>JAFJYI010000324.1:0-600000 GCA_019022655.1 Acacia acuminata | reverse complement strand
AACAATAAATCATACAACATTCAGTAATCACACGCAGTAAAATGAAAGCATACCACACACATGCAATATTTACTGCGAAAGGACCAAGTCCTAATAAACACAAGACTGCTCAACATAGCAAGCCCCGGATCCACAGCGCTAGGAAAATCACAGTGGTCGGGCCTCAAACCCGGACCACCCTGAATGCACATACAAATGCATGTCTCTCACAAGACACGGATCCACAATCATGGAAAATCAAACATACAAAGTAACACAAGGCATATGAAGATAAATGTTACTACCTGACAGTTGCTCACAAGTATCAATAAATTTTCCCGGTGCACAATTGGCAAAATAACCCTAGAATGAATAATAATGTAAATAAATTCCCAATAATAATGAAAATTCACTTTAATAAATATTTGGCTTCTTGACTTGAAGTAAGGCTTTTCCAAGCTTCTATAATCTCTAAATCCCTTTTCTCAATTGGAAATTCATTATTGGTGAAAACCCTTTTACTTTCGGATTGTACAGAAAATTCCAGAATCAATGACTGAACTTCAAAAATTCATAATTAATTCTAGAAAATTCCGATTGGGGTGTTCCAAAAGCCCAAATGACCCTTAATATGTCTAGTTTTGGCTAAAAATATTTCCAGAGACCTTGAAAATTCGTACAATTTTTCTGTGTCTAAAATCCACCCTCAGGTCAGAGACAGAATCCCGTTTTCTGGGCCATTTTCGAAAATTCATTACTCCTAATCCAGAGATTAAAAAATTACAAATTATATATCAAAATAATCTTTGAGATGTCTACTTTATGACTGTAAAGGTTCATATTTTTCTAAGTTCATTTGCTGAGTCGAAAATATTATAGAAACCGGCTGACGCCACTGTTTCTACCAAAAACTGATTCTCAACGTTTTGAGAACTTATCTCTTTGATTCCAAAAACACGATCCAAGTTCATTCTTATACAAAATCTCATTTTAAACACTTTGGAAGGTTCAGAACATCCAAAATCAACTCAAATCTTCAAGCATATAGGGCGACCGAAAATCATAATGAATAACTAACACACCAAGTTCTTGTTTTAACAACATACTCCTTCTTAATCATGCTTGATTTACTTCTTAAACCATAGTTCTAAACTTCAACCATATGTTTAACATTTTCCTCATCCAAAACAGTCCCCAAATCATGCATAAATATTCAACAGAATAACTATCATCAACAATATGAGCTAGAAATTACAAGGGAGTTCAAAGACTACTTACTTGACTTAACTTCCTTTGAACCCTTGAAAATCTTGATTCTTGTTCTCCTTCTTCCTTCCTTTTGGCCTTCACTTCCATCACCAAGGAAGAGTTTGTTTGTTAATGTTTACCATGAAGAAGGTACAAGAGAGAGTAGGGTATGAGTCCAACGTACTTACCTCAGTTTCAATCTCCTTCTTGCTTCTTGAACTTTTTTTTGAACCCTTATGCCTTAGCTAAATGCCTCTTGCTCTCTCTTTTCTTTGTTCTCTAAACCAAAAATGAAAGCTAAAATGAGAGGGGAGTGCTTTTTATAAAGCATGACTTCACATGATTTTAAATTTGAACTTTAGCTCCAATTTCAAATTTCAAAGTTGGCTTCAAATTCAAATTTAAATTTTGGCTCCCAATAGGCTTCTAGAAGTGTACTTGCTTGCCAGTGCCTTAGTAGTCAGTGGCATGAGAGCTTGGCTCCCCTCCCGCATGTCCAGAATTCAAACCCTGCCCCCTCCCCTACTATGTGTATCAAAAAAGAAGTGTACTTGCTTCATGAGCTCTTTTTCCCCCTTCTTCTTCTTCTTCTTCTCCAAACTAAAATGGGCTCTCTCTTGGGCAACTAAGAATTGTTTTACTTCCTAGCCCAATGACCTCAAATTCATAATCCACCACATGTCTACCTCTTAGGCTTTATATTATAATTTCACTATATTTTTCTTATTTTCCCCCTTTGGCTGAAATACAAGGGTAAAAAGGAAAAATATATGTTTTGATTTCCATTGTCATCTCCTATCTTAAATTGTCTAATGCCACATTAATTACCCAAATTTTCAAATAATTCCACATCATTTTCTTTGGCTTAATTATTTACTTGGAAATTAAATACCATAATCTAAAGGCTGAAAATTCATGTATTCCATTAATTCATCCAATATATCAATTTACATAAAATTGGGGATGTTACAAGCTTTCTCAAGTTTAAGTGTTCTATGGCTAACTGCAACTTGAGGATCTGGGTTTCAACGGATCTAACTTTAATTGGTGTAATAATAGAGAGAGCCCGAATGCTATTTGTGAACGCATTAATAGGGCTATGGGCAATGTGTTATTGAGGGAGCAATTTCCTAATCTCCAAGTTTACCATGTGGATCCAGTCGGGTCTGATCATAATCTTCTTTTTATACGTAGCCAGGCTGGGAGCCATTGGAATACTCTAGTTTTTGTATTTGAGTCTAATTGGGCATCCCATGGAGGTTTTTTAGAAGTCAACAGAGAAAACTAGCAGACTATGTTATCTGGTGACCACTCGAATCTTGAGGCTCTTGTAGATAATCTTCTGCGATGCAGGAAGAACTTGATTAAATGGAGTAAGAAGGAATTCCCCAATAATGCCAAGAGTATTGATCAATTAAAGTTACAATTGGCTAATCTTACCCAAGGCGAATTGACCCCTAGTAAATCCCGAGCAATCTTGAATGTTAAAGGGGCTCTTGAGAGAATTTAGAAGCTGGGGACAGAAACTCCCTATTCTTTCATCTCTCAACTATCAAAAGGAGACAAAGGAATAGTATCTCACACATTAAAGATGACTCAGGCAACTAGCTAATGGAAAAAGATGCTATCTCTAAGAATATTGCTAGCTTCTTCCAAGATCTATTTGTCTCCTCCAGTTCACACTCTATGGGTACTGTCTTGAGCTATATTGACCCCAAAATCTCTAAGGAAATAAACCACATCCTTATGTTACCTGTCTCAATGGAGGAGATTAAAGCTGCAGCTTTCAGTCTTGGGAGTACAAAGGTGCCAGGACATGATGGTTTTTCCGATAAATTTTATCATTACTTGGTCCGAAATTGGTGATTTTGTTTGCTTTATGGTTAATGAATTTTTTGCGAGGTAAGTCTGTTTTAGATGGGATTAATATGACTAACGTTACTCTTATTCCCAAGATTAAAAAACCTAAGCAACCTTCTTCCATCAACGTCGTTTGTGTCTCCGTGCTCTCCTTTTAGATCCGTTGCACACAGCCTTCTTTTTGGTTTTTTGCGCCACCGTCAAACCTACCCTACGCCATCGTCAAACCTACCCCCTCCTAAGTTGAACAATATATGGGTTTTGAGGAAAAAGAAGGTGAACAATAAATGTGGGATTTCACAAAATTCGTAATACGATTCACAAGTTCGGGAGTGGGTTTGACAAAATTTTTAATGGTTTTCACAAGAGCAATAATCGTGAGTTGTATGTTTTCATTAGCAAACGCTTTTAACAAAAATCATAATGGGATTAACAAGTTCATCAATGGTTTTTACAATACTTGTAATGAGTTTAACAAAGGCATTCGTTGGGTGAAAACCTGTTAATCTGAATTCACCAACATCTGAGCACTATGAACAAAAGACGTAATGGGATTAACAAGTGCATCTATGGTTTCCACAAAACTTGTAATGGGTTTAACAAAAGTGTTTTCTGGTGATTTTCACCTACATTTTTGCACTTTGAACAACATTCTAATGAGATTCACAAGTTCGGTAATGATTTTCACAATACTTGTAATGAATTTCACAAATGTGGGGTGAACCTATTACAAGTCTTGTGAATACCATTGATGAACCCATTATGACTTTTGTTCATAGTTCTCAAATGTGGGTGCACCTTGATATATTTTCACCAGACGAACACCTTTGTTAAACCCATTACAAGTATTGTGAATATAATTGATGAACTTCTTAATCCTATTATGACTTTTGTTCATAGTGCTCAAATGTTGGTGAATCCAGACTGACATGCTTTCACTTGATGAACGCCTTTGTTAAACCCATTATAAGTCTTGTGAAAATAATTGATAAACTTGTCAATCTCACTACGCTTTTTGTGAAATGCCAGGGTTATTGTTCACCTTCTTTTTCATCTCTTCTTCCTTTCCTTCCAACAATGGAGTCCAAATTGCCCCCCAACAACCACCACATCCCAAACCCATCACCCGGTTCGAATAGGTGCCCCTTACCCCACCACTTTCATCCAAGCCGACACTTCCTCCTTCAATTAGGTTGACCATATGCTCACTAGATCCTCTGACACCATTCGCCTCCAAACCCAACTTTGATTCCAAGAATCACATCTTGCCCATCAAATCCATCCCAAAAATCCGAGATTCTATCCCTCTCTCTCTCTCTCTCTCTCTAGATGCGATGACGACAACAGAACGAAAGACCCCGTTCTGTTCAGTCCGTCGATGGTGGTGCTTCATTTCATTTTTCCTTTTTTTAAAAAAAAAAAAAAAAAAAAAAAATTAACAACTAAGGGCATAATGATAAATTCAACAACATTTTAAAAGCTCAATTTGATATATATCACCTTTATGTCCTTTATAAATGTTAATAGACTTTTAAGGGTTTTGAAATTTCATTTGGTATTTATTCGTTATTCTCCCTTATTAAATTTGAAATTTTATGAAGTAATATGGATGAACTTGATAAAACTCAAACACTTAAAATGATATATTATGATTTTAGTGGGCTGATTGTAGGACAAACCGGACACCAATAAAGAGATAAGCATAAAGATGAGTTATATGTTCCACAAGCAATTTAAATTTTTTTGGGTGTCATTTTCCGTATGAATTCATAAATATATTTGAAAAATTAATTTGCACCAATATTGCACGAAGATCTTGCAGAGAGCCGGGTCAGCAAAAGATAATTTGTGCAAGCTAAATTTTGGCATATTATGTACCTAGCAAAGAAGAATTGATTCAAAGTGTAACTTATAATGACTCACAATTATCACGGGATCAAATATATCCAACAAGTAACAAATTCAATAAAAAATTAGTAATGTACAAGTAATTTTACAAGCTAAAAGTGGCATATATATAATGTAAGATAATGTCAAATTTTATCCTGAAAGTTTTCACGCAGAAGTTACAAGTATCCCATCTAAAATTAGACTTTTAACTCTATAATGTATCTAACAAAAGAAGCGGTTAGTTTTGCGTTTGCACTTTCCTAATGCATGCAAATATAAAAGCTTATCTCTAGAAGTATTGAGAGAACACACGTATGCCTTCTCTCCGATGCAAATCAAACACACCCTAGAATTAGAATATATGATATGGCTGTGAATTCAATGTAACTAGTAATCTGCACATAATGTTGATATGTTAATTTTCAAATTTGGAGCTCTGATCAACCTAATCAAAGTGTAAATGTATTTTCTTTAAAACTCTATGTATCTCTTCCATTTGTGGGTGTGTTTTCTCACCAGCAATAAACTCATTAACAATCCCATCAACCTCCACTGAGCTGCAACCAGGTGCCTTGTGTGATCCTTTCTTCTTCATCATCTCTCTTACCCTTCTGACATCACTAGTCTTCCCCGCTGCTGAATATAAATTAGAAAGCATAACATAAACCCCACTGCTATTCTCCAACATGTTTTGGTTGATCTCACTTTGATCAGGATTCGAATTCCAATCCTTAATTTCTAAAGAGGTCCCTGTTATCAGTGAGTTAGAAGTTACGGGTCTGTGATTCTCCATCAAAAAGAGCCTTTCAGCTGCGGCTTCGGCCATTCGAGCCTCTCCATGGTTGCAGCAAGCGCTCAGAAATGCTCTCCAAGCCAATGCTTCTTGTTCAGAGCCATTACTTGAACAATGGCTTATTCTTCTTATCATAACTTTAGCTTCTTCAAACAGTCCTGATCTGCTAAGCAAGTCTACTAGACAATTATAATGCTCAGCTTTAGGATCAATGTGGTACACATTGATCATTTTATCCAAAAATTTCAGGCCGTCTTGGGCCATTCCTCCATGACTACAAGCGGAGAAAACAGCAAGGAATGTTAGGTAATCAGGCTTGATCTTAGCCCTTTCCATATCCAAAAACAGTTTAAGTGCATTTTCTCCTTCACCATGCATAGCCATTCCAGAAATCATAGCATTATAGCATATTGTATCTCTCTGTGACATGGACTCAAATAGGCTTTTGGCTAAATCCAAATGCCCACACTTAGCATACATGTCTAATAAACTTGTGCCCAAGCGAATGCTCATAGGCATCCTTGTTGGATTCAAGCATCTGTGAATCCAAATGCCAACATCTAAAGCCCCAAGATGAGCACAAGCAGGAAGAATGCTAACAAATATAGACTCATCGGGTGCTATGTCATTCATCTGCATCAAACAGAACAAGTATAGACCTTCCTTGAAGCAATTGTTCTGCACATACCCAGAAATCATAGCTCCCCATATTCCCTTATCCTTCTCAGATGATTCATCAAAGAAAAATCTAGCCGTATCAACATCACCCACCTTTGCGTATCCTGATATCATAATAGTCCAAGACACAGAACTTAGGCAAGGCATTTCATCAAACACTTGTCGGGCAGATCCCATATCTCCAGACACACAGTACATTGCCATCAAGGAATTACCCACAAAAAGATCAAACATAAAACCAAGTTTCAAGCTATACCCATGAATTGATTTTCCTAGAGGATAACTTTTCAGGCCTGTACAAGCCTTTAGTGCATAAGGGATGGTGTAATTATCAGGAATAAAGCCATTGTGTAGCATCTCATTAAACATACACATGATACTGGTGAGTTCATTGTGGAGCAGGAAGGTTTTGATGATGGTATTGTAGATGCAAATTGTGGGCTGGTGAATGCGTTCAAAAATTTTCCAGGCGTAGGTAAGGTTGTTGTGATGTGTGTAAGAGGAGAAGAATGCTAGAACTCTGCTTAGAGCAAAGCTATTGTTTTCAAGTCCACAAGTGATCACTTGGGCATGAGCTTGCTTTATGTGCTTCATGTTCTTACATTTCTCCAGGAGTAAAAGACACCTCTTGCTGCAACTTGACATGGAAATCACTTTCAATTTCTAAAAATCCCTCAACTTCCCTATCTGGTTTTCATGGTGGTGATTGCTGGGACACTGCAATTTTTTCACACTTCAGATTAGTTTGCATACTGAACTCAAGGTTTGGTGTTTATGTTTCCTATCATACTTCTCCTATCATTGCGGTGAAAGAGTTTGGTTTTCATCTTGCTTAATCTCCAGACCCAAATAAAAGTAGTCGAGTCGAAATCAGAGGGAAATTTTATTCATAGTAAATAGTAAATAATCAGTTCCAATCACATAGCTGGTAACTACACACGCAGAGATATATTAAATTGTATTAAATTAAAAAAAATATATTACCGAAGTCCACATGTAGAGTCGAGCAGTGCATTAAAAAATCGAATAAAATTACTTGCGCTTCATCCGATCCTGGTCTTGTTGCTCTCTGTCTTTGTCGTCGTCGTCGTCATCGGACGGAGTAGAAGGATCTAGACGCGCCGCATCCTTGGCCCACTGAATCAGTTTCTCAACTTGATCATCTTCGTCTTCATCATCTTCTTCAGTGGAGGGAACCACAGGGATTTGCTTCAATGATGGATTCGATTTGACCTTGAGAGTATCGAATCTAGCAAAGAGATCGTCGCCAAGAGCAGGTTTGGATTCCCGAACTTCACTTGCTATTCCCACGGAGGGTTGGCTTGATTTGAGGGCTTGGAATCGGCGCTCCAAATCCGCATCGAGATCCACGCTCGATAAAGTTGAAGACGAAGACGAAGCTAAGTGAGAGTCGAGAGAGAGCTTCAATAACAATTCGTCCTGAGCTGCTCGTAGAAGCTCATCTACTTCGTCTCTGTTCTTCTCCGTTTCGTACTTACTCATCCTTATGCTTTGATCCAGAATTTCAATCAAACATTTATACCATTTTCTTTTCATTAATTTTTAAACGTAAAATATATTTTAAAATATAAGCAAAGAAGGATCCAATACATGAAATATATTTCTATATAGATATAATTTTAAAATATGACTAGGACGATAAATACACACACATACAACATTTTAATATTTTAGGATATGAATATAGGTAGTATGGGTATTTGGATGTAACTGTTCTTAATGGTATGATTCATAGAAATATTGAAATGAATAAACATTAGAGTGATATTAGAAGAAAGCAGTAATTAGAGTTATGATCTTTAAGTTTTATGTGATTCTGAAAGACCAATTACAATCTATGGTGTATAAGTTGTATGTGATGACGTATCTAAATATGGCATTTGAAAAAAAAAAAAAAAAAAAAAAAAAACTTAGGAGACCAACTAGATAGACTAATTATAAAACTTGATAATTAAGTACATGATTGGGAATCAATAAAATAGCGTTTTTTCGCAGACACAAAATTCCTCTCACATACTTACCTCATAAATCATAAAATGGCAGCAATAACTTTGGAAACAAACTTCACATGTATATATTACCAAAGTCTAACAACCTGTGTACACTTTCGTTCCTCGGTAATGAACGACGGCGTCCACAACATTTATACCCAAATTTTTAAAAGTACTACCTCCGATCCTAATTCTAGAAACACATTCATTAGTTCACCTAAAATTATAAATATACTCTTCATTAATTTAAAATGATGTAGTTTTGAGGGTTACTGGAGATAATTTATCTCCACTGACTAAAGAAATTCTTTACCCGTTAATCAAATATATGGAACGTTTGCTATTTTTGTCCACGTGCCGATGGTCTCATTGCGTCACAGCTCAGGACGTTGTATATTTATGATGTTCAGTTCTCTAAATTAAAGCATAAATAATATCAAAAGAAATTAACGATTGCTTGTAACTTTGGCAAAACATCTGGTCTTTCTCACACATTTTTATTCGTGTTGACTGTTGAAAGGAATTAAGTAATGAAAGGAATGGAATAAATTATGGTACCTTCACATCTTATCTTTTGAGTAATCACTCCTCTTTGCTGTTTCGTCATGGATAAAAGTGTTAAGCTATCACAATTCTGTGTAGGAAAATGCAACTGCCCTTTAACTATTAAGGTTTAACTGAGAGAAGATTTTCTACCCTACATCTTTCACACATCCCATATCGTATCAGAGCATGAGTCAGTCAACATACATTATCTTTGACTCGGTCGTATGTTATTTTCATATAGTCATGATAGTAATCAAAGAATAATCCATTGATTAACTTCATTAAACAGTCGTATATTGATGTAGAAAATTACTTCCGATCAACGATGCTAACGTTCAATCTCTTGATATAGTCATTTTCCCTCTTCTGATCTTCAAGACTGCCAAAGGATTGCAAAACCCCATGACATCTAAACAACAACGTATATGAACGGCCACACAAATCAAATACGACTTAACAGAGAACAAAATTTGCTTACGATAATATTCAAATACACATTGTATTCTTAAAAGTATACTCAATTAATTGTATACCTCTTCATCAATCAAAATCATCCCGATCTTCCAAATATGCTGAGGAGAACCATTTTCTCAAAACTTTTGCATGTATTGACCAAGTGTCTTTGTTATCATCCAATTCTTGAATTTTATTTTGTATGGTTGAATATGGTCATGTGATAAGGTGTTGGTTGAGATGGAAATCAAAGTGAAAGCCAATAATAAGAAGCTACCCGACTAGGTGGAGTTACTAGTGATGGATTGATCATTAAGACATCTAAATTCAACGATGAACAATGATGAACAATGTAGAGCGGGTGATCAATGCGTGCAAGAAAAAATTCATTGAATCGGATTATCTCCCAATCCAACAAATTTATCCTTTCAAGCGATGATGATCCAGCCAATGTTTTTCATCATCCAATTTAGAGTTACTAATCCTCACCTCGTCATTAGTATTTTTATCTTGTCGGTTACTTCGTTATTATTGGCCTTCATTTTGGTTTCCTTCTCAACCAAGACCTGCTCACAAGATCATATTCACACATATAAAATTTAGTTATCATACTTGTATATTTACTCTGTTATACTCAACTTCATTAAATAAGAATCTTCTCCTTTGTCACCTGAAACTAGGGTAGGGCAAAGCCATGTTTTATATTTGAGGTTTAGAAGAGTCAAAATGCATAAATATGGTAACCTAGCACTCAATCCATGGATAGGGTTGCATTCAATTGTAAGGATGCTCAAAATATAAATCATATGTTAACAGCATGTAGAAGTCAGGTATAAAATTGCATTCACTAAATTCAGCACTCAAAAGTCATCTAATTCCTTTGGAGGTGAGGAAAATACAAGTAAAAACAAGTAAACCTTGAAAAAATAAATGCCGATATCAAGATTCATTAATTATCTCATAATATAGGACTTAGATTCATGGTTATTAGTTACAATTATTTTTTATACCAATTGCATTTATATTTTTGGGGTTGTTTGTAGAATTTATATTGCATGATATAGCTTTTAAATATAATAATATCCAATGGGACTTCTATGAAACAAAATAAAACAAATATTCTTTTTTTTAAAAAAAATGCCAATGTTTTAGACCAGGTATGAAATTACTTGGTCTAAAGATTGAGCATTTTTCTATTATAAATTGAAACTTTTTAATACCGATTGTTTAGACAACTAGTTTGAAATAGTAACTTTTAAGACTGGTTGTAGGCTCGGTCTTAATAAGAATATACTTTCTAAACCAGTCAATACAAGACCGGACCTAAACCTAGTTTAAAAAACCAATTTCAACCTATCTCAAAGCCCTTTTTCTAGTAATGTAGGAGATCCTATCAAAACCAATGAGTTTTGTAGGAAATTTAAAATGGTTGATTGTAGTTATGAAAGAATACATATGCACAAATGTAAGGACGCTGAGATGCGTATGGATATGGAGACATAAGATATAAGATTAATATAAGACAGTTGGAAGAGACACAACAAGATAAATTGGTCGGAACTTTTGAATAAAAAGGATAAAGTTTTAATAAATATAGTAGTCTAAACAAATATAACTATGAACAAAAGAGAACAAATGTGATTAATCAGAATAGCGCGGCAGATACATGACAAGTGAATTGGGAAAATTGTTTACACATGGATTAGGGAATAGAATTTTGTGGACAAAATTCCTACAAGTGAGGAGAGTTGTAACATTTCAAATTTTCAGTAAGATTATTTAATCTTTCCTTATTCTAATTATAATAACACTTTTATAGTTAAATTTACACTATAAAAGTGTTTCTATAATTAGGGCCAGAGGGAGTAATAATTTATAGACACTTGAAGCCTCAAATACTATAATAGGGTAGTAATTAACCATAGGAGATGGGCTTGGGAACCCATGAGACTAAGAATATTACGTGTTCTATTTGGAAGTTTGGGTTTTTATTGATGAAGGATCAAATAAGGGGTACTTAGAGGCTCATGGGATGTCAAGAAAGGCCTAAATAAGCCCAAATAAGGGTTAGAATAGACCTGAGTGAAGACTGATGTTTTTGGATGAACTGGGCCTAATTTCCATTCACTTAAATCTATTAGACCTTAGTTTCCTAGGGCTTAATAGAGGACCTACTTTTTGCTTAGGGGGACCTAGGCGATACCATTATGCGCCACCATTTGCAAAATTTTGATATATAAAGGCTTAGCTCTGCTAGGGTTTTGTGAGAAAGAATTCTAGAGAGGTTCAAATTCAACAATAAGCCTCACTAATCCACAGGTGATAAGGGGGAGCTTGTTATAATTTCTTGTGTAATGAGTTAAATTAGTCCATGGGTTCAGTAGATGGAAATACAAAAGGTATAGGATGGTAAAGGGGTTTGAGTAGAAGAGAAAAGCAATAAAAGAAAATGTTATAATTGTTGTCCTATGACCTCTACTATATGGTTGTCTGCATATACATGTTGCCTTTATTGCTCTTTGTTTAGTTATGTTGTGTAGTCTCACTTGGCACATCTACATGTGGTGTTGGTAGGTAAGGTGGGTAAAAATTATGTTACTGAGACAGTGGTCTCACTCCGTTATTTTTCACATTTTTAAGGTGAGGGCTTGAGGGGCCAGGCGATTGGAAAGGCACCAGAGCCCTGAGGTCTTAGGCAATGGTTATAAATAGGGTTTCGAATTTGTTTGTTTTATTTTTAATTGCCACATTTAGAGTTTACATTTGAAATTGAGACTTTGTTGAATTATAGTTTATTGTTATTTCTGGATTTCTGGATTTTAGTAATAGATGGCCTGAGGTCTAGGACTTTCATGGAGTTACATTACTTTAAATTCCATTTATTTATCTAAGTTATGAAATTGTGACTTGGAAGTATTGAATCTGCGCCTATATGTGATTTATGGGCTCGAGGGTTGCGATGATTGTTGCAGGTGATGATATGTATAACAATGTTTCAAAACTACGGGACCTGATTAAAATTTAATTATAATGTTATTTGTTTATTTAATTTTAAATTAAATTAATAAATAACAAATTACAGGGATATGATTAAAAATCATATGAAACTATAAGGACATAATAAAAGAAATTACAGGGACATGATTAAAAATAGGTAAAAGTATAACGACCCAATTAAAAAAAAAAAAAAACTATAGGATCCAAATCAAAAATTAGTTGAAAGTATAAGGACTTGCGATTAATCATCTCTTCAAAATATACATAAAAACTCGGTGATATGGATATTTATATTTAAAAGTATCGAGTGCATCATCCGTTACAAATAAATATATCAAGTATATTTGCTTTTTATATTTTATATTAATATTAGTGAAATATATCAAATCAAATTTATTATCATGTATTTATCTTTTTCCATGTCGTATGTTGTTGTATCCTTTCATACATTTCCATATGCAAGATTTTGATAAAAGAAAAGCATGTTATATTCCTGGATTTATATTTTTTATTTAATAATCATAGATATTTATCAGAATATATATATATATATATATATATATATCTATCTTGGAATTTAATACTAAGTTAATCCTATCCTGTAATATGAGAAATTAGTTTAGTTCAATTTTATTTATTTATTATTATTATTATTTTGCGTCTTATCTTCCATTGTTAAAAATTTGCTTTCTTTAACACTTTTGCTATCAACCAAGTAAAAATAATAAAGTGGGATTAAAAACGCAATTACATAATCAGTTGGGTTTTTTTCCCCCTATTTTCTCAATTTCGTTTTATATTTATTTTATCAAGCTGTATAGTAAGAAACACATCACAAAACAAATTTGAACATAAAATTTTCATCTCATTTTTAATAATACTCTAAGAATAAAATTGATTTTTATCTCAAGGAGACAAATATATTAGCTGGAATTTCTAAAATCGTTATTTAAAAAAAAAAAAAAAAAAAAAAGAGAATGACCTATTATGTTCTATTGAAAATCTAAAATTGTGATAATTTTCTAGACTATTTCTAAATATATTTGGGATATATCTCATAAAGTCCTATTGTTATTAATATGACATGCAAAAATATTGCATTGACAAAATTTTGTATTTTAACTAACATCTCTGTTTTTAATTCACATTTCTTTTACACATGAATAAACAGATAAAATACTTAAATGAATGAAAATATATATTATTAAAAGATTTATGTAACTTGAAAATAAAAGGGAAAGCAAAAACACATTATAAAATTCATAAGTAAATGAATGAAAATTGCAATAATTGAAGATAATGAATTATATATACACACACACACACAAATTTATGATAAACAGATAAGGAATAAATGTATATTTAAATTTTTTAGATAAGAATCATGAAAAATATAGTTTAATATTTAAACCTTGAGATATAAAATATTTTTTATCTAAAAAAATTATTTTTTGTTTACTCTTTATTGATATGCTTACTTATCTTTTCCTCTATCTTAATTTTGTTATATTCATTAATCATTAATATCTTTCCGCAAGGGAAAAATGAGATATGAAAGGACATTACGTGATATCTTTTGATTTATTTATCTTTTTGGTTACTTCTTTGATTTATTTTTAATAGTCATTAATGATCACCTAAATCTATCATAATTCCCAAATCTAATATTATCTTAACCAGATTTATATATGAATATTGAGAAACATTCTGTCACCTAACTATTATAAATATAGGACATAACAGTGCGCTCTTTTTCCACATCTCTAAGTTCAATAACTTTTACCTTCTCTTATCATCATGGGAGCAAAATTTGCTTTCTTCTGTGTTCTTGTTTCGCTACTTTCACTCTTTTCGTTATGTTATTCTGAGGATTTAGATCTTAACGTGAAGGTTGTGACTTCAATAGCTAACACAGATGATAATTTCATCTGTGCAACTTTGGATTGGTGGCCTTCTGATAAGTGTGATTATGGTCAGTGTCCTTGGGCACGAGCCGGCATCTTCAATCTGGTAATATATAATTACTTCATATTTATATAAAAAAAAATTATTCACATCTTCATATTTTTATTATCGATTTTTAGATTCTTTTCTTTTATGAACGGTGTTTAGATTATTTTGGTATTGATCCCCATAATTTAACTTTGAACTGTTCTTCACAAACGATTATGGTTATACTGAACCTTTACTAGTTCATGGCATTGATTTTCATCTTCTAATAATAATAATTATTCATTTTAGAAAATAAAATAGGAGTGAATAATGTTTTGTGCTTTGGTTTTTGCAGGACTTGAATAACAAGATTCTATTAAATGCAGTAAAGGGTATGTAAAAGTCTTTAATGTAATTATTTTTATTGATCAGAATAGCATAGAGATTTATTATATATTAAAATTTCGTAATCTTGTTATGATTTAAAGATTTATTATTATTATTATTTTGGCAGAATTGAATCCACTGAGAATAAGACTGGGAGGATCAGTACAAGATCAAATTGTGTACCAGTTCGGTGACAAGAAAACATGTCCTCAAATGAAAAAGGATGATGATGGCATGTTTGGATTTAGCCATGGCTGCCTCAACCGTACACGTTGGGACCAAATCAATCACTTTCTCAACACTACTGGGTATGTCTCCATTTATTCCTATTTTATCACTAATCTCTCCCCCCTCCCCCTCAGGGGGAAGAACTCACCGGCCCATCATTGAATTCGTAAGCTATTCTTTAGTGTATTTGATTCGAAGAGAGGTGAGAGAAATTTTTTACATCTTATTGACTAAATTGTCCATAGAAAATTTTAAATTTTCTAAAAGTACATTCCAATAAAAAATAATATTCTTTTTATTAATGAAAATTTGGTAAAAGTCCTCAATCTCCTCCCCAAACTAAACACATCCTTAAGGTAAAAGGATGTTTGGTATGAGGGATTGGAATGGAAGAAAAAATTTGAGTTTTATTAAAAAAGAAAATTGAGAAGTAGTGTTAAACTTTTTAAAATTAATTTTTTTTACTTTTGACCTTACATATATTTTTTTATTAACCCTACTGCTCTGATCTTTTTAAACCCAACCCAGAAACACCCCCCCCCCCCCGGGGGCGGGGAAAAAAAAAAAAAAAAAGAAAGAAAGAAAGCCTTCAAACCCCTCATACATACCAAACAACCCCTTAAGAAGATGGTTGTTGTCCATTGAGACAAACATCATATATATATATATATATATATATACACATATATATATATATATATATACATATATATATAACATATATATATATATATATATATATATATGTATATATATATGACTATATCCAATACTTTATATAACTTATGGCTGATCAATTTATTATGACTAATGTGTTAGGGTGAAACTCACATTTGGACTGAATGAGCTGATTGGAAAGAAGAAGCCTCTGAATGAGTCCCAAGAGAGTGGTGCTCTTGTTTGGGAAGGAGATTGGGACTCAAGTGATGCTGCTAGTCTAATGGCCTATTCTCTGTCAAAAGGATACAAGATTGATTCTTATGAATTAGGTAATTAATTAATCACACTATCCATAATCATATTCATTTACGGGCTAATTAGTTTTAATGCATTGATTATATATATAGAATGGGATTCTAATTTAATTTAATTTAATCATGATGATCAGGAAATGAGCTGTGTGGCGCTGGAGTTTCTGCAAGAGTAGAAAGTGTGCAATATGCAAAAGATATGACTAAACTCAGAGAACTAGTGAATGCTTTGTACCCTGATCCCACAACAAGACCACAAGTTCTTGGCCCTGCTGGTTTCTATGATAAGGAATGGTTCAATACATTCTTGCAGCACACTAAACCTGATGTTCTTGATGGTGTCACCCATCACATTTATAACCTTGGTGCCGGTAAGTGCATACCATACCTTTTTTTATATTATTCTCTGATTGAATTAGGTTTGAGCATTGCTGATTCCAATTGGGATAGCTCTTCCATTTTTTTTTTTTTTTTTTTTTTTTTTTTTGCAATCATGTAGACTTAAACTCAAGATTTAGTTCTATTTTGGCTTGTTTTCTCTCTTTCTGGCATCTCTACAAACATGCGGTGTCCATGAGAACATTAGAAAGTGTTTGACTAAACTCTTTTTTAATAAATGTAGGTGTGGATAAGACTTTGATTAACAAGATTCAGGACCCATATTTCTTGAGCCAAACTGCTCAAACTTTCAAGGATATATCAACAGCAGTGAAGGAATATGCACCATGGGCTCAACCATGGGTTGGAGAATCTGGTGGAGCCTATAATAGTGGAGGCAGAGACGTCTCACATACTTTTGTCAATGGCTTCTGGTTGGTTAATACTCTGATTATTTATTTTCTTATTGGATTTCATATCCTTTTTCTTGATGTACAAGTTTCTTTAATCTTCTGTCTTAATGTTCTCTATAGGTACTTGGATCAACTAGGCATGACCTCAACATTCAACCATGCTGTTTATTGCAGACAGACACTGATTGGAGGAAACTATGCTCTGCTCAACACTACATCTTTCATCCCTAACCCGGATTATTATGGGTACGCACTTCTAATTCAAGCTTATTTAAAAACAATGGGTTTATACCATTGTTAGTTCTAATAGTTTGATCGAATTTTGGTTTTGATCCCTGTAGTTTTAAATTGTTGGTTTTAGTAACTATACTTTCATATAAAAAAATTCTGGTTCAAATACTTTTAATGAGTTTTTGTTTTATTCCTATACTTAAACTCAAACCAAGTCCTTATAAAACCATAAAAAAACAAGCACTTGAAATTATAGAGACCCAAACCAAAATTCAATCAAATTGTAAGGATGGTTCTCACCCTAAAAGAAATCTTGTTCTTAAGTGAGTTGTGATGATTAATTAATATAATTTCTTTCTTGGTGACAGAGCCTTGTTATGGCAAAGGCTTATGGGATCAAAAGTTCTCTCTGTAAACCATGGAGGATCTCCATATCTGCGTACATATGCTCATTGTTCCAAAAACAACGTAAGCTACTCATGATAAACAATAGAAAAACTTTTTTTTTCCCTTTCATATATATTTTAAAATCCCAGTAATAAAAATTCATACTTTTTTATTTGGGAAATTTGCAGACTGGGGTGACTTTACTACTGATAAACATGTCGAATTCAACTTCCTTCAACGTGACTTTTAAGCCAGACATGAATCTGTACCCAGACAAAATTGCAAATTCAGAAAAGAGGGAAGAGTACCATTTGACACCTAAAGATGGGAACATCCAAAGTGACGTCGTTTTGCTGAATGGAAAAGCTTTGAGGTTGACCGAGTCGCAGGAGATTCCTTCCCTTAAACCAATTCTTGTGAATCCTTCTTCTCCCATCACGGTGGCGGCTGATTCCTTCGTCTTTGCTCGTCTCGGATACTTGAACACACCTGCCTGTGATTAGTTCTATCATTTATTCCTTTGAAATGTTTCCCCCCTTCTTTTTAGGTTTTTTCCATAGGTTCCTTTTTCGTATTTTTACTTTTTATTGCCTGATTTTCCATAGGTTACATTTTTTTTTTTTTTTTTTTTTTTGCCCTTCGATTTTTCATATGTCCAGATTTAATATATATATATATATATATATATTTTTTTTTTTTTTTAATCTTTCTCTTCATTTTCTTCACATCCTTCTCTCGATTGTAATGTTTTTATAAATATAAAATATGGATTATTAGATATTGATCCAATGATCATGAAGGAAAGAAGCCGATACTTAAATCTATTGTAAATTGCACATTCTATTTGTTATAAAAAAAAAAAAAAAAAATTGCCAGCTTGTTATAAAAAATATTAAATAATGCAATCTGTGGTCTGTATATAGTTTAATTTGTGGTATGAGCTTTATATCTTAAGTGATATAGAAATTAATATTATGAGAGTATGGATTTATCTTTGACCCAAAAAAAAAAAAAAGATAGTATATATTTATGTTTATGATATATTTAACTTATATAATACATAGATAATGGTTGGCAATATATATATATATATATAGAGAGAGATAAAGAATAATATATGATATTACTACAAATTTGTTTCATATCTTATATTTGTGATTAAAATGATAAGTCGAGATTTTAATATATTTTTTATGGCAAAACAGATCCGTAAAATCTATTAAAAGATTATTTTTTATAAACACTTTCTGTTTGAGAAAATTTTTTATTTCCTATTAAAATTCTCAAAAAATAATAAACCGGTCATAAATCATATTTAAATAGAACAAAAGTGTCCAAGAGTATAAAAAATTTCCAATAAAACATAAAAAAAAAAAAAGGTATTAAGTAAAGCTAATTAGAATTTTTTATTTGGCAAAAAATTATTGTACATTGTAAAAATACTCTTGATAAAAGATAACCTCTACCCCCAATTTGCTCCTTATAATATAATTAATGAGAGAGTTAAAATTATCAAGTTGCATTTGTGGAAATAACTAATTGATACTTTCATAAATTTAACAAATAGATCTGATATTAGATATTTAAAAGACGTGAAAGAGTACTCAAGTAATATAAGTTACATAAACGAAGTAAAGGGAAATTACACTTAAGTCCCAAGTAAATAATTCTATTACGGTAAGGTTCCAAAAAATCCCAACCATTATAGGGTTTCTTGCAAAAAGATCCTCTTCTGGAAAATAGGGTTGGGTTTCTCTCCTAATCATTTTTTCATTATCCCTCATCATTTTTAAATCATATCCATCCAATCAATCACAATTTACTATAACATCTCTCCCATGTTCCTAATCAATGGCCTAGATGGGCTAATGAGAAAAAAAATGAGAAAAGCGATGAGGAGAAGATCCTCTTCTGGAAAATATGGTTTGGTCAACAAGACATTTTTCATCCCTAATATGGTTACAACGCGCCTGCACACATATGCAAAGGCAGACCCAGCAATTGTAATTAGGAGGGGTGAAAATTACAGAAACAAACCCATAGAGTTTCAGAAATCACATTTCAGTCTTATAAAAATTTGAATATTTTTCCTTCAATCCCTCCATGAAACTATTAGGGGTAGAGTTTTTAATCGGGATCGGTCGGTCCTTGAAGGGTTAGGGCCTAACAAGGCCAACCCTACAAGGCCTGTAAGAAAAATATATGTTTTTCAAAGTCCGGCCGGGAACACCATGGTCGGGGCCGTCTTACGGGGCCCGAAGTTACTATTCCAAATTTTAACTATTTTTCCTCCATTTTTTTCAAAGAAATATAATTAGTAAATAACAACATTTAAAGTTATAATTTATCAAATAAATGTTGTCAACATTAATGTCTACACAACACACTTAGTGCAATAAACAAACACAATCACTAATTCATAATCAAGAGCGTAAACTATTATCTACAAGTAACTCACACAAAACATAATAAGATTACCATTAAGCAACATGAGTACGATGACTATTATTTTCATCTTCTCGCTACTATCATCAATTTCTAAGACATTTGATTGTGCTTCACTTCGAGTAGTAGGCTCTACTTCATGGGTAAAAATATCAAGAATATCTTCTCTCATCATGAATACATCCATAATCTTTATTTGCAACAAATATTAAAACAAATCATAAAATTAAAGTATAATTATTATGCATTTGTAATTAAATGGATAAATAACCATAACAAGTAAAAAATACATATAAATTAGTAAATTAAATGGTTAAGTCAAGTTAATGAAACAAATATATATATATATATATATATATATATATATATATATATATATAAGGGCCTAATGGACGAGGCCCTTTTAGGCCCTCGACGCTTCGGTCGCCCCCAGTAGGGCTAACTTTATTTAGAAGTTTCAATTTACAAACCGGCCATTGAAGAGTCAGGGCTTAAAAGGTTGGCCTGATAGGGCTCGACCCAATTTTCCGGCTCTAGTTATAATCATTAGAAATGAATAAGAAATTTCAGACAATCAATATGCTAAATTTTCTTCATTATCTATATTATAACTAGGGTTAAGGTGCATTTTTACCAACAAACTATGATGAAAAGAGCATCTGGCAAAATATTTATTAAGGGTATCTTAAATACTAACAAACAATTAAAACAGACTAAATAACACAACGCAGTTTGTTTTTTTTAACAGACGTTCAGCTGACTTTCAACTTGTCAGCTGCTGTCCACGTGGAGTTTGAGCGCAATGAGGATAAGAGAGTTTGAATGTATAGGCAATTTCTGGAAGAGGAAAGTACAAGCATCCCAATTGAAAATGCAATCTCGAAGGTAATAGTGGGGATGAGTGTAGTGGAATTACTCGGAATTCTAGAATCATTTGCAGACTTCTGGAATTCTGGAATCATATAGTTGGATGAATGTAGGTGCTCGGGTACTGGTAGCAGATGGCTCAAGCCAATAAATAGGTTACCTTCCCAACTACACGATGCGTGATCCTTCTCCATTGGCCGCTCATTTCAACTCACCGCTTCCTCCTTTAATGTGCCATTAATAGTTGAACCCATCCATGAGCGTTAAATATTGAAAGCACGTTGCCCTAATAGTTTCCCCACTCTGCCCCTCTTTATTACCCCTCTGGCTGCCTTTTCATTACGTATTTTTACTATTTTCATCTAGTTTTTGAGATCTCGGAGGGCAATTTCACTGCTTCAAAACTTTATATAAACCCCTTTCCCTTCCTCCCCTCCTCATACACCATCTCATTCACTCAATTCAGTTACTCGATCGGTTAGACAGTTGAAGATGTCTCGAGATCACACGGGAGATCGAGAGAAAGCGAGATGTACTTTGGAGACGAAATGTGCCAGGAGAAGTCGAAGCAATTGCTGAAGGAAATAGGGTTGCCAGTGGTTTTCCCCCAATTCCACTCGAGCATTTGCTTTCCTGGACGCTGTCGCTAATGAGTCTTCTTTCTCTCATTAAGGATTTATTCAAGGATGAATGGGTATTGCCCTTTGAAATAGTCCCTATTATTGAAGAGAGAGTTTGCTTGAAGATGAAAATAAAAAGTCAGAATGAGAAAGAAAAACTTGCAGAAGCCAAGAAGCAAACATACTTGAAAGGATCTACTGAAGGAACAATGATTGTTGGAGAATTTTCAGGAAAGAAAGTTCGGAGGCCAAACCATTGATCGGGACTAAACTTTTAGAGACAAGTGAGGCTATTGTTTACGGTGAACCGAGAGAAGCGGTGATATCACGAAGCGAGAAGTAATTTCCATTACTTCGATTTCGCCTCCATCGGTTTCGCCAGTGACACCTTCCTTTTTTTCCCCTCACCTCTCTCTGCTTTCGTTTTGTGCTTCTTTTATTTTCTGTCTCTCACAATTTCTCTCACTGCTTCGCGATCGATCTTAACACACAAATAAGGCAAAGTCTAATTTCTTCTGACACAGGATTTCCACATCAACCATTTCTCTTCACCACATCATCAGATAAAGTCAAATAAACAACCATTTAAAAAAAAAAAACGCTTGTTGTGTTTTTTACCCTGTTTTAATTGTTTGTTGGTATTTAAGATACCCTTAATAAATATTTGTGCCGATACTCCTTTCATAATAATTTGTTGGTAAAAATGCACATTAACCCTTATAACTATTTATAACTAATTTTTTGTTTGTTTTGATATAATCAAAAATAGGTGCATTAGGAATACAAATTTAAGTTTCAAGCTCAAAATTGAGTAGTTTTTAAGTACAAAATGTATACAAGTTTAGTATATAAACTTTCAATGGAACTATCGGCGTGTGCTTAAGTTTCATAACGACTGTGATGGCTTAAAACGTAGTTAATTACTATCTCTGGTCCTAATTATAGAACCATTTTTGTAGTACAAATTATACTACAAAAGTGCTCCTATAATTAAGGCCAAAGGGAGTAGTTATTATGCCTGTGAAGCTATGCTAGTGACACCTGGTCGTTATTCCATGGAGACAAATAAGTTGTCTCGTTGTACGAGAAAAAAAGAAAAAAAAAAAGAGGTGTCGATAGCAAATGGTCCATCATTTTGATTCAATATGATAAATTCTTACTATCGCAATATTAAATGAAACATGCTAGCTTTTCAAACTCTAACTCTTATGTTTATTTTTACTTATTTAGAATAGTGATTGGAGTCTTTAAAAATAAATTTTTAATCGTGATTTATAATATATAAGGTAATTATGTGATATGGATTTTATCTTAATTTATGTGAATAAACACTTTTGAGACTTTAACACACGTGTGTTCCATTCGTTAGTTTTCTTATATTTCAGTCTTGGAAAAAGTTGTTTTAGATCTTCGAACTAGGGGTGAGCATGGTGCTCAGATGTCCGGTACACCCACCCAAGCCCGATAAAAAATTGCCCAGCCCAGCCCGGCCAGCCTTAAAAAAGTGGCCCAAAAAAATTTGGGCAATTTTCGGCTAGACCAATAACTGGATGGCCGGGCATCCGGCTGGGGGTCTTGTCCTGCCCATTTTGTAACATCCCAATTTTCTAAAGCGTTTTCAAATAGTTTGATCAGAGTAGAGCATCAGAATAATTTAAAAGAGTGAGTATCTGATAAACATTCACTGTTGGTGTATCTGGTTGCTTATACAGGGGTACAATTATCCGAATATTTGAGAGTACGTTAATACGCATCCAAAAAGAAATCCTCCGGATCCTGAGGCTATAGTAGGACCTGAGGTCCAATGCCCATTGGACCTCAGGTAATGGTTAACCTCATGCTTAAATATGACAGTATATGTATGACAAATATTCATGGCGTTTCGGCAACAATCAATACATAAGCACACAACAGATGTATCCCAACAGTACATAAGCACACATCAGATGTATCCAACAGTACATAAGCACACAGCAGATGTATCTCATAAGCACCCAGCAAATGTAAAGTTATCTATCACATATAAGCATATAATAAGCATCAGAGTTAGTGTTATAGTACGCGAACGTACCTAAGTCGGGGATTGCGGTATGTACGTCGGTCGATATGCGTTCACGGATCGCCTCTAATAGTAATATCGCATTCCTTTCGTACAAATCACATCCTATTAGATATCTTAATCACTAATGACCATTTTACTCTTGGTGGAATTATTTTTCAACTTATTTTCCTTATTTTTCGGAAAAACGCTGATACAGCATTTAGGGCATATTTTTCGTCTAACTTTGAAAAATCATTACTAATTCTAGAAAAATTGAAATGAGGATCCGTAAAATTCCTCGGAATCCTTAGGATGTCTATTTTTAAGTAAAAATACTTTTTTTTGCCCAGATTCATTAAGTCATTCCCAGTTTTAAAGTTTTGAGCCTCTGCCCAAAAGTTTTCCAGAAATTCGTAGCCCAACTTTGAGATTTTAACATGTTCTTGGAATATTTGAAAAGCCCTATATGTCTAATTTAACCATGAATTTTCTCAGAATTTTGTAAATTTATTTTCAGCCTGAAATATTGGCATTTTTATCACTAGTTTCAAAGATTTCTAACCGATGAATTTTCGCGAGCTTCGCTACTTTGATCATAATTTTCCAGAAATTTTGCTATACCATGTGGCTCATCTAATTTTTGAAATATCACTAGCTTTGACTATAAAAACATGATATTAAAATTACTCTAGCATATTTAAAATCAAAACTACTTCTAACTATAAACTTAAGAACTATAACTTAAAGAACTTAAAAGCTAGAGCTAGAGAACTTACCAAGAACCTTGCTCCTCCTTCTCCAAGACTCTTCACTCTCACTTTCACTCTCTATATCAGATTTTTAAGCTTGTTTTGGTGTGAAAATAGATGAAGCCTAATGCTCCTATTTATAGTAAAATGTAGTGGCATTTTGGTAGTTATTTCAAACCTAATTCATCAATGCAACTCATCCTAAGTACCCACCTTCTCTCCAATTTGTTCCCTCCATAAATGTTTCAATTAGCATGTGTTCTAAAATTTAATGTAAACTATTCTCTACCCCTTTTCCAAGCCAACATTTTCCTCTTCATTTCTCTTTGATTTGTATTTTAATTATTAGTTACTTTAGGTGTCTTGTAACTAGATGAAAATATACTTAGGTGTTTTTATAAAGTTTATTCAAGTTTTCTCTTTAACTTTGTAGTTTTGAGAACTTCCTTTTTATCATTTTAAGTTTAATTTCCAAAAATTGAGAAAAAGATTTTGGAGATAACATATTCCAAGCTTAAAATACGCTGGTTCATAATAAATCCTTATATTTGATCTATGATTA
This sequence comes from Acacia acuminata, assembly GCA_019022655.1. Classification (NCBI taxonomy): domain Eukaryota; kingdom Viridiplantae; phylum Streptophyta; class Magnoliopsida; order Fabales; family Fabaceae; genus Acacia; species Acacia acuminata. The sequence goes on along the minus strand of JAFJYI010000324.1, from coordinate 575,333 downwards.
ACCTATCTCAAGATACAATTTATTTTGTATAGATTCTCATTTACCTGTGTCTTGAATTAATCCCAATGGTTTTTAACTCTTCAATCAAAGAAAGTACACATTTCTCTCTTTCCTTCATCAATTTTCAATTAATGAACCCATGTGATCCCATTAATTTTCTCTTCCAATATTAATTGCTCCATGTGCTTGTTTATTATTAATCAATTCACTTCCTTCTTCTTTCCCAAGCCAACCATGGCCACCCTCTACATTTGACTCAAAAATTGTGCTTCTAATGTCTCTAATACATAGCATCTAAAGCCTCCTATTGGTCCCTCAAATTTCACATGGATTAAGCTTAATTGTGTAATTAATTAGGACCATTAGATTTAAATCTTGGCCTTCTAATTATGTTAATCTCTCATTGGACCAATTAATTCTATGAGGATTAAGACCATTTTCTTGATTTATCATTGGCCTAGTTATATTTAAGTATAATTTACCCCTTGATTAATTATGAATAATTACGCGATAAAATTTAATTGCCTCATAATTGTTTTTAATATTCTTTAATCACCTTAACCACTTTCATAACCCTTTATGGCTTATCTTTGGTTAAAACTAGATGTTAAAGTATTAATTGTAGGGTATTTTATGATCCCTAATTGAAGATTAGAAGATTGGATGTTGCCTAATTAACTTCTAAAGGAAATTTGCCTAAGAAATAAAATAAATACACTACAAAGTTTGAGACCACATATTCACCTATTTAAAATAGGTGTCATTTACCAAAATATTGTATTTAAAACATGGGTGAAGGGTCAATTTTACACATGACCTTTGTCCAAAAGATCACCCAGCACCACGACCTTTCTTTTGGATCAAAAATACACACGACGTTACGTTTTTGGATCAAAAATACCACGGCCATTAGTCAAACCGTTAGTCGACCGTTAGTTGACCGTTAACGCTGATGTGGCACGACAAGATGACGTGGATCTTTGACGTGGGCCGACGTGGAATAAAAAAAAAAAATAAAAAAATAAGGAAATTTTTAGAATTTTTTTTAAAAAATATTAACAAATTCAAATAATTAAAAAAAATAAAAATAATGCGAAAAAAATAAAAAAAATTGGAAAAATAAAAATAATTAGCAAAAAATAAGGAAAAAATTGAAACAAATTAGAATAATTATAAAAAAATGAGTAAAAAATTCAAATAATTAGAAAAATAAAAAATAAAATGGAAAAAAATTGGGGAAAAATAAAAATAATTAGAAAAATATTTAAAAAAATTCGGAAAAAAAATTCAAATAATTAGGAAAAAATTCAAATAATTAGAAAAAAATTTGAAAAATTTAGGAAAAAAATTAGGGAAAAAATTAAAATAATTAGAAAAAATTGGAAAAAATAAAAATAATTGAAAAAAAATAAAAAATTCAGAAAAAATTCAAATAATTAGAAAAAATATTTTGCGAGCCTTACGTTCCATCTCTCTCCCCTCAAATATTTTGCAGAGCTTCTATTCCATCTCTCACATTTCCTCCGCTCCGTATCTCTCTCTGAAGCAACCTTTACTCTCTCTCCGTCTTCATTTGGAATATTTTCTAGCATAAATTAATCCTTCCAAATTTTCCCTTCGAAGCATACAAGCATAAATTCTGTGCTCCTTTTGAGCTTTTGGTTCACCGTCGAAGTGCCGTTCTTGCCCTCTGCTATATTTCTTAAAAATATTTACGAACGTGTCTAAATTATTAAAGAAATGAATGGTAGGTTCCTGAATTTTTATCCAATTATTTTAATTTTTTTTCTAATTATTTGAATTTTTTCCCAATCATTTTAATTTTTTTCTAATTATTTGAATTTTTTCCTAACTGTTTTCCAATTATTTTAATTCTTTTTCTAATTATTTTAATTTTTTTCTAATTATTTTAAACTTTTTTCCTTATATTTTGCTAATTATTTGAATTTTTCCGAATTTTTTTAATTTTTTTCTAATTACTTTTTATTTTCCCCTAATTTGTTTCTAATTATTTTTATTTTTCCCTAATTTTTTTTCCAATTTTTTTATTTTTTTCTAATTATTTTTATTTTTTTCCTAATTTTTTTGGCATCATTTTTATTTTTTTAAATTATTTGAATTTTTTAATATTTTTTTTAAATTTTCTAAATTTTTCCTAATTTTTTAATTTTTTTAATTCCATGTCAAGCATCCACGTCATCTTGTCAGTGCCACGTCAGCGTTAACGGTCAACTAACGGTTTGACTAACGGCCATGGTATTTTTGATCCAAAAACATAACGTCGTGTGTATTTTTGACCCAAAAGAAAGGTCGTGGTCTTGGGTGATCTTTTGGACAAAGGTCATGTGTAAAATTGACCCTTCACCCTTAAAACATTTAGGAATTTTTCAGGTATTACACATTTGACCCTTCCCGAAAAATTAAATATATTCAAATAAATATTATTATATATATATTATTTTATTTAAGATCTATTATATTATTATGTCGAAATATATTATATTATAGACATCTCTAAAGCTTTGAAATTCTGTTATGTGTGAACTAGAATCTTCATGGAGCGCGGGTAGGGCATCACTATTTGCAATGGCGGAACCCCTTTATGACCGGTAGGGCCTTACCCCGATTGATCTTATAAAATTTGTTAAAATATATATGTATTTATCATATGATATTTTATTTGGCATAATTTTTTATCTTCTCTCGTAAGGATAATGTTTGTTTCATTACGATTAGGGTTTGTAAGAGGAAAGTAAAATTCTTGTTTGAGATACTAGAAAAGATTAGTATCATCTTATATATTGTTTTAATTTATAATTATTTGCTATTATTTGTTTGTATTTTCTAGGTTATCAATATAAACTACTAAATGTTGTAGCTCATCAGCTATTGGTCCATGTATATTACAACTATTGGTTAATTCATGTAACTGTGATTACATGGCATCCAACACTTGGTCCTACGTGTTTGAAGTTGAATAGCTGATACCTTTAATTGTTATCTATTTATTATCGTTTCATTGTTCCAATGAAAGTTATCTATTTCCCATGCAATATAGGTTTAAGTTTCTAATTTCCTTTAAATTTAGTCACCTATTGGACCGTTTTTAAATCTGTTTGAATTTTTACTGTTGATGCTTCTTCCAACGTAAATCGTCGTCCCAATGCAGATTAAAACGTCGAAATGCTTGGTAATCGATAATAGTCATTAATGCATGTTTCCGCCAATTAAAGTAAGTCAGATGTTACTATTTAAGACGTGCATTCTGAAGTTTTGAAGATGCAGATGTGAAACTCCAAATATTACCATCGCATATCTTCCTGAGGGATATGTCATCGTCGAGAGTAATTTCCTTCCTGAATCTAGATTGCACACGGAACAATCAGGTATATGTGTTAGAGTCGTGGACAATTTCTGGGATATTCCCCCAGCAAAAAGTCACTGTCAAATAACCTTTAATGCTGTGCTGGCTGACGCTAATGTTCGTTATCGTGTTCTCTTTTAGAGTGGTTTAGTTATTTGATTCTATTTCGTGTGCTGTATTACTTTGCTTGATCTAACTATTTTCTCATCTATCGTAGGGTTACATTGCTCTTGCTGTAATGCGTCGGCGTGATATGATGAGAAGGCTATGTGGTGTTTTCGTTCCAGGTTTATGTTTCCTTTTGACAAGTTTCTACATTCGTGGACACAATATTATAAATCCAAATGTCAAGATTGTTATAGAAACATTTACTCAGGTTGAGTATGTGAGTAATATTATCCCAACCCCAGAGAACATTTTCCAACCCTTACTAAGTCTAGCGTCTGGAACAATTTGTGAGAGTACTACACTGATAAGTAAGTGATACTATTATGAAATGTCGGATTTCCCTATTTAAATTTAGTATTTAGTAATGAAATCATATTTTTGCATGAATTATTTTAAACAGTGATATAACAAATGAAGATATTTATGTATAATCATGTTATTCCTATCTTAGATGTGGTCGGACTAGTGACTTCTGTTTATCCTCTACGAGATGTTGTGATAGATGGCGAGACCATTTACCAGCTGAATTTCGAAATTATGGATGAGAGGTTTTTAATCCTTCATAAAATCATAAATGTGACAATTCTTTAAATCTGTTAACTAACTACTCTATCATTGTATGTTAGTGGGAACCTGTTCCACTGTTGTTTCAGAGGAAGCCTGCTTTTTGGGCCTCTGTCAGCTACTCCAACGTGATTGACAAAGATGATGTTGTTGTTGCCCTAATATGGGTGAATATGAGAAGGCTTAGTGGTTAGTCTTATCTTTTCTTTTATTTGATCTATTGTAACATTTGGATATATACTTTTTAAAAGTCATTGTGACAAATCATTTGCAGATGGAGATATCATGTTTCTAAGTCATTGTGATTTGTCACAAGCTATATTTAATTACAATCATGCTGCCGTACTTGATTTTCGCCAACGTCTCAACCTACTGGCTAAAGCTCATGTCAATGAAGATGAAGACTCTGATGAAACTTAGAAACATGGAACATACCGACTGTGATTAGTTATTAGAATGGAGATTTCTGTTATTTCATGTTTTGTTCTTTTTAATTTCAATTTATAATGATTTTCCCGTTTAAAACCTCAGTTTTTATTTGGCCCGGTGTTTTCAATTCCAACTTAAATATGAACAATTTCAATTTCTATGAATGATGCTTTATTTCTTACCGATGTTTGAGTATGATAATTGCAATCATTTACGTTTTGTACTATTTTTTTAGGTATCTGTATTCTTTACACGTCAAACCTTCATGCATGTAGAGATTATATGTTAAACTAGTGTTTGACAAAAAAAACTTCAGAACCAAAGAAGGGAGTGCGACGGTAAAATATGAAATATAAATCCGTAGTTAATTTTTATGCATTAAATAAACAAAATATTACTCCGATGATAAGCAACTGTTACATTTTTTAAACTTTCAAAAAGGATCTCAAGAAAAAGCAGTCATTGCCAGGAATAAACAGAATGTTACCCTACAACTTCCAACGATTACATTTAAGATAGACGGTACTGACACCAAGTCTCAATAGTTACGTCTATAAACTCTCAAAACGGATGTTTCCTGACTCTTCGTTTGCATAGTTCATTGAACTGAACTCCAATAATCAGTTACGTTGGATTTTAACGGGCATTTATTATTTTACCACTAAAATCAGATCAAATGAGTAGTCAGTGGAGACGCTTTCTCACAATTAATTGCGACGTTTATAAATTCTCCAACTGCCTATTTATAGTAGTTGGTGCACGTCAGGTTTGATATTGCTTTTCTTCGTCTCTAAACTTCTCTGCCACTTCTACTTCGCTCCAATGGCCATCAGCATGGCAAACAGCCTGAACAATCTGTCTTCTGGAATTACCGATGTTACAATAAGGGTCAAGGTTGATCGTATTATACATCGATACGTTGAACGACGTAGGAGGCGTCACAAGCGGCCATTGCTTGAACTTGACTCGGTGGATCTTATTGTATTTGATAACACGGTAATTTGTAATGAGATATTTTGTGCACTTTTAACTTATTATCGATTGACTGCCAAAATCACCTCTGTAGTTTTCCAACCTTGATGCAACTTACAGAAACTGTTTACGTAGATAGTGTACACATGCAAACAAAATTTGTAAATCAAAAAACAAGACACACAATGGTTTTTTTTCATGTCTTTCAATAACAAGTTGTCCTGTCATTTTATGTAAACCCTTACGATGATAGAAAGACGCACGGATATTGGTCAAGATACAGGCTGTTGATGCAATGGACAAACATTGTTGGAAGTTGACAGAAGGGGCCTGTTATGACATCGGCAAGTTTTTGGTTAGGGAAGGTGGCGAAGGAGTGCATCAGTTTATCCACATTCTGATTACAAAAAATTCGACAATATCACTTGCAGTACATGATAACTTACCAGATCGTTTCTTCATGCTCAATGTTGTTGATGACTGCAATCAAGGGGTGTTCCAACCAACAAAATGCTAATTGGTATATATTTTAAATACTTTTAAACCGTCTATTCCCTTAATACAAGTAAACTGCTTCGTATCCTTTAAGGTTTTTTTGTTAGGTATTGATAGTTGAAAAATTTTCAGATGTCTGTGGTATTCTTCGATCATACTATCGGAATTCAAACTACAAGCTGAGAGGAATTTACTCCATGTCATTGATACTGGAGCTTGCAGATAGACGGTTAATTTTATCATTTAACTTCTCCGTATCAATTTTATGGCAAGTCTTTTATTAAATAAATCATGTGTCATTTGTTCACAGGAATAAGTTTCAGATCAGATGCATCTTGACTGGAGATGCTTTTGAGAGCACAATTGTGTTGTTGGATAATTTAAAGGAAATATATGGAGTGTTTGTTGTGGTTCAGCATGCCCAAATAAGCCATATTATTGAGAATGGTAATATTTTCATATCATGAGGCTTAGTTCTATCAGTTACTTGGTTCTTAGTATTTGTTTCTAGATATCTTACGTCTCTCTCTATCAATGTAGGGGTTGAGTTGACTACTGTACTTGGTGCCACTCGTGTATTTCTTAATCCAGATTTTCCAGAGGTTGCTGTGGAGAAGACCAAAGTGTTGGGAATATAAGAAGATGTTGTTTAAAATACTTTTGTTTCTGATGTAGTTTAATTTGCGATACTTGGTTATTTCCGGTTTGGGAATTCATTCGTCTTTCCTTGCTTTTTTTTTTTTTGTTTTTCTTTGGGACGTCTGACAATCAATTTGGTTGCATCTTGAAAGAATATGAGAATTACTTCTTAACCATATTTGTGTTGAGTTATTATGACTTTACTCCAAGTTGTTTGTCATTTATATAAATACATAAACAACATAAAAAGGAAACACGAGTCATATTTATTAAGACATCGATTTTCACTATCAGTTCAAAAGGATTGTGTACAGGTATTAATGAGAAACTTCAATTTTGAGAGTTTATTCTGTAGAATTCAATAGGTTGTTGGTAATGCGTCGCTGCAACTCATAAATTGTTCATCATTTACGAGGTGTCATTGAATATGCCAGTGTACACTTAATGATGAAGTAAAACAGATATCTAGCGATATTGATGAGCTTCTTCACTTTTTTCAAAACTTCTAAACAAACTCTTTGTGCCTTGATCGTTACGCTTCTACAATTAAACAAAAATCATATTTACGAGGCACCTCACTTGTGAAGTCTCGCAGCCATTAAACCGTCTAACCGTACTTATGTTTCCAATAAGCATCTAATTTTTTAGATGGTTACTATAATATGTAGTAAATGTACACAGTCTCTATAGGAGGATTGAAAGTAGGTATATGTGAAATTGTGAGTTGGAGGGTATTTGAGGAAATCGGTAATTTACATTGGTCCAGTTTACGTAATTAAATAAATGTACATTAACGAGGTTCATCACTTATGACTCAACCATTAAACCGTGTAACCGTTCTTATTTTTCCAATAACCCTATCATCTTTTCAACGGTTACTGTAATACGCTATATTAGTTGGCATCATCATCTTAGATGTAGTTATTTCATGTTCCTACTTTTCAAAAAATTTATATACATAAAATAAAAAAGGACCATATGGAGTTAATTGAAATGAATAACCATTACCGTGTTGCTCAACAAATTAAATCAAGTATTTTACATTAAATGAAATTGTATTTAAAACTACTAAAATACTTTTTATGCAGATTAATTACATGTGAACGTCTTGACTTCTTGGTGTTTTCTTTCTTGCCTTTGCAGTTCCCTCATAAATATGTATTTTCCCGCCTAGTCAAAACTATACATCCACTTGAAAACGTAGATCACTACAAAGTTATTAGTTCTCTGGGGCTTAATCTCCATCACGTTCAACCCCTGACGTCCTCTTCATTAAACTTTTTGTGTAAGTTTTCACGCCATTCTGTTGCATGCGCCCTTCTCAAGTATCTTTAATATGGTTAACAGAAAACTGACATAAATGGTCCAGGAGATGACGAATACCCTCTTCTCTGCCATCAATGATAGCAAAGAAACATGGTCAGTACAGGCAAAAGTGTTAAGGAAGTGGGTTGTTAGAAGGAAGACTAGTCCTTTTGCGATATGGAAGATTGGAATGTTGTTAGTTGATGAAGAGGTAAGTATGTTTTTTATGAATGATAATAAATCTTTCCTGATTGTTACACATTTACTAATTGCTTTATTGTTTTTAGCTCACAAGAATTGAGGTTGCTGCTACTCACAAAAATGTCATAGATAAACTGTATGACAAGCCCAAGGAGAGATTGGTGTACACATTCCAGAATTTTCAAGTTCTTGAAAATGATGATAAGTATAGAGTTACAACACATCCATGGAGGTTTAGTTTTCATCCATATACTTATATTGAAGAATCAGATGATTCCATCTTGGATGAGGCATATAATTTCAAATCTATTTCAGACATACAAAAAGGCCATGTTACAGATGACGGTTTAGTAGGTTTGTTCTTTTGTCATTATTTATTGTAATTTTTTTCCTTATATTTCCTCGACCTTTTTAAATATTGATTGATCTTTCATTGGCGCGAGATGTAATTGGTTTTTTGCAAGCTTTCGAATGCTTGCAGGACAAGAGAAGGGAGTGCGACGTTATCAAGAGATTGAACTTCTCCATAGCTGATGAATGGTAAGATAATTTTATGTTCCACATGCTCATTATTAAATAATAACTAATACCTTTTTACTATAATATTATATCTTTACGATTCATGATGAGAACACATTAATTTGCATTGTAGTGAAAATTCAATCAATGTAACTCTGTGGGGAGATTGTGCTGAAGAGACATATGGGAAAAAAAAGAGGATATGGAACCTCCAATAATCATCCTTGTGCGGTTTGTTAGGGTAAATAAGAACACAGGTAATGCTCAACTGTGTTTTATTTACATGGAACGTTTACACATGTAGTTTATTGTTGATGGGTACTCGATGGTTGAAAGTGATAGACTAGACTACATTAGGATGCATCAAAAGGAATTAAGAGTTGATCTATTCAGTGGAATTTCAGATGCAGTTACTAGAGGGGAGACAGATCCTTCGTCTACGGACGCCGAGTCATTCTACCATCTTCTTTCTTTCACCGGTGGTGCTAGGTATATGATTCAAAATTATCAAGATGCAATGGCTATTTGTGCCTGGGCTGGATATCCAGATATATTCATAACATTAACATGCAACCCAATGTGGCCTGAGATTACTCGTCATTGTCATGAATGTGGGCTGAAACCATGCGACAGACCAGAAGTATTGAGTAGGATATTCAATGTCAAATTGCACAAATTAATGCGTATTTTGAAGGATGAGAAGATATTTGGAACTGTCAAAGCAGGTATAATCTTAATCTAAAACTATTATTGTATTAATTTTTTTATTCTTCTGTGGAAAATTATTTGACTACAATTTTAAATTTAAATTGTATATGCTCAATTTTTAAAAAGTTATGTACAATTAATTACATACATCCCAATAATTTTATTTGTGTGTGTGTTTTTTTTAAATATTTACAGAAGTATACACAATTGAATTTCAAAAAAGAGGGTTACCACATGCTCATATTATTTTGTGGTTGCACGAAGTGGATAAATTGATGACACCATTTGATGTCGACAAGCTAATATCGGCAGAGATACCAGATAGAGATGTTGGCCCAGAATTATATGAATTAGTAGAAAGCTACATGGTTCATCGTCCATGCGGAAGGTTGTTACAATCTGCACCTTGTGTTAAAGATGGTAAATGTTCAAAATACTTTCCAAAAAGATATACTGAGCGTATTGTGGTTGATGAAAATGGTTATCCCACTTACCGTAGGAGGAATGATGGACGCACGGTGACAAGGAAAGGCGTTGAACTTGACAACAGTTATGTTGTTCCTTATAATCCTAGGTTGCTGAAATTATTTGCTGGTCATGTGAATGTTGAAAAGACAAATCAATCACGTGCTATCAAGTACTTATTCAAATACATAAGCAAAGGGCATGATCGTGTTATTGCAGGCATATATAATGCAAATGATAATCCATCTACTCAACAAATGGTAGATGAAATAGCCCACTACCTAAATTGTAGGTACGTCTCTAGTTGTGAGGCATCGTAGAGAATTTTTGGCTTTGATATTCATCATAGACAACCACCTGTTGAAAGACTAAGTTTTCATCTTCCACATCAACAATCTGTTTACTATAGTCGAACAGACAACATGTCATCAGTGGTAAACAACCCAAGAGTTAAAGAATCAATGTTTCTTGCTTGGATGGAGAAAAATAAAGATGACCCATTAGCAAGAACACTGACTTATTCTCAATTCCCTAACTACTTTACATTTGTTAGGGAGAAAAGGATATGGAAGCTTCGTGAACGTGGATTTTCAGTGGGAAGATTGGGTCATTGTACACCAGCTCAAGGGGAATTATATTATCTCCGTCTGTTGTTGACAAAGGTACGGGGAGCGAAGGATTATGCAAGCATAAGGACAGTGAATAATGTTGTTTATCCAACATTTAGAGAAGCATGTTATGCACTTGGTTTGTTAGATGATGACAAAGAGTACATAGACGCAATTAAAGAAGCATCAAGATGGGCTTCAGGCAATTACTTACGGCAATTCTTTACCAGCATGTTATTAAGCCATTCGTTATCTGATCCATCTATTGTTTGGGAGCAGACGAAAGAGGTTATTTGTGAAGATTTGTTGCTTCTCAATCATAGAGACCAACGTTTTCAAGGTGTGTATTGAGACTAAATTTTAAAATGTATCATTTATATTTAAGTTACAGGTTATAGATAGAGAAATTGAAAAAAATCACACATCATCTTTTAAATAAATTTCTCTGAACTGTTTATTTTCCATGTGTTCAATATACATAAGTTAACTTATTTAATTTTATGGGTTAAGGTGCAATTTTGCCCCTAAAGTTTACCTCCAGGAGCAATGTTGCCCCTTAAGTTTTGGTCGTAGCAATGTTGACCCTAATGTTTCAACTCGTAGCAATCTTGCCCTGCAGTGACTCGCAGACCAACGTCCGTGTGCCACATAAGATTATTTGACATCTAGGATGCCCAGATGGACTGCCACGTTAGAGTAAACATGTGGGTCAAATGAGTTGTTTGATTTTTTTTTTGAACCGTGGTTAAATCCATTCTGAACAGTGCTCAACCATGGATGTTTAAATGGCCAGGGTTGTCGAGGATTTGTGCGACGCTGCTACGGTGTGATTGAAGGAAGCATGGAGCAGAGAAGAGGAATGCCTGAGTCTACAGCATCATCATCATCGACATCAACAAGGAGGAGGAGGGCGACGATGGTGCGGCGTCGTGACGGAGATGTCGGAGAACGTCGGCCGTCGACGATGTGTCAGTGTGGGTTGTGTGCACGGCTGTATACATCCTGGATTGAGAAAAACCCAGGTAGGAGATTCTTTGGATGCGGAAATTATAAACATGTAAGTGTAAACCATCGGATTTGATTGTTATGATTTCTTTGAGGGGGCGTTCTGTCATGGGAATAAAAACCTATGTGTTTATTTGACTGATTTTCATGTACAGGGAAGGGGGTGTGGGTTTTTCAAATGGCATGACGATGAAATGGGAGAGAGGGAAAAAGATGTGATAAATGAGCTTCTGGAGCATGTGGAGAACCTGAATGACGGGAATGTGGGGCTTAGGATAATCGATGAGGGAGGAGCTGCTGGAAATATTGAACAAGACATAGTCACAATTTATGCCAAGATGAGGAAGAACGAAAGGAGACTGAAGCAGAGTTTCTGTGCATTGTTCATCACTTGGTGCTTTTGTTTATTTTTATTGCTGCGCTGATTGAAGAGGATTTGCATATGTAATCCAAGTATTATGTAACAGTTAGTTAAAGGAAAGTGGTGATGGAATGAAATTTTTGAGGATGTAATTGTAGTAGGGATTTTACTGTGTTAGCTGCGTTTTGCAAAAATTATTGGTATGGAATTGAATATTTGTTGTTTTGCATAAATGTAAATTATTTATGCCTTATGTATGTACCAGGTTTAAAGTTGTGCTGACCGAATAGACATTTAGATTTGTTTTGTGAACTAAATTCAGTCATTGGTATAGTGAAATGCAAGCCCCTTAAACTTGCTGAGAAATGGCTAGATACAGTCACAAAATGAAGAGGAAAAGAAGCTTACATGAGTGAACTATATTCACCAAGGTTTTAATGTCAGAAATGAAGTGTGCTGTGTATATCAGGTGTGTAGCTTTAAATTTGCAAGCTCATACACCCGTCAAATGAGTGAAACTACTCCCATGAGTGAAGTCATCAAATGAACAAGTTTTCCTTAAATTGGTTAAAGTAAATGAGTAGACTGTAAAGTGGGAAAGAAAAATATTCCAAAGAGAAGCCTAATAATACAAACAAAAGCATTTGCAATTTCTTTAATTACTGTATACTTGGCATAATCCAAAACAAGGTGAACATCTAGTACCAAAAAATAAACCTAATAATGCCAACAATGGCAATACCAACAGAATGTCTTAGCAACAACTAGATTTTAATCCTAATTGACAAGCATTATACAATAATTTATCCAATAGCCAAGTTGTTACAATATAAACCAAAACATGCCAACATGAAGTGGCAGTGAATACAACACATGACAAGAACTCCAATCAGCCACCTCCCCTTCCTTTTCCCTTTCCTCTTCCTGAAGTGGTGTTGTTCACAGTGGAAGAAGTGTTCAAGTTGGATTGCTTGTGATGAAGAATTTGTGATCTTGTTATAGCAGGTTGGCCCCTCCACAACAATCCTAGTGGCTGGAAAGGGAGATCTCTAGGAATCGGGACTACTGATCTATCACCATTATACTTCACTGTCCGACTTCCTATGCTATGTGAAGATGAACTCATGCTCCTTGTTCGCCGCATTATGGCCTCATTCGGGATTGGGAATCTTGTTTCCGGGTCTTCATGTTGCTCCATGTACTCTGCACCGGTGCCCTCATGTAGCACAATTGCTTCAGCCATACCAATCTACACGGTAATAAAAAGATAAATGTTAAGTATGGAAATGAAGAATCGACAACTTAAAGATGGAGTAATTACTTACATAGTACACGGTATGTCCAGTGTGCTCATCAATTCGAAGTCCCATGCCCATTGCAACTCGACTCTTATAGAAAGGGCTGCCACCACGTGGCCGTGAAGGATGCACATGTGTGGTTGTTTGAGATTGCTGTGTACTAATGTTCGATTCAGTGGTGTGCGAAGGCGCTTGATTATATAGGAATAAAAGAAAAAGGAATATATAGTAAACTTCCATGCACAGAATTGGATAATACAAACAGCAAACAAGTAGAACAGCAATTGAAAAGAAATTGAACCATCAATTGACCAAACTACTTACATGCTTGCAGGTTTTTTTGTTGTGGCCTTTTTGGTGACAAATACTGCATTTTGAACCTGATCCTTGTTTGGACATCTTCTGAGGAGGAGGGGGTGAAAGGTCGATGCTTGTTGTGGCCTTGTCTTGTAGAATACCTCCTCTTTTCTTTCTCCTCTCAAATTCTTTTGTCCTCTTCCTCTTGTTTGGGGGTCTACCAGGCAGGACGCACACTGGAGGTGGTTCCATGGGCCGGAACTTATCAACTTTCCAAAACGCCTTGCCTCTAACAGGTTGCAACTTGGTTCTATAACTAGAAAGGTATGTGTCCTTATGATAGAATCTTGAAATTTGTGTAACCGGATCAACATTAGCATGAAATAAAGCACAAATTGCATGCTGACATGGGATACCAGTTAAGTCCCAAGCCCTACAAGTACATTGCTTTCTAGTGATGAATACATTATGTCTATCCTCCCCTTCACACACTTCATATGCATCGTCACCATTAAAAAACAAGGTACACCTCATTGACAGCTCCTTATTTGTCTCATATAAAGTAACACACTTGGGGCATAGTTACCTCTCCACCTACGGACATTGGACTCACTCTCTCCGCCCACTTAGTCATCATTTTCAGCCTAATGCCATCTAGCATCCTTATAATAGGTAAATACCTATATTCATCCACCCAAGAATTTAAACTTTCACTTATGTTGTTGTCCACCATCCAACAAAAACAATTAGTTCGAAAATATGCCCTTACCCATTTCTGACGGGATATGTGAGAACCGACTCTGCTTCCGCTTCTTTTTTTCGGTTGACCAAGAGCGAGTCAAGTTGTCACCGAATTGTTCGAAATGTGCTCCATGCACATGAAAAAAACCTCTTCTTCAATTTCCGTGCCCCTCCAGGCCTTGCTCCAATTGGCATATATATGTCCCGCACATAGTCGATGCTCAGCCAGCGGCAGAACAGTGGACACAACATTCATCAACCCCTACGTAAGTGAAAACAACACAACTTTGTGCAAATTAATACTGAACATAAGGATATTAAGTATGATACAGAATAAATTGAAAGATACAAAAATCAGAACTATGTTGTATTATGAAGTATTAAACTGTGATGATCTTAAAACTAATCAACTAAATATAGAACCAAATTTCATCATAAGTCTAGTGAACTAACTTCGATAAAAGTATTGTTTCAAGCATGTCTATCGGAATTAAAGGAAAGATGGCATAATGAATGTGGAAGATGAGAGGTAAACAGATCATATCAGGAATACAACAAACAATAAAAACAAGTACATAGCAACAAAGACATCTAAATATAAGGGCACAACATATCATAGTCATTCCACAATAGTTGTACCTAATAATTGAAACAAATAAGTGTTAAAAAAGAACACATAAAAGAGCTGTCATAATGGTTCCTCATTAAATTGCTTTCCACAGAATCCACCTCAAATAGTGTATATCAGATTCAGTTATCCATAAGTGAGGTGTTTATGATATTCATCTTCAGGATTCGCATATTTTCATTTCTTCTTGTCATAAAATTAAACCCTCTAGAATAATTTCCACCCTAGACAATGGTTACAAACCATTCTTCCATGAAATAGCTCTTGCTATCTTATCTCTATAAATCCACCTACAGTTGCTTTCCACAGAATCCACCTACAATAATGGTTCCTCACTTAGCAAATCAGTTATTTCTACGCAATAACCAACAAATCCCGTAAAAATATCATAAATACTTCCCAAATCCCACTTTTGCCCGAAAATCGATTTCATTAAAACTAACCTTCTGCATGTCAGACATAATAGTCACGTCATTACCATCCTCCAAGCCCATAGATCTCCTAATCCAGTCGATGAACCACTTCCAATTATGAGTGTTCTCTTTTTGAGTTACTGCAAACGCTATTGGGTACAAAGAATCATCTGCATCCAATCCTGTGGCAATCAGCAGCATACCTCTAGCTTTTCCCTTCAAAAATGTTCCATCAACTCCAATGATGGGCTGCCGAACTGACCTTCCACTCGCCTACCACACATACATTAGGGGGATTAGAAGTGAACATAAATCACCAAAGCAACTTGCAAATAATATACACACATTGGACAACAACAAAACTAACCTTTGAAGCATTTAAACATAGATACAGGTGGCTGAACACTCTCCTTCCACTTTCAAGTGCCTCCTTGCTAATCTCAACTGATATATCAGATCCTGGATTAGAAGTCCTCAACTCGTGACAGTATGCCTCTAGCTTGTTGAACTCATCCACATAGCTCCCTTCCATCTCCTCCATAATCTTCTTCTTTGCTCTTTTACATTTGTGAATACTCACATGCAACTTGAACTCATCTCGACAATCCTTCTTCATATCCGACACCTTGTACCGTGGCCTCTCTTGCACCTTTTGCTTGAAGTGCGTTGACAGCCACTTAACTGATGCCCTAGGATTCTTGAACACCCTACTGCAACTATGCTCCAAATTTAATGTCTTCACAACAAGACCTGGGTTAGATCTATGTTTGGATGCAAAAACAACAAAAGGACAACCCTTCTCACATCGGGCCCTCACTCTTAAAGGCTCACTTTTGGTTAGGTGTATATTTACACCAGGCTTTATTGCATACTGGTCCAGAGTTGCAAGTAAATGCTTCTTATCAGCAAAACTGGACTCTAGTGTGAAAAAGGGTGTCCCATTGGGCCCACAAATTTCTCTTGACCCTCTCACTTCGGGTAAAGGCCCATCTCCTCCACTTTGGCCAGATTCATCCTCACTGTACTCATCTTCAAAGCCACTCCCATCCTCACCATCATCGTCTACCACATTCTCATCATCTAAGAAATCCTCATCATCTGATTTATCCTCATCATCTCTATGACTCACAAAGTCACTCCTTTCACTCTCATCCCAATCCTCACCCTCTTCCTCATCACCTTCACTTGCACTCAAATTGTCATTCTCCCCATTGTCATGTACTGCTTCCAACAGGTCCTCAGGTGCATCACCAACGCCAACCCCCACTGCTATGGCACCATGTCTGACATCATCGCCCTCCAATTCACCACCCTCCACATGACGACGCTGAAGATCTTCAAAGCAAGCTTCAACGTCAACTGGTTCCCCTCCACCATCGCGACTTATTGACTTATCATCAACCACATCTTTAATCTTCTTGGAGAAATCACACACGTCTTTCGTCAACAAATCCAGATAATTCCTCTTCTCTCTCCAATAACCCACATCAACTTCTTTCCCACTACCCACTCCATCACCCCTGAGATTGGTTTTACTTTCGCTCACCACTTTTGTTGCGTTGTCAACCTGACGGCAAAAAGCTTCCAGCACCCACGAGTTTCCACTACTACCCCCACCATCGGGACCACCAGAGGGTCCCCCAGAGCTTTTTGAACCCATCTCACCCAAACCCTACGGTATTTTCAAAACAAAATCGTATACTTTTACCCACAAACAAACAAGAGAAGGGCCCTATTGTGAAATCACTTTACACACTAATAAGCTACAAGACATACACACACACTTCCCTAAAACTCAGAGATTCCATACCTCTTCAAAGTGTGCGAATCGTCCTTGTCTGCCGATCACATGCAACCCACTTTCTCTGTCGGTGTCGTCTTTTTCGCACGATTACAGCTTCACAGCACTTCCAATCAAATCTCACTTTCTCTGTCCCTCTTCCATTTTCGCACACTCAGCATTTCACTTTCTCTGTCCTTCTTCCATTTTCGCACACACAGCATTTGAACCAGATTTCCCTAATTCTGCTATCGTTGCTTTTTTGACCCCTAACTACGTTCTCTGACTCTAGTGTGTATCCGGTGGGTAAAAGATATTTACTGGGTAAAAAATCCAGGCGTCGGGACGATGATTTAATCACTCAATTTACTGACTCAGCTATCTTTGTCCGTGTGTCATCCAACGTTGCCGACACCGTGTTCTATTCCGCGCACACACACTCAACTTAATGGTCAACGTTGCTTTGACCGTTGGATGAGGGCAAGATTGCTACGAGTTGAAACATTAGGGTCAACATTGCTACAACCAAAATTTAAGGGGCAACATTGCTCCTGGAGGTAAACTTTAGGGGCAAAATTGCACCTTAACCCTAATTTTATTCCCCGATATAAGTTTATATTTGTAGCTGATATCTAGACAAAAATTCAGAAATTAAAATATAAGTTTTTTTGACAAAATTTGTTATACAGATCTACAAATTACAGATGCCAACAAAGAAGCTGCAGGGCTGGCTAATGTTGAATGGCTTTTTGTGCGCAATGGTCGATCACTCAATGACTATCCATCAATGCCTAAACATGATAATGACTTAATCATTGACACTTCAGAGCAACTCATTCTACAAGAGCTTAACTACAACAAAGAAAAAGAGATGGAGACCTCTCGAATGATTACGCAACTAATGGCTGAAGAACAAAGGAAAGTTTATGATGAGATAATTTGTGCAGTTACTTCAAAAATAGGAGGTTTTTTCTTTGTCCATGGCTTTGGAGGAACAGGTAAAACATTTATATGGAATTCATTAACAGCTTCCGTACGAGCAAATGGTGGAATCATACTCAATGTAGCTTCCAGTGGAATAGCAGCCACTCTATTACCATCAGGAAGGACTGCGCATTCTAGATTTTGTATACCAATCGACATTAATGAAGACTCCATATGTTCCATTACTCACCAGTCAGCAAATGCAAAATTAATTCAAGCTGCTACATTAATTATTTGGGATGAAGCGCCAATGATTAAGAGACATTGTGTGGAGGCCTTAGACCGAACATTGAGGGATTTGATGAAGTGCGATTGCATATTTGGAGGTAAATGTGTTGTAATGGGGGGTGATTTCAGGCAAATCTTGCCAGTTATCCCAAAAGGTGTACGAGCTGAGATTGTTGATGCTACAATTAATGCTTCTTCTCTTTGGAAAAAATGTAGATTACTGCAACTAACCAAGAATATGAGGTTGAAGTCTTCAATTAATCAAGTTGAACAGGAAAAGATTAAATCATTTTCAGAGTGGTTACTAAAAGTGGGAGATGGAGCCATTGGGTTACCACATGATGGTTTTGCTGACATCACTATACCCTCAGAGTTGCTGCTTCATGATGATTGTAACCCAATTAGATGCATTGTGGAAGCTACTTACCCAAATTTAAAGGAGCGTATATTTGAAGAAGGTTACTTGACCAATAGGTCAATTCTCACACCTAGAACAGAGAATGTTGATATATTGAATGACTACATTTGTTCATTGTTGCCTGGTGAAACAATTGAGTATCTTAGTTCTGACTCTGTGGGTCGTACAGAAGATACTAATGGAAGTTTTGATGATCTGTATGACACAGAGTATCTCAATGAAATTAAATGCTCAAGGATACCTCATCATAAATTGGTATTGAAAATTGATGTGTCAGTTATGTTAATAAGAAATATTGATCAGGCAGCTGGGTTGTGCAACGGAACAAGGCTACAAATTACACAACTTGGGAAAAATGTCATTAAGGCTAAGGCATTGAATGGCACAAGTGTTGGTGAAGATATTTTGATTCATAGAATGGATATGAACCCATCTGAATGTAAACTTCCGTTCACTTTGACAAGACGGCAATTTCCCATTATCATTTCATTTGCAATGACGATAAATAAGAGTCAGGGGCAATCCATGACTAATGTAGGTCTGTACCTCCCAACCCCAATCTTCTCACATGGGCAACTATATGTTGCACTTTTTAGGGTGAAGAGTTTCAATGGATTGAAATTACTTATCTTGGATGAGTTCAACAAATGTTGTTCACGAAAAAGTATTTCAAAACTTGTCACAATGTATGTTTTGAGTTTCCATTGTGAAATCCAAAATCAATTGACAATAGATGAAGGGAAATAGTTTGAGATTTACATAATATTATGTATGTTTTGTGATCTTACTCTAGAATAAAAATGAGATGATAATATGATGTACACAAATTGTTTGATATTTACATAATATCTTATGTGTTATGTTTAAAACATTTAAATATTAAACATACCCGTGCATCACATGGGTCTAAAGTCTTGTTAATACTATTTAGTAAATACTCCCTCTGGTCTTTATTTAAGGAACCAACTAACAATTCTCACGAGTCAATAAAAACAGTTAAAGTAATTAAATTTGTCCTAAAATTTAAGTAATTTTCAATATTATCGCTATTAATTACACTAAACTCTAATATCATATTAATTATTACTTCTTTTTTCCTCGAAAAAAGAGTAATAATTAATTTTTATTAATTATTACTCTCACTCAAGTACCTTTTTAATTATGGGTATACATGGAGAAAAAAATATTTAATGCTATTTGGAAACAAGCAAGTGTTTTATAAAAAGAACCAAAATATACTTGTTAATTGGTACCTTATAATAAGAATTAAAGAGAGAAGTTCAATATGTTTATTTTTTGGCCCGGACTATTTTTTTTTTCTGATTCCGCTATTGACTACTTGGGCAGGGGAAGTCCGTCCTGCCCAGTCCATCCTTGTGATTAGAGCTTTTATCGGGTAGGGCTGGGCATCGAACTGCAAAATGTAATCCGTTCATTCTTCAGGTTGGGCATTGGGCAGGGTCTTGCTCTTAACCCTCGCCCCCCACTCCCTACTCGGAACATTTCTTTGGGTTAAATATGGGCCTAGGCCCAAATCTTGGAGCAGATCATCGGGGAATGTGTCCGCCAAATACCTTCATGAGTTCATTGGTGTGTTTTCTATCTCGCTATACGAGAATACACTTTTGAATCGTCGATTGTGAGTGCATGTTTAATTATATATAAAACAAAATAAATTCAAGTATTTATCGGTGTTATTAAAATCAAGTCGGATTTGGATGGTCCGTTTGGCCGGACCATTAGGTGGACTTGGAGACGGTCCGCATGAAGACACAAGGCCATTTTCTAGACCAGGCCTCTTTGAGCTGGAGAATAGCCGCCTTTAAGCCGAACTGAACGAGTTTAGAAAACTGGATGGCTCTCGAGATAATATCAATATCAACTTCTAGTCATTGAAAACGGAGGTATTTACGGTGATGTAAATATGAGATGCTATGCAAAAGTTTAATAATGTTAAGTTCTTCCTTTCCACAAATGCCCTTCTTAATTGTGATGTCGGTATAAGAAAGAAAATTGTGTTTTACATTACCTTATTTTCTTAAGTTGTTTAGTTTTCATGGTAGTGTTCAAACAGTACATTTATAAAACTTGTTTTTACCAAATATCATCTTGTTTTGGATTAAAAAAAGTATAATAAAGAAAATTGATATAGCTTGATTTTAACTAGAGGATAATAAGAAAAAGTAGTAATGATTATTTTTTTGCAAACTACTTTTAAACTAATATTGTCAACCCTTGAAAAATAGTTAAAAGGCTCATATTAGCATGTTTTGTTGAGCGATTGGGAGGTTTATAAGTGCTTATGCACATAAATCGAGACAACATTTTTCTCACATACTTACCTCGTATTTCATAAATAAGGATTGAAAAGTTACTCTATAAAAAGACGGAGTATAGAAAAGGAGGAGTAACTTTCTGTAGGAAACTGATCAGAAACGCGGAAGCGTATCGTACCACGCGATGTAGGAAAAGATGAAACCTTTCATCGTTTTGCTTACCTGGATATTGAAGAGCTATCTGAAAGATTCTCCACGAGCAAACCTTGTCTACGAACAGTCCTCGTATACGAACAGTCCTCGTGCGATCTATGATTGATCTTCCAGACTATCTCTCGAGGGGGATGAGATGGTTGTGTGGGCAACCGTTCGGATGATGAACGTCGCCTCTAGGTTTTTGTTTCGATGAGAGCCTCCTAACTATTTGTGCGGGCGTATCTTTTCAAGCGGCGAAAGTTAGTTTATATGCTACTATACCCAAGGCCTAACCCTAATCCACATGGGCCTTAGAGTTCTTGGGTTGTAGTCTCAATTAAGCCTTATTGGGCTTAAGTGACCAAAGAGCACATTAACCCAACAATCTCCCACTTGCTCTTTAAGATACTAACTTGAGTTCGTAAACCCAAGACCATATAGCCCATAAGCCATCATCATCGATAACATACCCCATCCCTTGTCTCAAGCTAGCACGGGGACCCACCATTTGTCATTCATCAAGGCTCATGATAATCTACGAAGATTATCTAGTTCGGTGCTACTCCACTAAAAGCCCGAACGTGATCTCCAAGAACAATGACACTTATAACAAGAATATGCCTTTGCCCCTTTATAGAATGTCTATAATTTGATTGACTAGTTTTTTTACGTAACCCAATCAATTATTTATTCCCTTGACTTTGACAGTTTCTCTAATGGATTACATGCACGGCCGTGTCTTCAATATCTAGGTACCGAAACATATCAAGGGGACATTTCCTATAAATTCCATGTTGTTTATCTCATAAACACCGATAACCAAATAGTCTCAATCCCAAAATACCGAGTTGTTGGCCGTCATATAGATCAAACCTCACCCGTTGGTAAATCAAAGAATGAAAACTATTCGACTACTGTTTAAAATAAACTCGGGATTAAGAGCAACTACATAACTATAGTTATCTGGAGATTTGATTCCTTATGACAACCTTAATCAAATCTCTCCTTGATCCATTCAATGTGAGCATTAACTCACACCAATGTTTTATAATGATTCGGACAAAACCATTTCATAAAACATTGCAGCCTAAATAAAGTGCCCAACTTAATTTAATAGCTGTGAATCATTTCATCAATTGTGAGAACCTATGACCATGTCCTCTATGAAAGTATTCATATGATCATATACTCCATAATTGATCCGGACCTTAGAGTTTGTAAATAGTGTGCAAAATAAATGAAAAAGAATACTCCATTTATTAACATTCAAAAAGGAATGCAATGTCATAATGTCATGCTCAAAAGCACAAAATAACAAAGTAAAATAACAACTGCCTAAAGCTATAGCAAATCTGAATCCTCCTAAGACCCATAGATGAAACATGCCTTTCGAACACATGCTCGGGCAAACTCTTAGTAAAAGGGTCACGAGATTCTCGTCGATGCTATCTTTGCTACCACTTTGTATCTC
Source organism: Acacia acuminata (assembly GCA_019022655.1). NCBI lineage: Eukaryota > Viridiplantae > Streptophyta > Magnoliopsida > Fabales > Fabaceae > Acacia > Acacia acuminata. The sequence continues at coordinate 552,801 of JAFJYI010000324.1, read as the reverse complement.
CTCTTTTAATTATTTCTTGGATCAAGTGGTATTTCCTCTCTATGTGCTTCATCTCTTTATGACACCTTGGTTCCTTGGATCAAGCGCTACCCCCACCATTGTCACGGTAGAGTGTGATAGGAAAATTTACACTGGTATCACCCGAAGGTCCGTTAGGAACTTCTTTAACCATGCAGCTTCCTTTGCAGCCTCGGAAGCAGACTACATACTCGGCCTGCGTGGCGAGTCGGCCACACATGTTTGTTTTACACTTCTCCAACAAATGGCACCGCCATTAAGGGTGTACACATATCCCGAGGTGGATTTTCTTGAGTCAATATCTCCTTGGAAATCTGAGTCCGTATAACCAATGGTTTCAAGACTCCCACTTGAGTAGACCAACATATAATCTCTCGTTCTCCGTAGGTACTTGAGTATATGTTTAACCGCTACCCAGTGTTGCTCTCCGGTCCGATTGGCACCGGCTTACTACTCCCACGCATAGCGAGATATCCGTCAGGTACATAGCATAGCATACATGAGACTACCTACTGCTGAAGCATAAGGTATCCTACTCATGCGTTCTCTCTGCTCAGGAGTTTGAGGAGATTGCTTCTCAGAGAGATGAATCCCATGCCTGAAGGGTATAATTCCCCTCTTTGAATTCTCTATGCTAAACCTGGCAAGTATTTTGTCAATGTATTGAGCCTGGGATAATGCCAAAACCTGTTCTTCCGGTCTCGCAAGAGTTTAATACCAAGAACATAATTGGCTTCCCCCAGTCCTTCATATCAAAATGTTTGCTCAGCCAGGTTTTTATGCCCAACAATACCTCTCCGTATCATTTCCGATAAGGAGTATATCATCCACATAAAGTACCAGAAAAGATACCGCATTACCTTGGATCCTTTTATACACACACGGCTCATCAGGACTTTTCTCAAAGCCATAAGACTCAATGGCTTGATCAAATCTGATGTTCCATGATCTGGATGCTTGCTTAAGTCCATAAATGGACCTCTCGCAACTTGCATACCATTTCTTCTTGCCCTTTGGCCGTAAACCCTTTTGGTTGCTGCATATAGATTTCCTCTTCCAAATTTCCATTTAGAAAAGCGGTTTTGACATCCATCTCGCAAATCTCATAATCAAGATTGGCCGCAACGACTAAGAGAATCCGAATAGACTTGAGCATGGCAACCGGCGAAAAGGTTTCATCATAATCCACTCCTTCTCTTTGGGAGTACCCTTTCGCCACCAATCTAGCTTTGAAGGTTTCAACCTTCCCGTCCGATCTTCTCTTTCTCTTGTAAATCCACTTACACCCAATGGGTCTTACCCCTTTAGGCGCATCTACAAGAGACCAAACTGAGTTGGAATACATAGAATCTATTTCACGATTCATAGCCTCGAGCCATTCCTGAGCATCAACATCTCCTAGTGCTTCGTCATAACTCGTGGGATCACCATCTTCTCGCGATGATGTCATCCGATTTGACTCACCCAACAAGAGATATCTTGCGGGTTTACGAATCAATCTCCCACTACGACTTTGTCGCACTTGATGTCGTGCATCTACGGGGGGGTCCACATTTTGTGGGTTGACAACTTCTAGATGAGGACCCTCATTAAGTGGATCAACTAATTCATGATTTTGTTCTTCATTTAGTTGAACATCATGCTGAACTTCTGGTTGTCTCTCGGTTCCCGTGTATGTTCGATACATTTTCCCCTCTTTGAACAACCACAGGAACAAAAGCTGGAACCCCTTGAGGTTGAGGTGAAACTTGATCGAGACTAGCTCATCAAGAATAACCTTACTTCTTGGCTTATAGTTTGTCATATAGTCCTCCTCTAAGAAAGTCGCGTGAGTGCTCACTATGACCTTCTTTTCTCTTGGACTATAAAACAACCAACCTCTCGGTTCCTTTAGGATAGCCTACAAACATGCATACTTCAAGACGCGAGTCCATCTTGTCTGGTTTCTGTTTCAAGACATGTCTTAGGAGCACCCCAAATTCGAATATGATTCATGGTGGGCTTACACCCTTTCCACAATTCTATTGGTGTCTTTGAAACCGACTTGACGGAGCTAAGTTCAATAGATACATAGCTGTTTCTAAGGCATATCCCCAAAATGAATCGAAAAGTGATGAATAACGAGCATAGATCTTGTCATTTCTAAAAGGGTTCTATTTCTCCTTTCAGCAACTCCATTCTGTTAGGGGTGTCCCCTGGAGAAGATAATTGCGAAACTATCCCCTCCTTGGTCGGGTAAGACTTGAACTCTCCGAGATAGGTATTCACCCCCTCGATCGATCGAAGAGTCTTGATTTGAACACCTAGATGCTTTTCTTCCTCACCTTGAACTCTTGGAATTTTCCAAAAGCTTCGGACTTGTGACGCATCGTACACATGTCCAAATCTAGAGTAATCATCGGTAAATGTGATGAAATACGATACCCGCCTCGGCATGGACATTTATTGGTCCACATACATCGGTATGTACCAATTCCAAATGAAGTGTGGCACGTTTTACTTTGGCCTTGAAAGATCTCTTGGTCATTTTACCCTCTAAACAGATTCACATGCGGTATCGGCTCAAAGTTCGGGATTTTAAAATCCCACTTTTGACCAAACCTTGGATCCTGTTAGAGTTAATATGACCCAATCTCAAATGCCAAAGATAAGTTTCATTGGAAACTTTTCTTTTCTTTGACAAATTGATATGCTCAACATTTTTTAATTCAACATGATTAACTTCACGGTAATAGGACTAAGGAAATAAAGGCCATTAAACTTTACACCGTAACAAATAAAAGAAGATGAACTTCTTATTGAAACGAGAATCAAACTGAACTGTCAAACCATGTTTATCTAAACAACTAACGAAATTAAATTCCTCTTAAAATCTGGAATAAATAAACAGTCTTCTAAAACCAAAGTTCTATAATTATTAAAAGATAAAACAACTTGTCCCACTCGCTAGTACGAGACACAAGCCGCCTGTTCCAAGCTTCAAATCTCGTTGTCCTTTACTCACTGGCAAGCTTTGTTTGAACCACTCGCAAAGAGTAGCAAACATGGTTAGTGGCTCCCGAATCAACGATCCATTTGTCATCGTGATTCTCCACTAAACAAGCCTCAATCACATTTAAATCACCCATACCTGGTTTTTTCATTTGTGGGCAATCTTTCTTCCAATGCCCCTTTTGTCCGCACTTGAAGCACTTGCCTTTTGGCTTTCATTGCAACTTGTTTTGGCAACTGGAGTACCTGATTTCTTCTTTTTCTTGTTCTTGTTCTTTCCCTTGGGTTTCCCCTTAGGTTTTCACAGAACTTTCACTAACAAACAATGCACTTCCTTGCTTGACTAGAGTCTGCTCAAGACTCTCAAGCTCGTGCATTAGTTGAGTGAGGTCAAGATTCATTTTGTTCATATTATAATTCATCTTGAATTGGTTGAAGTATTCGGGTAGTGATTGTAAGAGAAGGTCAGCTTTTACTTCTTGTTCAAACTTGATACCATGGTCATCGACCTTCTTAAAGTTTGCTATCATTGTTAGACAATGATCCCGCACACTTCCTCCGACATGACCGTTGTCTTGGTGACCGAATTCAGCGCATTTTGCCTAGCGAACGCTAGGTGTAGCAAACATGGCATCAAGAGTCCGGAGCATTGTTGCTCCACTCTGAATTATGTTCATTTGCTCCCGAAGGTGATTGGCGAGATCGGCCAAAATGTAGCAATGAACCGACACATTCGCCTTCTCCCATCTTTCCTTCTCCCGCGAAAACGAGTCCGAATTGCATCGACGCATCTCGCAGCAGCAGACGGCACCGGGCATAGGGGTAGTGAGAACAAAGTTGAGCTTTTCATATTGAAGAACAATATCTAAATTGGTTCTCCATTGTTTGTAGTTTGTACCATCCATAGGTTTTTGGCTCAAGATTGTAGCTAAAGGATTGAATGAAGACATTTTCTGAAATTAAGGAAAAAGCACACTAATTACAAACTATAATTAACAACAAATAGATATAGCGCTAGTAGATTCTAATAACTACTATTCGTTTATTGTTTAACAATCCATTAGTTATCTTTACAAGGCTTACGATGGGCAAGATTCTTGTAAAACTAATATTGTTAATTTGGGCCTTCGTTCCATTGCCGAGCCTCGATGGGAGGGTTAACAATTTTACCAAAGTTGAATGTATTTAACCATAGTTTAATTTCAAAATTATCTTTAGTGTCTAAGGGTTGCCGACGATGGGCTGTACAAAAACTTTACTAAAATTTTGAAAATATTAAGGTTTAATCTAGCGAAATCCGATTATCCTTATCCGATGGGGCTTCGATAAACATTTCACTAATAAACCCACAATGGGGCCCGTAGGTTTTATAATTAAAAGCTTAATTTAAAACCTTCACCCATTCAATATTTTAAGTTTAGAATTTTTTTAATTTCTAAGAATTTGTTCAATTTAGAGTAAATTATTAGGTATCTAAAATCTAGTCATGATTAGCGAGTGTGCGTCACATGACCATTTTAAATAACCAACAAATTACTCTAAAAGGTACAATTCTCTTAGGAAATTTCCTGGATTATTTGTCTAGACCTTAATTCCACAATTATTATTCTAGATTTTAATTTAAAATCATAATAATTGATAATTAATGTCTAGATTTTAATTCCACAATTAATTAATCTAATTATTATTCTAGATTTCAAAATCATAATAAATGATAATTAATGTAGAGTTTTTAATTCCACAATTAATTAATCCAATTATTATTCAAGATTTCAAAATCATAATAAATGATAATTAATGTAGTGGACAATCTAAATAATCCCTCATAATAACTATCATACTAGTCGATTGAAAACATAATAGTTATTATACTATTATGACGTGATTATGCAACAATATGACATCTTCCTATTCTATATGGCATGTTATTATACACATCATGGTAATCGTAAATATAATTCATACAATTCAATAAAAGCTTTAAATAATAAAACAAATAACTTTAATCCATGGTTTTCCTTAAAAAATTTTTAAAAAATTTTACAACTTTGGAATTTCTCTTTTGTCCCGCCCATAGGATTTATCTCGAAGCCCCTTCGGGGTATCTATGAGCCCAAAAGCCCAAAAACCCAATCCTTGGCTAGAAGCCCTAGGACACAAAAGAGGAACCCTAGCCTTCGCCTCGCCACGCAAGCAGCCGAAGTCATCTCGGCCACGAAACTCCGGGGAAGCACCGGCACGGAGACGATCAAACGGCCGCTGGAAACACCCCAAAAGGGTGGCCCACGCGCCCTCACGCGCGCCGGCCGTTTGCCGGCGCGTGACGCCCATGCGCAGCCACTTGTGGAGGCGTGTGGCGGCGCGTGGGTTGTCCTTTGGTGGTGTTCCGACCTCCAAATTGTTCGTCTTTCCATCCTCTTTCCATCCATATATGGTTTGTCCAAATCCGAGATCCGAAGTCCACGAAAAGTGTCGTACGGTGTTGTTTGCTCGTATTCTTCGCGTTTCTTGATCTCCAACTTTTACAGAATTCGAAAAATACATAGAAATTCGAAAGGAAATCATAAAAACAGCAAGGAGGAAACCTAATCATATGGGATTAGCCTCCTTGTTACAAATCAAGAATTACACGGAGAATCTAACCATGGATTAAAGTATTCATATGATTTATAAACGATAACTACTATGATTCAAATAACAAATATAGAAACAGATGCCATCCTTTCAAAAATAATTTTCAAAGATAATCACATGAAATTTCAAAACTAGGTTCTTTTCCTCATCGCTATTGGCTCTGATGCCAATTGTAGGAAACGATCGAAACGCGAAGCGTATCGTACCACGCGATGTAGGAAAAGATGAAACCTTTCATCGTTTTGCTTACCTGGATATTGAAGAGCTATCTGAAAGATTCTCCACGAGCAAACCTTGTCTACGAACAGTCCTCGTATACGAACAGTCCTCGTGCGATCTATGATTGATCTTCCAGACTATCTCTCGAGGGGATGAGATGGTTGTGTGGGCAACCGTTCGAGATGATGAACGTCGCCTCTAGGTTTTTGTTTCGATGAGAGCCTCCTAACTATTTGTGCGGGCGTATCTTTTCAAGCGGCGAAAGTTAGTTTATATGCTACTACACCCAAGGCCTAACCCTAATCCACATGGGCCTTAGAGTTCTTGGGTTGTAGTCTCAATTAAGCCTTATTGGGCTTAAGTGACCAAAGAGCACATTAACCCAACACTTTCCACACATGCATGTGAACAAGGCAGAGAAATCATGATCCATTAAGGAAGATCAAGTGCACGTATATATGAACTTGATCTCTTTGTTGGTTCAAAGTTTTGCAGCGCGTATGGAGTAATTAAGATGGGAGGACCATGCATATTGAAAGTGATGCGGGGAAAATTCTTCCAAAATTCACCGAAGGTCACCAAACAAGTCTTTTCGATTGCTCCTCACCACCATCATGGGCGTGGCCTACAAAATTTTCCTTCATCAACAAGCCATTCTTACTTCATAGCTCATTTTAGCCGTGTAATAAAAATTTAGATGACATTTATACCTTTTTGGAAAATTTTTGACAATATGAAAAGTTATTTTGACAACAATATTTTCATAGGAAAATTTTAACAACAAAAAAAGTCATTTTAATAACATGAAAAACCATATTGACAACAAGACATTTTTGATATTAGAATTTTGTAATTAATATAAACAAAAAGTCCCTTTCTAATAGAAGATTTGGGGTTGAGAATTTTTTGATATTTTTTCTCTTTTTTAGGACCTTATTGATATTTTCTCAACCAAAAAAAAAAAAAAAAAAAAAAAAAAAAAAGAAAAAAAAAAAAAAAGAGCCGTCTCGCGCACTGAGCCATAAAGTTCACATGATAAGAAGTACTAGAAATCACATAACTGGCCTCTTGATGCAACAATATACATAACTCCCTGTTGATCAATATATAAAATTTCCTCAAAATTGACGTCGAGTATTATAAACATATGTTGGCTTTAGTGGGGAAAGAGATGTAGAATTTGAGTTCGTATGAATACATATAAATAATATTTTAACGTGACATTAATTAATAAAAGAAAACCGGGTGGGGGCATTTGTATGCTGTGAGTTTATAGATATTCCTATTAGGATTCCTTTGACCTTTCCACATCCATCGGACATTGTACTCCGTAACTTTGTAAGAAAAGGTAGAAACACAATGAAACTTGCTTGTCTTCTTCACCACCGCCGGCTACCACCACACATCTCCGTATATATAAATCTTCCATCGTCCCTGACTCATCATCACTCACCACACAGCATAAAAAAGTCCGTCCAACCATGGCCATCTTCAACAACTCCTTTGTTTTTCTAACCCTAATGCTCTTTACCCTTTTGCTTAACAACAACATCATCAATGTCAGATCAAAATCATTTTCTTTCTCTTTTCCCAGATTCAACGAAATTGATTCACGTATAGAACTTGGCGGTGGTGCTACCATTTTAGGCGGTGGATTACTACTAACGAAGGTGGACAACCTGACCAACCCACTTCAAAACAATGCAGGCCTAGCAGCATTCTTCCATGAAGTTCAACTCTACAACCCAACCACTCGCAGCGGATTCAATTTCTCCACCGACTTCACCTTCATTGTCCAACGACCGGGCTCCTCCAAGCTTCACGGTGACGGCATGACCTTCTTCCTTGCATCGCCCAACTACGACTTCCCGCTTGTAAACTCCTTCGGTGGATTCCTCGAACTCTTCACTCCTCAAACCGCCTTCAATAATCCGGCCGGTAGGAACAAGATTGTGTTCATTGAGTTTGACAGCTTTTCCAACCAGTGGGACCCCAATCCAGGGACGCAGTCGCCACATATCGGAATCAACCTGGGCTCTATAAGGTCCAAGGATACTCAGAGTTGGCCAAGTGATGTGCAACCTAACGGCCAAATTGCAAGGGCAACCAAACGCTATGATTCTGACAGCTTAATATCGAGTGCTTCTGTGAGCTATCCGGATTCTGGAACCTTTTTGGAGAGTCAGGTTGATTTGACGGAAGTTCTGGCGGAGAGGGTTATCGTTGGCTTCTCCGCCGCCACCGGGGAGTTGGTGGAAGCACACCAAGTTCTTTCTTGGGATTTCAGTTCAAAAACCTAATTAAGCAAAAGATCGATCCGCCATGATGAATAAGTTAAAATAAGGCGTGCATGTTACGTTGCAATCATGTTCAAGTTTAAAATAATATCCATATTCAATAATCACGAAATAGTGACGGTGTCATTTAGATGATCGGAAGCTTAGACAAGGAAAAATAAAGCTTCGTTTCAATAATCAATATGGAGAAATATGTATTTGTATGGAGTATTATATATATCCCTGATTATGTTTTCTGTTGTGCATAACGAAATAAAGACTTAAAGAAGGCTTTCTCACATAACTAAATTATTTAGATTTGTTTCTTCGATCATTATTTTTTGGCCATCTCTTTGCAGCCCGACAGAAGGAAAACTCACGCACCTATGCTATCAAATATGTGCCTGGTGTAAGTTGAGTCATATAACTCTGGCTCTTCGATTATCATTAAATCAAATGGTACTTTTCACCATGTATAGGTTACTGGAGATAACTTATCTCCGATGACTTGGAGAAATACTTTTCCCTTTTCCCATTAATTAGATTATTTTTGTCCTCCATAACGTTTTTTCCCTTTTATTTAAAAGATATCACTACAAAAAAAAACAGTTTTTTGCGGCGGAAAATTTCCCTCGCAAAAAAGCTATTTTCCGTCGCAAAATTGGTTTGCGGTGGAATTTGCGACGGAAAAACGTTCCATCGCAAAAATGGTCATCACAAAAAAATTTTCCGTCCCACAAATGTCATTTTCCCTCGCAAATTTGAATTTTGCGAGGGAAAATTTTCCGTCACAATTTCCCTCGCAAAATAATGAAAGTTGCGAGGGAAAATTTTCCCTCGCAAAATTTAGAGTTTTGCGAGGGAAAATTTTTCCCTCGCAAATTGTGGATATTTGCGGGGAAAAACTTTTCCTCGCAAATTTGAATTTATTTAAAAAAAAAAACAAAAAAAAAACAAATAAATAATTACATAAAAAAATATTAAAAATTAGAAAATATAAATACTTGTATATCATAAAAATAAATTGTAACAATCATAAGAGTTTACATAGCAAAAACAAAATATTACAAATTATAATGTTGCAACCAAAATGAACTAAAAAAAAGTCTAAAACATGCTTAGAGGTCACTGCTTCTTTTCCATTTTCAACTTGAACGAGGTTCTTGCTAAATTACCTTGCTCTCTGAAATATTACAAAGACCAGGCATTAGATTGCTCATTATCAAATGAATTTAACAAGATCATTAGAAGACGTTAAGTTCTCAATCATTGCATGAACAGCACCGATCATACTTGAATTTGAAACTAAATGATTTTCACCAAACTTATACCTATCAACAATAGCCATCAAATGGTAAATATGGTTAATGCTGTATTGATGACACTAATCAACTTTATGACCAGGATTTTTTTTGCAATTGCATGTAGTGGGACACTTAGAATCACAATCTTTCCACACTTCGTAAACTTTAGGCCGACTCTTGTTCTGAGATAGAAGAATGAAATGTATACTGAACCAAATCAAAGAATAAAATCAACAACATTTGACAAAGTAGAAAAATGTGATGCCTTGTATGTAACTTTCAAATCAATATTGTCATCCCAAAAACACCAAATGCCCCCACTAAAACCAGTTGCAAAGTACTCAATAGCCGAGGAGAAACTACTCACGTATTTATTCTTTTCCTTCGAGCACGAATTTACAACCTCGATCGTTTAACAATTATTATTACAACGATATGCTTCCCGATTGGAACCAATGAACTTATATAGTCATTCACACATATTAGCATATCAAGATCTTATATACTCATTCACGCTAATCGATAGCCCAATCAATTATGGAAATCCAAAAGTCTTAAAACTATGTATATATCGTGAACCAATCTAAAACAGGAGCAAGTGTTCAATCAATAGTTAATAGTAGAATAGAAAAGTGTGTTAACTTTTTTGCAATGGTTTAAGTTGCTCCCTGCAATGGTTATTATTATGGTTTGGCTGTACAAAAGGTTTTGATTTCATAAAAATTTGCAACGAGTCCATGAACCTATTGATTCTTGCACACAAGTTCTCATACATGTACACCTTGGGGATTCAAAAGACACGTCATGACTAGCTATTTTTCTTTAAAAACAAATTCCTTAAAAACAAGATCTAAAGGGACATGAACTAACCGATCATCAACTGCTCCCTTGCCGGTTTTTCATAGTTCAAATTCCTGGTTTTAAGACAGCCTGCAAATGTAAAGAACAAAAGGGATCAGAAATATCCAATATAAAGGATAGATGACACTGGAGGCCGCAGGATAGCAGCAAAATCAGCTCAATTTATAAAACACAGTCCCAATAAAATTTAGATAGATGAACTAGCCAACGCAATAGAATAATTCAGAGTTTCATGATCACATTTTCTGAGCTTCTTCTGATCGAAACTCAGAAAAAATATAATGAGAATCAAACCCAACAAGGACTAAACAATCATTAATTCAGGCATTTGAGGAGAATAAATATACATTCACTGGCCCTTGACACCCTTAAGCGCCAGAGTAAACATATATAAGTGAAACTAGAAAAACCCTTGCAATCTCGCAAACCATTAAACTTAGTTTAAGTTGCTCCTACTCATACGTCAACATTTTATTTTCAATTCCTCCCACAAAAAACAAATCCCTTCACTAATAATTTTACTCGGTAGCCAAACAATAATTTTAGGGCCGAGACGAAATATCGAAGAGATTATGGAAGAAAAGGAAATTACCTTACGAGGAACGAAATACCAAGAGACCAATCACACGGACGCGAAGCGGAACAAAACAAGAAAGGGAGAATTAAAGTGGGTATTGCACCAGAGGAAAAGGGATCACACCAGCGCATCTGCAATCCTTGTAAACACACATCTGATTTAAACCCTTCTGAACAAAGATCATCATTCAACATAAGGGATCCACCATCAATAAGATGAATCTTACCATTCGCATAACTTAATCTCAAAATAATATCAAGCAAAGGGGAATTGAAACATAAAAAAGAACTCACCTCCGAGTTTATGAGCGGCATCACTTTTGAAACCCCGAGCCCCTCTACGTTTGATTTACCCGGATCAACGAAAGTACCTCAAATCTTACCCATTAGTTCTTCTTATCGATCAAGAGACCGTAAAACCCCCACCGCAACCCATCAATCACCACCAAGGAACCTAGAGGCACTCATCGAGGTCGCTATCGGAGGCGATCACACGGTTTCAAGAGCTCCAACCCTTCTCGTTTTGAGCCCCGTGATCTACCCGCTCATCATTGCTTTGAAGGCCGATCTCACTACCGAACGATAGACGGAGGGAAGGACGACCACCGAATGGACGATGATGGTGGAGCACTTTTGGCAAGTGAACGATTGAGAATAAAGGCGCTTCGCGCGTGAGAAGGCAAAAGCGGGAATGAAACTTTTGGGCTGAAAATTAAAACGCCTAGGGTAAAAGGTGCAAACCCGAGTAACTTAACGAGGGAAAAAGTTCCCTCGCAAAAAGGTCAATACTTTTTGCGAGGGAAATAAAGTTTCCCTCGCAAAATTCACTATTTTGTGAGGGAAAAACTCTTCCCTCGCAAAATAGTGACTTTTGTGAGGGAAACTTTGTTCCCTCGCAAAAGTGCGAGAGATATTAAAAAAAAAAAAAAATATATATATATATATATTATTTTGCGAGGAATAATGTTTCCCTCGCAAAACGTTACTATTTTGCGAGGGAAAACTTATTCCCTCGCAAAATACTGACTTTAAAGTTTGTATAGATATTAAAAAAAAATTACATATTATTTTGCGAGGGAACTAGGTTTCCCTCGCAAAATTTGGGACATTTTGCGAGGGACAAAGTTTTCCCTCGCAAAATATGACCATTTTGCAAGGGAAGAAATTTGCCCTCACAAAAGTGACCATTTTGCGAGGAAAATTTTTTCTCGCAAATTTGCACCAATTTGCGACGGAAATTTTTTCCCTCGCAAATTCCGTCATAAATTGGACATTTTCTAGTAGTGTATGTACAGAGCTTGTGAGAATGGATGGAGTAGAGACGGTGGTCACCGGTCGGGAAAGATAAGGTAAGGCAAATAATGTTGAGAGGAAGCTTTTGCCATCACCAACTCACCATTCATTCAACTTATTTCCTTTAGTTATTGAATCACCATGAGATAATTATAGGATAACTTTCCGTCGCAAATTGGGCATTTTCTAGTAGTGTATGTACAGAGCTTGTGAGAATGGATGGAGTAGAGACAGTGGTCACTGGTCAGGAAAGATAAGGTAAGGCAAATAATGTTGAGAGGAAGCTTTTGCCATCACCAACTCACCATTCATTCAACTTATTTCCTTTAGTTATTGAATCACCATGAGATAATTATAGGATAACTAAGATAAATAAATAAATCCTAGTTCTAAAAGGATAACTCTAAATATCAAAATCAAACTCTAATTATACATAATTTCATATTTCTAAGGTTTTTGATTTGCTTAGAATTCTTCATTAATCGCAAAAAGAGAGGAGTAATCAAGCGTTAATCCATACACATACAAGGGTTCAGAATAATCCAAGAATAAAAGCTTTAGCTATACATGTTCAAGAAATCCATAAGAAAATTCACCAATATCAGCGCATATCTGTACATGGTAAGGCAAATTGATAGTTCAATTTGCTTGACATATCTGTGTTGGAAATTGGAATCAGTAACCGATGCTTATGTGTATTGATGTTTTCTTTACCATGTACATGAAAAATATTGGAATATTATTTATTAATTGGAAATTTAAATTCTCATACGCCTGCAACATTTCTAAATTTCCTTCATATATAGTTCAAAGTTACATTTTTCAAGAAACTAATTTGTATTAAAAATTGTGATAATAATAATTAAATAATTGGATTTCATCTCTGGCCGGGTATCATAGAAGTATTATTATATCTTATGTACTTAAAACATATACTCCACCATGTTCTTAATGTATGATATGATTATAGAATTGATGTTGGTGTTAAATGTGAGACCTACTCCACCAGATGGTGATTGAGCGTGGTTTAAAGAAAAAGCCAGAATTGCACAAGGGGGAGTAGTTCGTTTATCTTTAGATTTCACATTCAAGCATTGTTCACTTTTAATCCAACCCTTCAATTTTTTACAACAATACATATATGGTGGGTTTGGTTATCATCATCTATGCTATACATGGAAGGATATCCTCTTATCATCTATTTTCTCATTAGCCCATCTGAGCCACCCCTAGCCCCCCTAATTCCGTCCCTACGCACACGAACACAAAAGATCTACTTAATCAATTAGTAAAATTATTCATTTGTAAAATAATGTATGTGCTCATTTTCCTAAACTACCCTCTTAGATCATTTGCATTAAAACTACATTTGATGTAAACTTTCTTAATATATGTAATCAATCGGGATAAATTATTAAAAAATGATAAATATGAGAGACAAAATGAATTAAGATCTTATATTTTTGACCAAATTCAACCATCAACTGTTAGGGACGTATATATACATATGTTAAAAAGGGAATCGTGGTATGTGATTAATGTCTTTGTTGTTGAATTGTGGCATCAACTTATGGGAACCAAAATACCCTCTTTACATGAAGGCTCTCTCTCTTTCCATGCATATGCTCATAAGCTCATTGTTCCAAAAATAGGGTAACCTCCATTCATTCACACTTCATAGAAATAGTAAAATTTTATTCCTCATCCCCAAATCTCATTGATAAAAAGTTTACACTTTTTTGAATATCTTATAAGCAGGTCGTATTCGACTTCCTTCAACGTGACTATGAACATGGACATTAATCACTACTCATACCAACAAGTTTCAGACTCAAAGGCTCTAGAGGAGTACCCCCATTTGATTCCCAAAGATTTAAAGAGGGTGAATTCAAAACTGTGTTGCTGAAAGGAAAAATTTTGTCTTGAACCTAATCTCAGAACATTCCTTTTATAGGGGTGAAATAGGGGTGGTTGGAGGTAAAATTTATTATCCTCCTCCCCCTATACTTTAACATGGTCGGCTTACAACTTTCCAATATTTTTTTAAAATATATATATATATATTATAATATATTATAATAAAAATTATTATATTATTCTTAAAATTAGAAAGTTGTACTCTTATACTAAATTTTCTTGATAAATTAATTATCATTAATCTATCCTATCATTATGCTAAATAAATTTTAGGATATTGCACGTCACATGTTCAAACTCAGTTTTTCATTCAAAATTTTAAACATTTCGACCAGATCAAGGTCGGATAATAGTTCACTTCATTACCCCAGAGTAAAAATTTGATGCATCACAACTACGAAAGCACATCGTCACACCTTTACTTTATCGAAACCGGCTTCAACTACTCTAGCTTCCTTCATTCATTATCTCGGGTTCCAACCATAACATGGAATACAGATTTAATCGTATAATTTTTCGGTTTATCCGGGTTCCAAACTTAATATGGAACATGGATTTAACTATTCTTTCAAACTCATTTTTACCGAGCTCCAAACTTAATAGGGAATACGGATTTAACTGTTCTTTCAGTTTTACCGGGTTCCAAATGGAAATGCGAATTTAACTATACTTTCAGTTTATCCGAGTTTCAAATGGAAACACGGATTTTATATATTTTCAGTTTATCCGGGTTCCAAATGGAAACGTAGATTTAACAAGACTTTCAATTTATCCGGGTTCCAAATGGAAACACGGATTTAACTGTACTTTCAATTTTATTGGTTTCCAAATGGAAACGCGAATTTAACTCTTTCAAACTCGTTTTACCAGGTTCCAAACTTAACATGGAACATGGATTTAACTGTCTTCAAACTCAGTTTTACCAAGTTCCGAACATAGAACACGGATTTAACTGTCTTCAAATTCAGTTTTACCGGGTTCCAAACTTAACATGGAACATAGATTTAACTGTCTTCAAACTCAATTTTCACTAGTGCAAAAAAGGGCTTTAAGACCGCCTCATTTAGAGCAGAAAATCGACACCCCGGTCTTAAAAGAATGACCGGTGGCAGTTCCGTAAATATAAAGAAATTCTTGCACCGGACCAATTTTTCACCGCTCTTAAAAACATTATTGAGACCGACTAAAATACAACCGGTCTTAAAAATTGAACTGAAATTTCAATTACTTTCTAAATATATCTCATATAGCCGTACTTATATTTTCGCGGTAAAACATAATAAGGAAAAATTTAAATATAAAAAGTCTAAAGTTTTAAGACCGAACTTATCAAAAAGACGGTCTTAAAAGTTTCCTTTTAAGACAAACTTTTAAGACCGGACATATGATACTTCCGGTACGAAAAAG
The DNA here is from genome assembly GCA_019022655.1 of Acacia acuminata. Lineage (NCBI taxonomy): Eukaryota > Viridiplantae > Streptophyta > Magnoliopsida > Fabales > Fabaceae > Acacia > Acacia acuminata. The sequence goes on along the minus strand of JAFJYI010000324.1, from coordinate 537,305 downwards.
TTCATTAATATTAAGACCGGCGTTTTACAAGGAACGATCTTAAAGGTTAAACTTTTAAGATCGGACGTTTAATATGACCGGATTAATGTAAATATTAAGACCGTCTCTTTTTCATCCGGTCTTAAAAATCCACGCAAGTTATACATTTCTTCACGTGAAAGCTTTTGTTACTCTGTGGAGAACCTCTGTTCACGTTTCGAAACCCTTCCTGTTGCATTACCTCTCTTCCTCGCCCACGTACCATCAGCCCCTGTTACTCTCTCATTTGCTCAGGCATTCCTCTCTTCCTGTCTCGAAAATGGACGGTGAAAACGAATCTATTCGTGTTCCGGCAACGCCGCCTCCTGGTGTGACGGTGTGAGTGAGAACGAACCCTCTTCATCTCACAATGAGGCTCGTAATCGCCCGCACGCCGTGGTAGAAGAGGCACACGAATGATGGATGTGACCCTAAGTCGGACTTCGGGTCAAAGCTCGAGATTCGGTTTGATGAAAGTTGGAACCCGTCGGTCCTAATAAAAGCAAATATAATAGTTTTGTCGGGCATCTAGCACGCAAGGTTAGCATCTTGACAGATGAGTGGAAAAGTGTGGACTCTAAGAATGTAAAGGATCCTATTTGGGAGACTATCCGGGTTACATACACTTGTCCTTGGATCGTCGAAGTTGAAAGACAAGACATTGTCTTATTGTGCTGATCGGTGGAGGAAGTTTAAGACCTTTCTCGCTAACACGTATATTTTCTCCGATGTTCCGCCTACCAAACATCCTTGGGAAGTTTACACATTTATTGATGAACGAATTTGGCGACAATTTGTTCTTCTCATGACCACTCTGAAGTTCTGGTGAGTTTATATTTAGTTTTGTTTTCCCTTTTGTTTGCTTATTAACCTGTGCGGATATGTGAATGTTATTGTGTAAGTTCTGGTTGAACCCAAGAGGGGGGTGAATTGGGTGAAGTATAAAAATTTAGGAACTTTGAAAATATTTTTGCAATTCAGTAAAATGAGTTTGTATGACAAGAAGAGTTATAAAACAATAGATAGTCATTCAAACATATATGCTGGAAATATAAGAGATAAGGGAAGAGAATATGCAAACTGAGATTTATCCTGGTTCGGTCCAATCCTTGGCCTACGTCCAGTCCTCAAGCTCCACTTGAGATTTTTAATCCACTATCCTCTTGTTTAATCCGGGCACAAGAGAAGCCTTTACAAACCACAAGTTCACCCAGGCACTTGTGAAGCCAAATCTCTCACCGAGATACTCCCCCTTACACAATGTAAGGTTACAATGTGTTTCTCTCTCAAGATCACCCAATCTTGAGTAACTCTCGAAGAATAGAATGATTACAATGAATCTTCTCTCTTAGAAGTGAATAGATAAACACTGAGGATCAAATACAAATCACTTCACTCTCTAAGTTATCTAAACATGAAAAACGAGTGCAAATGATATGAGAGCGAGTATCGCATGTTGGAAGTGTAAGCTTGTTTCTCCACATTTTTCTGCTTGAATATGGCCTCTTTTATAGGTAGGGAACTTCATATGACCGTTTATAGCCGTTGCCTATCTCGGACAAGGTTTGGGTTGAGCTTTGGTCTTCTTCTCTCTCTAGTTTTTGCTTATTCCAGCTGATTAATTGATCTGAGGTGGCTCTCTGGAAATTTGCCCGTTGGAGAAGAGTTTGCTTGTTGTAGTAAGCATTCTTTAACGTTTAGAAGGCGTGCTCAGATGGATTAGCTAAAAGTAGGTTGATTTGCGAGAGGTGCATTAAATGCACCGAGCACCTTTTTGCTTTTTGCCTTGATCTTCATTAATCTTCATCTCGTGCTAACTGAAATTCACTCAATAAACTTGTTAAACTTATCTGGGAACATAAGTGAATGATTTATGAAAGCAATAGGATCAAACAAGAGTGATTTGCAAATTCGTGTAATTCAAAAATCCGTTTTTACCGTTGTAAACTGCAGTATGTTCATGCAAACTGCAGTTTTGCACTGTACATAAGTGACCATACTGCAGTTTCCAATGGGAAACTCGAGTATGCACTTTTCGAAGGCAAACCATGGTGTCTTATGTTCGAAAGACAAATCCTATACTCGAGTTTGCACTCCGTTACTTTGCGTATTGGTTTAATTTAAAAAATCCTTTTGCTCTCTCGGAAGTCCAATACTGCGGTATAGATCTTGCTTATGAGTATAGCATACTTTCACTTACATACTGCAGTAAAGGTGGAAGTATTGACTTAGCTTGAAAAACTTGGTTGCTCTCTCGGAAGTCCAATACTCGAGTTTGGCTACGCAAACTGCAGTATTGACTTAGTTTGAAAAATTCTTTAGCTCTCGGGAAGTTCAATACTCGAGTTTGGCTAGGAAAACTGCAGTATTGACTTCATTTAAAAGACTTGGTTCGCTTCGGATGTCCAAAACTGCGGTATGCAAACCTATACTTTGCAGTTTGCACTTAAGTTCAACAAGTTTGATTGCTTTCTTGAAATTATCTGTCAACTTTCGAGGGCCATATCTCCCTGATCTGAACTCCGTTTTGGTCTGTTCAACTCTTGATGGAAATCTCTTTGAGTCTATTTTCATATGCCACTGATTTCAGCTCAATACAATTTGTAGATTGAGAGTTACACTCAAAATACCGAAGGTGGGTCTGGACTGTGACGTTGATTCTTATGGCAACTTGTAAATATCATAGCTCCTTGATCTTGACACCTTTGGACTTGATTTATATATCAAAATGACGCTTTGGATGTCTAGTTTCAAATTCCACTGGTTTCACATCAATCCAATTCCTGGTTTGAGAGATATCATCGAATTACCAGACCTCGCCTGTGCTGAAACGTGAAACAAAGTTGCTGAAGAGCTGATCACGCTGCAAACTCGAGTTTGCACTTGCATACTCGAGTTTAGCTCTTCCTTACTCGAGTTTTGAGTCCCAAACTCGAGTTTTGAGTCCCAAACTCGAGTTTTGTGTTCCAAACTCGAGTTTTCACTTGTCCGAGAGATGCCGAGGTCTTGAAGACACTACAAACTCGAGTTTTGAGTTGTATACTCGAGTTTTGAGTCTCAAACTCGAGTTTTGTGTTCCAAACTTGAGTTTTCTCATCCTGAAGTTGATTTTTGCTGACTTTAACTTCAAATTGACCCATTCCAACTTCCATATGACCTTGGAGACTTCTAGCATCAATCTTAGAACTTGAATAACGATATCTTCACTTCATTCAACAAGTTCTTCTTTCTTTCTTCTTCTCTTGATCATTCTCCATAATTCTAACTCTTTCTTTCTTCTCTTCTCTTGATTAATCTCTATAATTCATCTTGGATTATTCTACATTAAATACAGTAGTTAGTCAATGTAGGAGATAACTATATTACTCAATCTTTTCAATGTAGGAGATAACTATATTACTCAATCTTTTTGCTTTCAATAATGACATCTATATAAGACATCATCAAAACTAATCATAACTAACATATTGTGTTCATCTAATCCCGTTAGTTATATAATGGTTCGGTGTGTGAATAGAAGTATACATTTCCCTGCCTTTGTCTATGCAAGTCGATATGTCAACCACGAAAAGGTAAATTACGATGAGAAGGTATTAATTGTGTAATGGTTTGTCTTGCAAAGGAGGAAATGAATAGTCTTAAAAGGGGGAAACTTTATATACCCAATTGTTACTATCTAATGGGGACTGCTGATCCCACTGGATGCCTTAAAAAGGATCAAGTTTGTATTATTCTGTAAGCATAATTCTCTTTTGTTTCTTAACCTATCTATCTAGCTAGCACTACAAAACATAGCTCCAATTTCTTCTACAATTCCATATCTTCCTTAAATAAAATGTTGAAACTTGATGAAGTGAAGAATTTGACTACTTGTTTGATTGACGTTCATATGAAGCGAAGTTCTCTAATTTCTTTAGTGACATGCATGACCGGAATTCATAATTAATAGATGTTTTCAATCTGATTCACGAGAAAAGAAGGGAACAAGCACGGGAGATAGGTAGAAAGAATGATTGCCCTCATAGGGCTTCTCGCGCGGATATCAAAAGGCCGAAAAAGATTGATGGTCAGCAGCGGAAGAGATTGGATGATGAAGCGAGAATCCAATCCTTCGTGATACATGCTCCTCCATCTCCAATACGTCGCGATTTGTGGTTGCATATTCGGCAAAAGCCAAGCGGCGCCTACACGAGTGAACAAACTCGTCTAGTTGCTTTGAAAGAATTGTAAGTATCGTTATTGTTATTTTTTAGTTACTAAACTTGTTTCATTACTAAGCTTCTCGTTATCCGTATCTTACGGAAAATCTTAAAAAGAAAGAAGCGAGGGATCTTTTGTGTCGGATGGGAGGAATGATGTTCTAACCATTGCGACCGGAAAACCGGATCACCCGGGGCGTGTAAGGGGAATTGGAGGACGGGTAGGCATAAAGCAAGTCTTTGGTACATCCAAACGCCATAGACAAAGTATGGTTACCCGGAGGAGATGGACCGTACGGTGCTAATGAAGCTTCAATGACGCAATGTTTCAATCCGAGATGAGCCGGATGAGGAGGAACCGAGTCACCGAGGCTGCTTTTGAGCAATCGTCCGAGACCAGTGTTCCCTTCACACACTCACCTTCAACGTGCGCGAGCACTAGAGGGAGCTGCATTGTTGGACGATCGAGCAACCTTGTGACCTTTATGTGGAGGATCCCGATCATCATGATGGACGATTATTGGTTGCAAAAGGGACTGTTCACAACTTGGGATCAACCGTACACCACCAACAAATGCCTGATGATGAAGTCGAGTGTCGGTTGAAAGGGTGATCATTGATGATGCGCCCTCTCCAAACCGATGAGCCGAAGCTTGTGAGTGATGTCAAGGGAACCTTCATCCCTTGGCCGGTGAAGCTTGTACATGTCTCTACGCTCCCCGAAGCTTCAACCCTCCTCCTCAAGTTCCATCCCCTCGTCAAGCTCCATCCCCTCCTCAAGCTCTATCCCCTCCTCAAGCTCTATCCCCTACTGCTAAGTTGGCTGCTGCTAGGGAAAAACTATCCGATCTGATGAAGAGTGGATATTTTAAGGATAAATCGTGGCCTGCCAATGAAGAGTAGGCGTCCCTCATCCTATGCCCGTTCAAGTTGACACCATTGATGTTGAGTCCCCGCTTGTTTCCTCGACGAGCTTACCGATGTGGTTGTTAGAATTTTTATGAAGTAAGTATCTTCTCGTCTATGAGTACATCATTTAAATGCATCGTTTAGACATACATACATATATACTAATTCCCCGATCGATGTCATTATGGTAGGTTCTTGCATCATGAATTGGTTCAAAGGTGCGGGATCAACGATTTTGGATTCTTGTGCCCCGTCTATTCAAGTCAAACAACCATGGAGGAGAGACAGAGTACATATCAAAGATGTTGTGTGAAGTGAGCATAAAGTTGTACTTTTTGCCATTCTTCCACAGTACATATCAAAAATCTTGTCCGCAATTCACTTAATTCTCGCTACATATATCACTTTGAGTATAGTTTACCGATGTGAATTTTCAGCCGCCACTTTGGCGCTTGGTCCTCATGTGCATGGAGGAGCATAAAGTTATCTTCTTATGCTCCACTCACACCGAGCCATTGCCTACGTTGGTGCGGACCATCAACGAGTAAGCATGTCATTTTGATTCTCTTGTCTGAAATCTCTGCTTTGTGAATTTTCGGTGAATCATTGATAAATTTGTGATTTTGATGATAGTGCCATGAGGACCTTCCAAAGAGTAGAAAAGAAAAGGCGTGGTACTCAGGACAAAGACCCCATATGGTACAGACCAGAGGTTGGTACAATATTTGTAGCACACTGCCTTGTGAACTTGGTCATTGAGCTATATATATGCTCTTATATATATTTCTTGTTCTTTTTAGACCCGTCGGCAACCACGAGAGTCCAACTTATGTGGCCGATGCGTCATGAAACACATGTATGATATTACAAGGCGAGGGGATACTAAATTAACTCAAAAGTAAATGTATTTGATGTTACATATTATGCAAGTTAATTCAGTTTCACTTATGTTACAAATGAAATATGCACGCAAGTTAATTCATTCTTGTCTTTGATGTTACGAGATGTTTCAATGCAAAACTCCCTTTTCGATGATGAACTGGAGCACATACGCAATGTGTTTTGTGAATATCTCGTATGGTCTGATCTTAGAGTCACAAAAACGACAATAATTAATGTCCTAAATTCATTTGTAAGTATATTCGTAGCAACAATAATCGATCTTCTCGAAATTTGTTTATTTTTTTGAACAATTCATTTGTAAATATACATAGGCAATGTAAAATTCAATAAATAAATTTAGTTGATTTTTCGAACAATTTTCTTGTGTCCATTTTGGGTTTCTGAATGTATTATTGGATGGTGGATATAGCTATTTAATTTAGTGTTTGAAATCTGAGACTTTTAGGACCGTTCATTAACAGCATGTCCGGTCTTAAAGGTCCGCAAAGTGTTCGGTGTAAAAAGTATGAGACTTTTAGGACCGTATATTGCTTTAGTGTCCGCTCCTAAAAGCTTAAAAAACCACATGAACTTTTAGGTCCTGACGTATTATAAAAGGTCGGTCTTAAAAGTTACTCTTAAAAGCCCGCTTAACTTTTAGGACCGTATTTTTATAAATAATCGGTCTTAAAAGTCCTTTGCTTAAACTTTTAGGACCGTATGTTTTTATTTGTGCGATCTTAAAAGTCAATCACCTTTAAATACCTCTTTTCGAGATAAATTAAATGGATAGGGTTGAAGACAACCGAGGTTACGCGTTCGCTCAAGCTAGGTCCTTCATTATCATCGTTTTTACCTCTCCATGTGTAGAAAAACATTATCGGTGTCCCTTTTATTTTGTCTTTTGTCTTTTTGTCGGAAAAAGAAGGAAGATAATGAAAAGGACACTTTGTTTCTAACATGGGGAGGTAAAACCGACGACAACGAAGGTCCAACCTTGAGAAGAATAGTCACTTTGTTTGTTCTTATCCAAATAAGGTAAAAGCTCCTTTTTTTTTGTATGTTCTTAACTGTATTCTGCGAATTTCTGTTGTTGGATTTACATGAGGACAAGGTTTTGTTTGTTTCCTTTTTGTCGGAAAAAGAAATACGATAATGAAAAGGACAAGAGGCAATCGGATATGGAAACCAAAGCCGACAAAAATGACAGTGTTTTTAGGACCATCGATTTACTAACTAAAGTCTTCGTTCTTTTATTTTAGATTTTTTAGTCTCGCCATTATCCATCCTTCATAGTTGCCTTGTTTATTGCTTTCCAGGCTCAGATAATGGGATAAAGTACTAAACTTGCACGAGAACAAAATTTAAAAATATTTTATTTACTAATTTTTTTACGCTGCCCATATGGGCAGCGATCACAAAAAAAAAATCAAAATAAAAAAGCAACAAAAAAACTAATCCCTCTCATAGTCGGAGAGGGAGGGGCGTCAGTCGTCGGAGTCGTCTTCGCGGGATCGTACTTCACGTCATTGGCGTGAGTACCATGTTCAGCTTGTTGTTCATGGTATGAACAAGCTGAACCAATTGGCCCAAATGTCGATCGATTTGATCGACGCGGGCGACTAGTGATTGCACCAATTGCTTCACAGTCGGATTTGGAAGAGGCGGTGGCGGAGGGCCGAGGTTGAAGAGGAGGAGGAGGAAACGGAGGACTGGGGAGCAGCCATTACAATGGGGCTGAGGTTGAAGAGGAGGAGGAGAAAACGGAGGACCTGGGGGAGAAGAATGTGAAGAAAGTACAGTAACAACGGGTTTAAATAGAGAACCCATCCTGAACAATGTGAAAGGCCGGAAACTTTAATGAGGAGACGCATTGTTCATCGAATACGAGGAGATGCATTGTTCATCGAATACGAGGAGACGCCTAGTTGGGAAGTTTATCCGGAAGCCGAAGAGACTCGCATCATTCATTTGAGCAAAGTGTGTAAGTACACGGGTAAATGATAAAAGGTCGGTCTTAAAAGTAAGACTTTTAGGACCGACTTATTATAAAAGATCGATCTAAACAAAAAAAATAAATAATAGAATTTTATACCGCATACCTATAGGTACCGGGTCAATGATAAAAGGTCGGTCTTAAAAGTAATTTAGACTTTTAGGACCGGATATTTTAAAAAATGTCGGTCTTAAAATAAAATGAATTGCAAAAATATTAAATAATGGAATTTTATACCGCGTACCTATAACTCCTTATTAATTCATCACTACCTCGTAACTCCAAACTACGTACGTGGCTATCTCGAGAACGGCTCTCGCCTTTATTAATTAACTCCTCATACCTCTCGCCCTAACCGCTCAAACCATGGTTAGATTCAAGAGAACCGCTCGTAGGGGTGCTCTTAGTCGTGATGCTCGTGCCTTCCGTCGATCGTTATACGGTGCGCCTCCTCCATCAAGAGTCCGTCCTATTGTGACAGAAGAGTCTCGGGTCGTTGGACCCATTGTTATTTCTTCAGATGATGAAGAGGTTCCCGCTCCCCATCTCCAACCTCTTGGCCCCACCGCGATTACTACTGACCCCTCTCCTCTTTCCTCTAGTGAAGCATTGTGGCTGAATCGAGTAAGACAAACTTGCCGATCTCCGGCGGAAATTAATGTTGTTCACGCCGAAATCGCCAAGGCTTTGGAGGATAATAAGCTTTAGGAGATGTTTAGTCGATTCTTGTTTTTGATAATTTTCTCGCTTGTTTTTCTTTTGTATTTTTTCTTGTGTGCGTGCATATGCAAGTAATATATGTAATTAAAGAAACTCCTGTTTTCCTTTAATTTTTATTCATTCAAATTCTTGCTGCGCCGCCAAATCCTTTTTTAGAAATCACAAAAATGAGGAATTTTAGGACCGAGTATTATAAAACGGCGGTCTTAAAAATTGTATATATAGAACCGTCTACTTTTTAATGAACCGGTTTAATTGTCTCAATTTAGGTCCAGAGTATTATAAAACTCCGGTCTTAATAAAATCCCAAATATAAAACATGTCTCGCTCTGTCGTGCGGAATATTAAATTTCCCTCTCTGAACTTCTCTTGTCGCGCCTAAAGTGTTACTTAGGTTCTGTCACCACTTCGTCGCTGGTTCGCGTTGCTCTCTCGACAATCATTTTCTGGTTCCTTAGCTAAACGTCTATAGACCAAGCCGTAAGAGGTGTTTCGGTTATATAACTTTATGATTTTTCTGCTCATCGTTCGGGTTTTTCCCGGGTTGAGCGAAATCGATCAAATGTTCTTGTGGGTTTCGTGTTGTTAATGGATATTGTATGTTGAAGATTATAATTGCACTTTAGACCTACCCAACCGACCAATAAATGTTTTTAGGTTACTCTTGTCAGTCCGCAACATCAACGTTCGTGGCGGAGAAGAAAGACTAAGCAAACGCATTTGAATTTATATGATACAAAGGTGAGTCCACAAGACCTTCACGCGATGCATTTAATTTCCTCGTCATGCATTTATTTTGGTTCTTGGATTCACTGCGATACATTTATGACCAAAAGTGATTCTTCGTTCTGCATTTAATAAGCAAGTTTATCCGGAAAAAAACGGAAAAAAAAGACATAACCAACATTTGAGCATATATATGTATGTTAAATCTTTCCGTCTATATATATAGGAATTCTACTATGGATCACAGTTGGATAAATGCTAAACGGACGAGTGTTGAATATCAGAATGGGGTGAGGGACTTTATAAAATTTGCTAAACAAAATGCCCATGCTGAGGGTGGGAAGTTTTATTGCCCTTGTGTAAAATGTTTGAATGAGAAGTGACTAAGTCCTGAAGTTATACACACACATTTAATTTGTGAAGGAATTTGTAAGACTTATACAAGTATGGGTATGGCATGGTGAAAAAATACCAAGTGGGTCTCAACATGGGAAGTGGCCTTTGATGATAATGACACGGATATGGATGATCACATTGAGGACATTATCCGTGATGTAGGAGAAGAGGCTTTTCATCAATCACATGCATATGGTAATATGTGCAAATGATGCGAGACCCCTCAATACCGTGGGTGTAAAAAATACCAATTGTTGAATGCCGTATTGAAATTGGTAAGCTTGAAGGCACGTCATGGATGGAGTGACAAGAGTTTTTCAGAAATGCTTGAGGCTTTTAAGGACATGCTTCCGGATGATAATGTGTTGCCGCATCGATACTATGATGCTAAGAAAATACTTTGTCCACTCGGGGATGGAGTACAAAAAGATCCATTCATGCCCGAATGATTGCGTGTTGTATAGAAAAGAGTTTGAAGAGGAGCGAACTGTCCGAAATGTGAAACCTCAAGGTACAAGTCAAATAAGGGGCCGCAAAAGTGTTGTGGTATCTTCCAATCATACCAAGGTTCAAGCGGTTGTTTGCGAATGAAAATGATGCAAAAAATTTGAGGTGGCATGCAGATGAGAGGATTTCGATGGAAAGCTTCGACATCCGGCCGATTCTTCTCAATGGAAGAAAATCGATCAATTATTTCCGAACTTCGGCGAAGAACCTAGGAACCTTAGGCTTGCCCTTAGCACGGATGGCATGAATCCATATGGAAGCCTTAGCAACATACATAGTTCATGGCCTGTACTACTGATTATTTACAACTTATCTCCAATGTTATGCATGAAACGAAAGTACATCATGTCAGTCTATGTTGATTTCGGACCGAAACAACCCGGAAATGACATTGATGTTTACCTTCACCTCTTAATCGAAGACTTGAAGGAGTTGTGGGTAGAAAGGTTTTGATGTTTTTGACTCTTTCAAGAAGGAGGTGTTTAAAATGCGAGCCATGATATTTTGTACTATAAACGACTTCCCAAAGATATGGGAACTTGTCGTGGTATAGTGTAAAAGGCCATAAAGCATGTCCGGTTTGTGAAGAAGGCACACGCTACCATCAACTTCAACATGGAAGAAAGACGGTTTATCTTAGACATAGGAGATTTCTTAGACGGGGCCACCCATATCGTCGATTGAAGAAAGCCTTTTTTGGTGGCCAAGAGTATGAAGATGCTCCGGTGGCATTGACTGGGAGCAAGTTTATGAAAAGGTGAAAAATATCAATGTCGTATTCGGTAAGACCGCAAAGAGTAGAAAAGAAACAAATATATGGAAAAAGAGGTCTGTATTCTTCGATCTTCCATATTGGCGCAATCTTGATGTGAGACACGATTGATGTCATGCATGTGGAGAAAAACGTATGTGATAGTATTGTCGACGCTTCTCAACATACAAGGTAGTTCCAAGGATGGTGTGAAGGCAAGATTGGATCCGATAGCAATGTGAATACGCGAAGAGTTACATCCAAGGCCGATGGGAAGAGAACTTATTATCCCCGGCTTCTCATACTTTGTCTAAGGATGAGAAACGAAGTTTTTGTGAGTGTTTACATGGCACAAAAGTTCCCACGGGGTATTCTTCAAATTTGAAGAGGCTTGTATCGATGAAGGACTTGAAATTAGTAGGCCAAAAGTCTCATGATTGTCATGTCTTGATGCAACAATGCTACTCCCAATAGCTATTCGAGGCATCGCCGAATATGATCTTTGGGTCGTTTTGACTAGACTTTGTGTCTTCTTCAATGCGCTTTGTAGTAAAGTTTTTGAGATTGAAAAGTTGGATGAATTGGAGAATGAAGGATATCTTATCTTGTGCCACCTTGAGAAGCTTTTTGTTCCTACATTTTTTGACATCATGGTTCATCTAATTGTTCATCTAGTGAGGGAGATAAAGATGTGCGGCCCTATCCATTTACGGTGGATGTACCCAATTGAAAGATATATGAAATTCCTAAAAGGGTACGTGAAGAACGCATACCGGCCGAAGCATCGATTGTTCGAAATATGTTTCGAAGAAGCCATGGAATTTTGTCAAGATTATTTGGCCAAAGTAAGACATATTGGGCTTCCAAAACGTCGCATGCTTGATGGGGGTAGACGAGGGCTTCCGTAAAGAGTGTGGATCCCGATGAATTGTCACAAGTCCACTTATACATCTTGAATAACGTCGATGAAGTTCAAGCTAGCATAGCTGCACATAAAGCAAATGTAAGGAAAGAAAATCATCGAATGACCGAACAAAGGTTGATTAGGGAGCATAACAAAACTTTTGCAAACCGGTTCAAACAAAAGGTCGAGGGAGAGGAGTGTGTTTCGATACAATCAAATGGTTAGCAGTGGTCCCGAGGTTGATGTCATAAGTTGGAATTCGTATGTGATCAATGGTTATACATTTTACACGAAGTCCCTAGATGATACGAGCACAAAGGGAAAAATGGTGTTATGTTAGAGACCGAATCTATGCACTTCTCCAGTTCGAAAGACAAGAGCCCTTTATTGGCGGTCATGCCATATTATGGGGTTATTGAAGAGATTTGGGAGGTGGACTATGTGAAAATTAGATTTCCCATTTTCAAATGCAAGTGGGTTAATGTCAATAATGGTGTTCGGATCGATCGGTTAGGATTTACATTAGTCGATGTCAATGGTAGAAGTTTTGGAGATGAACCTTTTATTATGGCAGACCCGCAAAACAAGTGTTCTATATCACCGATCAAGAAAATAAAATGTGGTCTCGTAGCTCTCCAAGGAAAGAGGGTCATTGATATTGATGAGGAAATGAATTCAAATTATGGTATTCCCGAGAGTATTCCTTTTTCAAGGGGTCTACCGGACATGAACGAAGAAGATGAAGCGGATAATGAACCCGCATAAGAAGTGATCATCAAGAAGGGATATGGGAAGATATCACTTTATAAAAGAGTCAATTCATAAGGTAATATTCATATGTAGATTTCTTTGAAGACTTTAAGGCTTTAACTATATATATTATATTCCTTCTATCTATGTTCATAGTTAATGTCACCGACTATGAATTTTGTTCTTGTTTTATTTTTGTGGCGGGATCCGATCCAAAGGGGCATGTTATATAAGAGGATGTTACGTTGTTGGGTGGGGGAATCGATGAAGGCATGGTGAATATTATTTTGGGCGCATGTATGTTGTACTTGTAACTTATTGTATTTGTAAGTAAGTTATCTTATTGTATGAATTAATTTAGGTGTTGTAGTCATAGTAATCATTAATTAAGAGGCCAAATAGCTCATGGTGAATAATATTTGTATTCTTTTTCCAATTCAATTTATTCAAATAATTGTTCATAGCTTGTAGCTTAAAGTATCGACTTTTATGTCTTGGATTGGGTGGTGGATTTGTGTATATATATAATCGGGGAAGAAGAACAAATAGGGAAAAATTCGGGAAAATTTAGGCCGGAAATAATAAGCCGGTCTTAAATGTTCACTTGTTAAGACTGGATGTAATTATATGACCTTGTCTTAAAGGTCGACGACTTTTGAGTTTTGATATTAAACCCGGTCTTAAAAGTTGGTCTTTTAAGATCGGTATATTTAACGTCCGGTCTTAAATCAAAATCTTTAAGACCGGATGTATTTATCATCCACTCTTGAAAATCAGTCTTTTAAGACCGTGTATAATTAGTCGCCTGGTCTTAGAAGCCGCTATTTTTCAGATCAGAATCGTCTGTTCGGTCTTATAATTACGATCTTTTAAGAGCGGCCTATTTTTTGGCCGGTCTTAAAAGTTGAGCTTTAGGACCGAACAAAAAATATTTTGGCAACTTTTTAAGACCGACGTTTTTAAATGTCCGGTCTTAAAATAGTTTCTTTAAGACCGGTTCGAGTCCGGTCTTAAATGGTAGACTTTTAATACCGACTGGAACAAGACCGGTCGCATGTCCGGTCTTATGACCCCTCTTTTGTCCGGTCTTAAAAGCCTTTTTTGCCCTAGTGTTTACCGGGTTCTAAACATGGAACACGGATTTAACTGTCTTAAAACTCAGTTTTACTAGGTTCCAAGCATGAAACGCAGATTTAACTGTTTTCAAACTGTCAATTTATCCGGGTTCCAAACTAAACATGGAACACGGATTTAACTGTTCTTCAACTCATTTTATCCAGATTCCAAACATGGAATACAGATTTAACTGTTCTTCAACTCAGTTTATACGGGTTCCAAACATGGAACACATATTTAACTATTCTTCAAACTTTCAGTTTATCCGGGTTCCAAACATGGAACAGAAATTTAACTCTTATTTCCTTTCACAGGTGGGCTCCACCTCTTCTTTCCCGCAAAACTTAACATAAAACTCGGATTTTAACTGCTATAGATTCAGTTTAACCGGGTTCTGCGTTCTTTTCCTTTTGGAAGTGGACTCCTCCTTTTGGCTTGGCAAGGATTGTTGTAGTCTCCATAGCACGCCAAAATTCCCCAACTCCAATAACAAATATTATCTGCAAAAATTAAATAGATGATCCATTTGATTTGAGACTTGGAAGTGCCCGATTAAATCGGAATGAGCCAAAAATTTGCCAAATTGCTTGACACCGTAGAACTGATCATCCGCTGCTGAGAAGTCGGTGCATCAAACTGCAATAACTTCTGTACAGATGATGAGAGGAGGCCAAGCTTTTGCAACGATAATAGCTAAAGATTGGTTTTCAGAACCCTATGAGCTTGAAAGGATGTAATTTTTCTACATCCTGCATGGTGAGGAGTGGCATCCCAAATCCAAGTTTTGCAAGAAGATATTAGCAGCAAGAGGATAAAAAAGTTGACAATCGTTCATACACTAGTTCCCACTGAGAGTGGCCTTGCATGTTGCTGCCCGAGATAACATTCGGTTAACCGTTCGTTTATCATCAGTAATTTGATCAGGAAGCCACTTCAATGCATTAACTTTTAAGTACAAAAGTAGCACTTCGACTCTTGAATGTGCCCTTTGTTGATCCTTATGCTTAGGTGCTCTGTATGCCAGGCGCTTTCTATGACTGTCTCAGGAGACACAGAAGTTCTGATACCTAAACCCCACAGAATTTCAAGAATCCATTTTTAACAATATAGGAGTGAAAAGATGAGCCCAACAGCAATGCCGAGATTTGATTACAAGCTCCAAGCATAGAAATAACAGTTGCTTCATCAGGAACTTCATCTTCCATAATATTTACAAAAAAGCTTTAGGGATTCAAAAGCGTCCCCATGCTGTTCATAACCGAAGATCAAAGAATTCCATGATACAGTGTGCTTCATTTTTAATTTTTCAAATAACTTCCTTCCATCAGATTTTCATCCCTTTTGCCACATATCAAGTTAAATACAGCACCCTTGCGCCCAATGACGGCAGGGCACCAACGGCTCAAAGGAAAAACATGTGATATATGGACTTGAGGAAATATGCAATGAACAATTACATATAAAGAAACGAGATTTGAAAGGAAAAAGGTACCTGACCTTCAAGGATAAATGATTGAGATCTTTTATACCACAATTTATGCAAAATTTAGAATTGACGATGACGGTTGTCAAACCGAAACAACCCAAGTTGATGCAGTTATATAAAGTGCATATAATATAACTGCCCGATGGACAACAGATGATGATGAAAGCAACATAAAGATGAGTGACAAAAGAGATTCTGACAGAGTGCAGCTAAAGAATGCGCACATAAAACCCGAATCTTATCCACAACAACATCTTCATAGCTTAGCAAGGATACTAACTCACTGATGAATTTAGGCTCAGCGTTCATGCTTGAATGAGAACTAAAAAAGCATACAAGCGAATGCATGTATACTACTGTCTAGAAGCCAAAGGACCAGAAGCCCTTAGAAACTGTACACTTGTCAATACAGAAAATCTTAAATCAGCAGGCTCCATATATTTTGTAACTAACTTCTGCCAAAGCTCAAGATCAGTTTCTGCCCATTTGTTGACATTACTTAAGTAAACAATTTGTAACCCCTGGATTGAAGGTTCTGAACTGTTACTGACACTGGATGATTCATTTAATGTATAAAACTCAAAATGAGGGGTACAACCCAACTCATATGCAGCTGCGTCGCACCCATTAGGCACAGCTGATGCCATTAAACCAAGCCCCTCCTCCTTTCCTCCCCATCCGCCTACAAGAACATGCAGCTTTGAATTGAGAGAAGCATCTCTGATGGAGTACTTTCCCAATGAAAGTGCTAAAAAATGTAGCTAAAGTTTCAAAGCTAACCTCGACCCCATCTGCATTAGTAGAAGCAAGCAATGCCGAAAAATGCTGCTCATATGAACTATAAAGATGCTTATTTGAGCAGTTCTTCAAAATTATTCTTATGACACGAAGTATAGGTTCTCTAGGAAAAGGAGGATCTAGGTCCAGAGAATTGTCATCAATCAGCAGATCCTTCCTTGGTTTAACATACTTCTCAAAAAATGAATCAAAATGGTTAAGTAAATAATCATAACCTATGTTAGCTTTCTCCAGCACCAGATCAATCGTTGTAGCAGGTAATACGGGATTCAAAATGGTTTCACGAATAAGTTCATCACCTGAGTTGATATCCTCTGCAGCTTGAGAAGTTGCATGCCACTTTAGGAGGTTCATTGCTTCCCTCATAAATCCCAGTCCTTTCTTGTTGATCCTTCTAGATTGGTACAAGAGACTGAACCATTTGCACATCTGATCGAGTTTGTGAGAGGGATGAATACATTTTGAACTGCTGATTAAGAATATCATCTACATAAGCATCGCCCTCCAGTTCACATGTGCTTTGACGTTTTGGGGAATAAGCCTCCTAATTTGATGAAGCATCCAATTCACAAGGAAGTTGTCGCATCCAATCAGATGAGACCATTGATGATGTCCACACTGCTGACCCCGTCTTTTTACGTAGTAGTAGCAAAAATCTGCCAAGATGAAAATCTGGACAATTTCTGAGATGAGAACCATAGATGACCATAAACCATATCCCAGGGCAACCAACAAATTCCCACGGCCATCTAACACCTGAAGAATCCAATGAGCACAGCTTAAGAATCTTGCTACACCCAATGCAAATACATAATGAGCTGTGAATGGCTCGACAATTTTGGTGTTCTGCATGACCCGTAGTTGGGGTAACACTGAAAATGCCCATAGTAAATTGCAAAGTTGCCCTTCTCCTCCATGTAACAAGACTTGAGTTTAAATCGTATCATAAAAATGCCCCGCAGAGTTTGTATATCAAATTCCATGGCGAAACTGCAGTACAGCCGGTAACGACGGCCAGAAAAGCCTTCGCCTTCAGCGGCTGTCGTCTGATCCATGTTGAGACAGTGTGGATTGGATTCTTCTGAGGCCTCATGACGATGGCCTTTGTGCCTTTTCACTTGTCTTCTCCCTCTAGATTTGCCTGCAGGTCTTTTACTTTATGGTGGCCACAAATCACAGCAAATCGAAGAAAATCGATTTTGCTTGATCAATGGAACCGGAGATTGAGAGTCAGTTGATCGGAGCGTCATTCTTCAAACAGACCCTTAACCCTTAAATTAATTCTCAAATTTGTGAAATATAACATTTTGAGAGTTTAATTTATGATTGGCATTTACTACTTGGAGACAACTTTTAGTTTAAATTTAATTAATTTAAATATTTTATCTTTTCTCCAATTAAAGCTTTACTATTTATTTTTATTTTGCAATTTCGTGTCTTATTTTCATGCAAATTCAACAGGTGAATGAAGAGCAAATAATAAAATCCAATGATATAGATTTAATTTTGAAAATCCAAAGAATAATTCAATTCTAATGGACTGAGATTTTCTCTAGCTAATCTATTCTATCCACTATAAGAACCCGTGAGTTAAATATACCCAATGTCCAAACCCTCTTTTACAAAAATACCCCAGCGGCTGCCACCTCCTTGGCACTCTTAATGTATATAATTGAATAATTTCCCTCATTTTGGCTTCATCCCCCGATACGCACATACTTCTGCGGCAATCTAAATATTCAATTCCTTCGCTAACTTCTCTAATGGCCGTAACTTGTTTGGGGTTTGGAAGAGGGGGCATGTTTATAAAAGCTTGAGCCAACTTGGGAGACAACGTGAGATCAACGTACGAGGAGGACTTACACTTGGGGGCTTGCTTTGATTTTTGATAGGTAAATAAATTTTGCTTTTTGAACTTTTTTGGAAGATGCATATGTTTTAAGGTTTAGGGGTTTACTTTTTTTTTTTTTTGGAATTTGTTGGCTCTTTAAATTTATTTTTTATTTTTTATTTTTTTTTTAAAGGTGGCCTGGCGGACAAAGGAAGTGAAAGTGAACGCGCGCACACATACATATGTGTGTGTGTGTATTGCAGACTCCAATCCTCTCCCTTGAGATATTGAAATCGCATGGATCGGGAGTACAATCAATATATCTTTTGTTTGTTTTGCTTTCAATTAGTCATTCATAGTCTTACTGGCATTTTTTTAACTATATTTTATTTTCTTAATATCTAATTTGTTATCATATGAATATTTTATAGGACATCAAGTTCATAAAACAGATTTCACTCCATAGTGAGCAACTGAGCATGAGTTTGAGAGTGAAAAACATGCTTATAAATTTTATATCAAATCTTAGAAAAGATGGTCTAAATAGATATAAAACAGATCATGAGACAATTTTGTCTAAAAAAATGTGCCTTTCAAAGAAGGGCTTGGAATAATGAATGACTATGAAGGGGGAAAAAAGGAACCTTATAAAGATTTGAAAACGGGTTGTCACACTCAAATGTTTATTAATTGATAAACGAATGAAAAATATGTAGTTATATCTTTTGAGAAGGAACATAATCATGCTTTAGTCCTAGGGTTAAGCATAAATTGTCATCTCATGAAAATATTTCTCATGCTTAAGCAACTTAGATTGAGCAGGTAGACCATTATGGGATATGATAAAAATTGATTTTTGAATTTTGAGTCAATAAGTTGGAGGACACGAAAAGGTTAGGTGCACTCTAAAATATTAATAATTGTTTTCACTAGTAAAAGGATGATAAAAATGAAAAGAGAGGAAGCTTATATGTTGTTTTATTATTTTGAATCAAAGTAATATGAAAGTCCATTTTTTATGAAACTCAACTTGAAGTTGAAAATCAAATTACAAAGTTTTTTTAGGTTGAGGCAAAAATGGTTGTAACTTACTTTTATTTGGGAGGATATGGCATATTTTGAATGATACTTTCTACGAGTTGTAACTTGAGACTATTTTCACTCTTTGTTGGATTCGATCACCATTATCACACACTGTAACATTTGGTGTCGCATTGTTATAAGATGAAACTAGTGAATTACTTGGGTGGGTATTTAAAACTTTTATGAAGACTTTGCTTGAAAAGAAACCAAGTCCGATATTTATAGATGAAGATTCAACAATATTGAAAGTGATTGTGAAGGTTTTTCCTGAATCAGATCATCATTTTGCGCTTGACATATCTCGCATAATGCCTACAAACATGTAAATCATAATAGCGTGAATTCTTTGTTTTAGATTTTAAAAGTTGCATATGTGATTATGGGTATAAGATTAACTTTCTTAATGCATGAGAGTTAACGCTTGAGAAGTATGAACTTCGTCAAGAGAAATTGTTGTAAGACTTGTTTTGACCATTTATTTTGATGAATATGCCTTTTTCTAAACAAATTTTGCCATCATTTATTTTGGCAAAGACCATACTTGTCAAACATCGACTCTCATACATTAAGAAAGTCATTCTCATACTCACCCACATGTAACTTTTAAAATTTGATGTAAAGAATCAACTTGCTTATAAGCATGACTAATGCTTGAGCATTTTGTGAGAGATGCTAATCACAAAACGATGATATAATTCAGGTAAAACTTTTGCAAGTGCTTTTTTCTTTGTTAGATTTCGATATGTAAATATTGTACTGGGTTTCTTTCCAAACATGGCCTACATAAAAGTTCTAAATAGCCACTCAAACGATTCACTAGTATTATCATATAATAATGCAGTACCAAATGTTACTACTTGCCTATGATATATAATTGAATCTAGTGAAGGGTACAATTGATCTCAATCTATAGTTTATGCGATAAGTAGTATAAACAGAGAACCATATCGCCATAATAAAAGGAATATAAAACCATTTTCATATTATATTACTCCAAAAAATATTTGCGATTTGATTTTCAACATCAAGTTGAATTCCATAAAAAGATGATGAACCTTCATATTGCTTTCATTCAAAATAGTGAAGTTCATTTCTACCATCTCTTACTAGTTATCAAATGATTGTTAATATCTTTGAGAGTTTACCCAACATTCTCTAGTTCCTAACTTGTCAACTCAAGAATTTAAAAATCAATTTTTGTAGTGTACCGTAATATTCTGCATGCTCGATCAATTTGAGTTGCTTGAGTACTAGAGATCTTTGTTTGAGATGACAATTTATGTTTACTTCAAGAAGTTATGAAAGCATGAATATGCTCTTTCTCAAAAGATGTAACTGCATATTTTTAATTTTCTTGTGGATTAATAATCATATTAGCTAGAGAACCGTTCTCAAAATCTTCACAGGCCTTTTGTTTACTTCATGGTCATTCACTCTTTTTAACCCTTCTTTGAAACACATTTGTTTAGGTAAATTGGTCATAATGATCTGTCTTATATATATTTATCCACTCTTTCTTAACGATAAATCCAACAAAAAAAGCATATGCATTATAGAATTTAGATGCATGATCTTCACTTTTAAATTTTATGCCGATGTATGGAGTTAAATCACATTTCATTTACTTCATATTCTGTAAAATATTCATACAATGATGAAGTAGAGGGAAAAGCAAACCAGAACCAAGAATAATTAATTGAAACATGTACGTGGCTAGCCATATATGAAAAGGAAAAAACCTACTCCTAGTAAAATTGCTTTGATTTTCGTTTGGGAAGATAATTACTGTTTCTCAAGTCAAGGAGATGTACAAATATAGCCTCCATGCAACAGTCTTTCAATGACTCCATGAAAGTGCTTGAAGTTGATATCTAACATGCCAATACCGAAGGATCCTTTTTCTTTAATAATTTAGGGGTAAAATTGCACTCATAAATATTTTAAGTGTCGATTACACTTTTAAAAATAGTTCAGGTGCTGGGAATACTTTGGAAAGAAAAAGAACTTGGGTCGTTTATTAGGAAAACAAAATAGGGCTTTTGCGCCTCCTTTGGTACGGGAAAATGTTTTGGGAAAATCTCCTTCAAGGCCTAGGGTACAAAAATATTGTTAGAAAAAACCCAAAAAAAGTGTTACGTGTTGAGAAAAGCTCAAGGGCTTTTTTTGGTATTATTTCAAAAAACATTACTGTTTAAAATTAGAGGTATCACACTCTCTGTATTGTATTTGATAATGAGTATTACAACATATTTATAAGATAAGCAAGGGAGAACATAGGAGATAAACTAGGAAATACAATAAAGACTAATTAAGACTAATAATGAGTAATTAAGGTCCTATAATCAGATCCTATCATCAGTGCATAAGTCAAGGGATCCTAATTTATTTCCTATTCTAACATCAGTGCATCAGTGAAGGGATCCTGATTTATTTCCTATTCTAACACTCCTCCTCAAGCTGGAGAGTGTATGTCGAGTAATCCCAGCTTGCCACGAAATCCTTCAAACTTTGTTCGACCGAGTGGTTTAGTCAGGATATCTGCAATTTGTTCTTCAGATCGTATGTGAGACAAGGTCATAATGCCTGCTTCAATCTTTTCTTTAATGGAATGTCTGTCTATATCAACATGCTTGATTCGATCATGATATCTTGGGTTCTTGACCATTTCAATGCGGCCTTGTTGTCACACGAGTTGCATTGGTCCTTCATGTTGAATCCCCAACTCCTTCGATGTCGATGATCCACATTCCTTCACAAACTCCTTTGTTAACAGCTCTCAGTTTTGCTTCTGCGTTGCTTGTTGACACCACTGTCTGTTTCTTGCTTCTCCATGTAACCAGATTTCCCCACACGTATGTACAGTACCCTGAGGTTGACCTCCTGGTCTCTCTATCCCTTGCATGGTCTGCATCAGTGTAGATTTCAATGTTTCTGGTAGTACATTTCTTAAAGAATATTCCTCTTCCAGATTAAGCTTCGGGTAGCTTAAGATTCGTATACGACCTCCATGTGCTCTTCTTGTGGTTGATGCATAAATTGACTTACTATTCCAACAGCATAGCTAATGTCAGGACGAGTGTGGGTTAAGTATATCAACTTCCCCACAAGTCTTCTATATCTTTCTGAATTAGCTGGAACACCTTTTGGTTTGATCTGTAAGTGACATCCCTCTTCCATCGGTGTCCCTTCTGGTTGAGTGCCCAACATACCTGTCTCATGTAATAGGTCTAGTGTATAATTGCGCTGAGATACATTGATGCCCTTCTTAGTTCTTGCGACTTCCATGCCTAAGAAGTACCTCATTTGGCCAAGGTCTTTCACCTGGAATTCAGTCGACAAGTCACTTTTTAGTTGAGCAATGGATTCTTCATCATTTCCTGTAATGATTATGTCATCAACATAAACAATCAATATGGTGATTTTGTCATTAACACGCTTGGTAAACAACGTGTCATCTGCTCGTCCTTGAGTATACCCAAGCCCTTTCACTACTTTGGTGAATCTACCGAACCATGCCCTCGGAGATTGTTTCAGACCATACAATGACTTGCTTAGCTTACATACAGTGTTATTAGGAGCTAAAAATCCATCTGGAATCTCCATGTATACTTCTTTCTCTAGGTTGCCATTCAAGAATGCATTTTTCACGTCCAGTTGGTATAGAGACCAATCCAAGTTCGCTGCAAGTGATAATAGTACTTGGATGGTATTGAACTTCACCACTGGGCAAATGTCTCCTGATAGTCGATTCCATACGTCTGAGTGTATCCTTTTGCAACAAGTCTCGCCTTGTATTTGTTGATACTACCATCGGGATTGAATTTCGGAGTGAAGATCCACCTGCATCCTACTGGTTTCTTTCCTTTAGGAAGAGTCGTGATCTCCCAAGTTTTATTTTCTTTTAGTGCCCTCAATTCCTCTTCTGCAACTTGCTTCCAATTTGGATCAGCCATAGCTTGTTGAAATGTGTTTGGAATGGTTATCTGTGCACTGTTTACAACAAAACTTTGCATTTTTGCAGACAGATTACCATATGAGACAAATCTTTGAATTGGATGATGAGTACATGATCTTACTCCTTTTCTCAAGGCAATAGGCCAACCCGATTCTTCAGGATTTAATCCCGGATTGGATTCATGATCGTTCCTTTGAATGGGAGAGATAGTTCTACCAGTATCTGATTCAGTTTGAACTTGTGAGCTGGACTCTGTCTCCTGTCGTGATTCTGCAGCCATCCCTGAATTGATCTCAACATGTGTTTCCAATTCATTGGGTTCAGGTTGGAGTGGAATGTATGGATTAGGCTGGTTTGTGGGAGCAAGTGAGTCAAGAGAGGCTATAAGGTTAGGTGGTACAGATAATGTGTCAGGTGAGTTTGAGGTGTTGGAACTAGAGGCTTCCAAGATTAGCCATTCACTATCAGAATACTCCCCCTGAATGGGTAATTTGGCATAATAAGCCTCGTCTTCCGAGAACACTGTATCCCGGGAGATAATAAGTTTCTTGGAAGATGAACAGTAGCATTTGTACCCTTTTTGAGTAGAGGAGTAGCCAAGGAAGATACACTTGTCAGCTCGAGCACTGAATTTGTTGCCCTCCTTTTTGTGAACAAAGATGACACAGCCAAACACCTTGGGAGGTAATGAATTGATGAGGGGGCAATTTGGAAAGAGTTCCAGAAGTTTTTGAATTGGAGTGGCATATTTGAGAACTTTAGAAGGCATGCGATTAATTAGATAGGCCGCTGTGAGGATGGCATCGCCCCAGAATATGGTGGGAACATTTCGTTCCATTAGCAAGGCACGGGTTACTTCCAACAGGTGACGGTTTTTCTGTTCGGCTACCCCATTTTGTTGAGGGGTGTAAGGACAAGAAGTTTGGTGATGAATTCCTTGGTGATCAAGAAACTCTTTGAAGACTTTGTCATATATTCTTTGGCATTATCACTTCTAAGGACCTTAATGGACGTGTTGAATTGGGTTCGGACAAAGGTATAGAAGTTCTGAAAGACTTTGGCAACATCGGATTTTTCTTTCATTAGGTAAACCCATGTGGTTCGAGTGTGATCATCAATGAAAGTAACAAACCACCTAGTATGAGTAAGGGTAGGTATTCGGGCAGGGCCCCAAGTATCGCTGTGAATTAATGTGAATGGTGAGGAGGGAGTATAGGGCTGTTTGGGATAGGAAGATCGTGTCTGTTTTGCAAATTGGCAAGTTTCACAATGAAAAGGAACAGAACTTTTATTGAATAAACTGGGAAACACATGTTTCATATAATCAAAACTAGGGTGACCTGATCGACAGTGCCACAACAATACATCATTATTCTGTGAATTCGAGCTAACCAACACCCTTCTTACCTTCCACGTATCTTCATTCTTCGAATTTAATCCTTCAAGGTAGAACAATCCATCCCATTCTCCAGAAGTCCCAATCGTCCTCCTCGTTCTTAAATCCTGAAACACACATACACCATCATCAAAAATCACTCGACATATTTGACCTCTAGTCAACTTGCTTACAGATATCAGATTACAAGTAAGTTCCGGTACAAACAGAACATTGTGTATTGCCAAGTGATTAGATAATGTAACAGTGCCAATACCCTCAACCCGTGTGAATACACCATTAGCTACCTTTACTTTGAGATGTTCAGGACAGAGTTTAAGGTTGTGGAATAGTGTTTTGTTACCAGTCATATGATCCGTAGCTCCTGAGTCAACAATCCAGGTATCATCACTAGTCATCACAGTGTTGAGAGTGATAATAGAGTTACCTGATTGTACAAAGTTCACGTTGGGAACAGAACTAGACTTATTCTGTTTATCGAGCATCCTGCGAAACATATGTAATTCCTCCGTACTCAGGCGATCGTCATTCTCCACCTTTGATTCAGCTGTGGTTAGGTGACTTTGGAAGTTCGATTTTCCCCCGAAGGGTTTGCCATGGAGTTTCCAACATTCTTCCTTATTATGGCCCTTCTTCTTACAATAGTTGCACCATTTACTAGCTTTTCGTTCCCCGTGTGGTCCCTGAACTGCGAGTGCGGAGCTTTCAACGTGACTTGGTCTACTTCGGTTCAAGAGCTTCCTACTTTCTTCAAATTGCACAAAGTTAACCACATCAAAGAGTTGTGGGAGTGGCTTTAGCCCCATGATTCTTCCCCTTATCTCTTCGAACGCATCATTTAGGCCTAACAGAAAGTCATGTATCCTTTCTTCTTCCACAATTCGCTTGTATAATTGTGCATCTTTGAGACTTTCTCAGGGATGAACTTCAAACAAGTCTTGTTGCTGCCACAATTTTAGCAACGCATTATAATATTCAGTAACTGACATATTACCTTGTCGTAAATCCCGGAGTTGTCTCTTCAAGTGAATCAACGCAGCGGTGTTTTCAAGGGAGGAGTAGGTCCTTCTAGCGGCATCCCAAATCTCCTTTGCCGTGTGTGCAAGCAAATATCCCTCACTGATCTCCAAGGTCATTGAATTACACAACCACATCATGACTTGGTTGTTTTCAAAGAAACCATGTGTCAAAATTAGGGTCATCGGGGGCTGGTTGAGGGGCTACCCTATTGATGTATTTTTCCTTTCTTTTACCTCGAATATACCTCAGCACGCTTTGTGACCACTGGAGATAGTTCCTACCATTAAACTTATGGCTAATAGCCATAACGTGATGGTCTAAAAATTCTGAAGCCATCTCTGAGGTTCTGTTTGGTACTGGGTTGCTGGTTAGAGAGGAAGATGATGATGAGGAATTTTGAGTTTGAGAATCGGTACCGGACATAAAAACCATTGGGGTTCAGGTTGATTTTCCGGGAATTGATCCGAACACAGGAGGGAACTGAGGGGAATCCATATTTTTGGAAGAACAGAAGTCGTCGGATTCTGGAAATTCTCACCGGAGGTCTCGCCGGAAAATTCAAAATCTCACCGGAGGATGCAATAACAACTGGGTATCACCGAAAATCAGTGGAGGAGGCCAAACGAAGAAGTCGCCGTTGAAATAGCCTCTGCACGCGCCGGCCAACGTCGGCTGTCCTCCGAGCGCTTGTACTCCACGCGCCGCCGTGGAGTGGTCGGATGGCCATCGGATTCTGGGGTTGGGCCGATCGGAGCCTCATGGTCCTTTTGGGCTGGGCGGTGTAGTCTCACTCGCCTCCTACAGGGAACCCTATACTTGCTGGAAACCTCCACGACACTTTTTCTCTATGGCTCACGGTCAATCACTGTTTCTCTCGCTTTCCCCGACCTCGGACGGGGGTCCTTGGCTCTGATACCATGATTAAAATCAGAGGTATCACACTCTCTGTATTGTATTTGATAATGAGTATTACAACATATTTATAAGAGAAGCAAGGGAGAACATAGGAGATAAACTAGGAAATACAATAAAGACTAATTAAGACTAATAATGAGTAATTAGGATCCTATAATCGATCCTATCATCGGTGCATAAGTCAAGGGATCTGATTTATTTCCTATTCTAACATCGATTGCATCGGTCAAGGGATCCCGATTTATTTCCTATTCTAACAATTACTATATCGTATAATATTAACAACTAAATCGATGGCGTTAGCAACAACAATGTAATTTCGTTTTTTGAAATAATACCAAAAAAAGCCGTAGAACTTTTTTTGACATGTGACTTTTCTTTAGATCTTTTCTTTTTTGTACCTTGGGCCCTAAGGGGATTTTCCCAAATGTTTTTGATAGAAGTGGAAATGGAAATGAAGTAGAACTGGAAGTAAGTGAGACTTAAATTGTTTGGCATGCATAGAAGTGGGGTATTATTTTAAATTTATGTATACAAATAAAATATGAAATTCCTCAAATGCCCTTCCTAGAAAAGACAAACTTCCTCCCACATAAGCTCATCCACGGGTAAACATCTTGCCGGCAAAATCAAAACCGAGCACCAAGTCACATCATAACAATCAAATTGAAAAGAATCATTGCAACGAAAATGTTCTTATGTGACCAAGTAATTTATGGTAAAATCAAAACCGAGCACCAAGTCACAGTATTTATGGTAATTTTTATCTTCCTGTTCATATACAGAGGAACTGTTTATTTTATAAAACATTTTTTTTGGCATGGGAGTGACCAAGTAATATAATATAGGTTTGGTGAGATTTTAAGGGCTTTAAGAGATCTCAAATAGAATCTGATGCAAGTTTCAACCTAATCTTCATGATTTTGAAGACTTGTCCAGCTTAAACTAGTAAACCATGGTTTGTGCTTCTATGATCTCCAGTGTGTTGTCACTTCTATTCATATCTTCTTTTTCATGTGAACAGTAGAGATGGGCTTTTGCTACCTCTCCTAGAAAATGTTCTTACGTGCACTCAAGGATGATTCGTCAATGTTAACATTTTTTCCCCTTAATTGTTGTTTTCCAGGTAGTTGGATCACAACCATTTTCTGGGAGAATTCCAGATGCCTTCTACAAGCATCCATTCTTGAAAGAATTGTGAGTTTCTGTTGCTATCATAGTCGGAGGAATGAGAAATTCTTAAGTAGATATGATATACCGAAACTAGGGGGAAAATGTCATAGATTATATTAGCTTGTTTTAAGTGATTTTGTGCTACACGAGCCACAAGCTAAATGTGTAAGATGAGTTTTGTCTCATATAACGGAACAAAAGAGCTTATTTTTTGAAGTGATTGTGGCTGTTTCCCAAACAGGCATGTTACTAACCAATTACGGAAAGACATACACAAGCATGTTAAAATGGGTTTTCTAATCTTGAGATTGTTATGGAAAGTTTTGCCTATGAATTTCTCAGAAGGCGATCCATTATCTGTTATTCTTTGAACTGAGTGAGATTTTTCTTCACAGGTATATTGAAGGAAATGCATTCCGACCTGGCGTGAACCCCATTGGTGTGCACAAAGTCCTTGAAGTTTCTGATGCTGACTTCCTTGTTTGATGAACACAATACATTATATATTCTTTTGATTTTCTCTTCCCTTGAAGGTTGCTTGTATATATAATTACTGAAACAATTGATCATCTGATAACCTAAGTGAAATAGTAAAATAGGTTATTCTTTTTTGGTCTAATTTGTAGCTTCTTTGTTGCATATTTATTTTTCATATGGATACACATTTCATGTCACTAAGTGACATTGATTAGTGGTGAACAAATATACTTTTAAATGAACATTATTTTACAATTGACATTGATTTGAAGTGATATTGGTTAAAGTGATGTTGGGTTGCTATGATTTCTGCATGAATTTTTCTTTCATCCAGGTGACTTTAGAAATTTGATTATATTAGGATTTCATTTATTAAAATCACTTATAAATTTATAATTACAAAAAATGGGATGATTTTTATAAACTTGTTAAGATTTCTATAATTATATTTAATTAACAATAATAAATTTATAAATATAAAAATGATCTGAATATTTAAATACACATTTTATTTAAAAATTAAAATTATTTAAAATAACTAAAACATGTATGCGAAGTACAAATTTTAAGCAAAAAGCATAAAAAATTGGACAAGAAATAAATGAAGAGAGCTAAAGAGTAAATAGAAGAAATTCTTCTTACTGATATAACAACGCAAAACAAGCCTTTTGTTACTTATGCTCAAGTGCTGCTTGGAGTTTGGTGGTGTTAAATGAGCTTCATGATCATATTTGTTTTCGGTTCAGACAAGCTTTATATAAAGTTTTCATCATTAAAGCAAACAGTCACTTCTATTCCCAGCTGTAATCTTGATCAATCTAGTGAGTGGGGCGACAATTTGAGGGAATCCCATGCCGGTAATAACAAGCTAGCCCCACAAATAATTGTGCACTTCTATTCTTAACTTAGGTAATTCATTTTTCCACACATAATCTGTGACATCCTAATTTTCACTTTTAAAATTTAATTATATAAAAAAAAAAAAAAAATTAATCTAAAAAAAAGGAACAAAAAAAAAAAAAAATTTAAAAGGTGACAGTATGACCCTTTGGTCAAAAGGCTACCTCCCTTTTGTCAGAAAGGACACGTGGGTGGGGTTTATAATACCCCACCCTCATGATTTTTTGATTTTTTTTTACCCTCATAATTTACCCCACCCTCATGATTGAATGTGGCCGTCTGGGGTATTATATAGCCTCACAATCAGCCTTCGTCATTTGTAGAGTTTTGGCTTGAGCATTCAGAGTTCGCGGGCGCGTTTTCGGTACGGTTTCTCCACCGTTTCAGATCTAAGGTAAGATTATAAACTTATGACTAAATTAACTTTTTTTTACAAACTTTCTTCCTAAAAGTTATTTTAGACATTTTTTTTCCTTTCTATTTTGTTGATTAGTAAAAACTTTAGAATTAGGATTTTGGGAGAATGTTGAGTTTTGATATATGTAGATAATAATTAATAGTAAATCTTAATCGGGTTGGATTTCTTATTTAGTTGTTGTAAGAATTTAAATTAATTTTTTATTTAAGATGTTTGGGATTTATGTCCTACTTGAGTTTAATAATTTATTTTAGTCAATGGAGATATTATTAAAATTAATTGGTTGTTGCTTGTTGTAAGAATTCAAAATTAATTTTCTATTTAAAGAGTTTAAGATTCTTGTCTTATAGGATATTTTTACCAATTAAATATGGTTTAAATCATTTATTTTAGATCACTAAAGACATTATTAAGGTTTAATCTCTTTAGTTTTCATGTCTGAAGGAAGTAGCATATCCTTGAAAAAGAATATTTTTCAAGGTATTTTAAACATTCTTTCTCAAGAATATAACTTCATCCTAACGTGACAAATTTTTCCCCAAGAAATCAGAACAAAATAAAAGAAATTCTAGCTTGTATGGGAATGAACTTTTCATGATATATACTACATAGAACTTCAGAAAATATTAAAATAACTACTGTTGTAATTTCAGGGCTGCAAATCGACTTTCTTGACTAAGTTCTGATTTTGATGGATTCGGAAGCAACACATACTGAGATTCACCCAGAGGCCTCAGAGACTCCTCCACAACAACACGTATGCATCCTCTAGTACTCTTTGTTCAATTGTATTCCCTAAAATTCTTAATATAAGATTTATTTACTTAATTTGATTAGATTAAGGTATTTAAAATGATTTTTTTCTTTCTAAAACATCATAACTATGTTGCTTAATTACCTCATCTTTTACTTACTTGATTATTATCGAGGGAATATCAATATCGGTAAATGAAGAAAAGATTGATAAATATGAAAAATATGTTTTACGTTTAGTATTATGATAAGCTCCCTTATTAGCTAGGTTTTAGGTTAAAACAGGAGGAGTAATGAAGTCTTTTTTTTTTTTTTGGAATAGGGGACTCTCTCTCTCTCTCTCTCTCTCTCTCTATGTATGTATGTAATGCTTGTCTAATTTTTGGTTGTATTATGAATCAAACTTCATAGGTGGAAGATGCGGTGACTATAAACATCAACAAAATGATTCAAGATTGTGGAGATGTTGATTTGACAAAGGACTGTTGTATCTATAGGGTGCCATTTACGCTTCGTGGTCTTAAAGAAGAGGCTTACACTCCAAAAGTTGTTGCAATTGGCCCCTTTCATTATCGCAACGAGAGGCTTCAAGAGATGGAAAAGTATAAGAAAATAGTGTTCAAAAGATTTATTAAAAAGGCTATGTTAAGCTTGGATGATTTGGTTCGTTTTGTAAGAGAATTCGAGCCGAAAGTTCGTGCTTCTTATTCAGAGACTATTAAACTTACTAAAGAAGGACTTGTGGAAATGACATTAATGGATGCTGGTTTCATCATTGAATTCTTCCTCGAGTTGGACGTGAAAGACAACAAAGATGCTAAATTATCACAACCATGGTTAGAGTGTTCTATATTTGAAGATTTGATTTTACTTGAGAATCAACTCCCACTCTTTATTATTGAAGACATATTCGAGAAAGCTTTTCCCCATGATCGTTGCAGTAGCCTCCCTTCATTTCGTAAATGCATGTATGACGGTTTTATTAATAAGTTTATTATCCCTTACAATTTAGAGCCTACCCCTGACACTCCGATAAGTCATTTTACAGATTTTCTTAGATGGTTTCACTTGCAAGAAAGAATGCCTCCAAGGAATCGAGTTGGATTTGGCCATGTTCTATCCTACAATGCGAATGCTTTACAAGAAGCAGGCGTAAAGTTGAAGAAAAGTATTGACAGCACGCCATCTTGCTTATTAAACTTGAAATTTTCTGGACATAATAATCTTGAAATTCCACAAATTTTTGTGGATGATAGAACTGAAATTTTGTTTCGTAACATGATAGCATTGGAACAGTGTCATTATCCTGATGCTTCTTACATTACTGACTATGCTATTGTATTGGATGCCCTCATTGACACATATAAAGATGTGGATCTCCTCATTGGGAAGGAAATAATTCAGAGCTTTTTGGAAGATTCCAATGAAGTTGCTAGATTGTTTAATGGTCTTCCAAAAAATTTCACTCAAACGTCTTTCAATTCTGAATACCATGATATCTCAAGAAAGTTGAATGATTATTGTCAAGATTGTAGGCACAAGATGATGGCAACTTTAAGACGTGACTATTGCAACACTCCTTGGCATACAGTGGCCTCTTTTGCTGGCATCATCCTCCTTGTTCTCACCATTGTTCAAACCATATTTTCAATCCTTCAAGTTGTATCGAACAAGTAGATATGAAGCTTAAGTGTGTGTTTGGTTTGAGGGGAGGGATGAGAGGCAAGGGAGGGGGAGACTAAAGTGAGAGGCTAATATTAGTCTCTAACTTTAGTCTCCCCTCAAACCAAACACACCATAAATGTAGACTTTAATTTGTGTGTTTTGCCATCTAAGCAATGTTTGTCCTTTAATATTTTATTGGGAAAATTAATATTTTAGTCTTTTAATATTTAACTCACTTGTAATTCATTTCCTAAACTTTTGACTTGCTTATAACTTAGTCCCTTATCTTTTTCTATTTTTTATTATTATGATCTTTGCCACATGTAACTTATTTCCTATGTGGCAAAAATGGCTTCCAGCTCAGCTTTGCCTGGATATTTTAATTTTTTTTTCTAAGAAAAGAAACATCAGAGAGGACGAGCGCTGCAAAGACAAAAATTGAAGCTTATTAGCTGACTGCCTTCATTCCTTCCAGCGACGCACAATCGCCCACTTGAATGCAATTTAAACCAACAAAGATAAGGAGAAAACTTTTTCTGAGTCCCCAAGCCCCAAGTCATTTTTTGAACTTAAGGTTACCTCTTACACTATAAACAATATCTCATATTAATAAGAAAATCCTCAAGCTTATAGTTGGTGTTCCGGGCTTATAGCACGATCTAGCCTTAAGCCGTATATTTTAGCTTCCAAGTAGTATTGACCAAGTAGATTTATAGCTTATTCTAAGTCACTTATTAGAATTATTTTCATAACTACTTGTAACCCATTTAGTAGCCTTAAAAGACCAAAATGATTTAAAACTTTTTATTTAAGACTTCGATACTTGCAAAAAGAATTTTCTTAGAACTCTTCCAAGTCCAAGCTGGTTTGTGGAATTTTCATGACATTTTTCAAATTTCTAACTCAAATTTGAAAAATCATGCCGTCTAATCAAAGATGGAATATCACCTAGAAGGGGTGAATAGGTGATCTCAAATTCTTTTTGCAGAAAACCCACATGAAGGTAAGTAAAAAAAAAAAAAAAGAGAAATGAGACAGAGAAGTGAAGCAAATACGAGACAGGTTTATACTTGGTTCACCCAAAATCGCCGACCTACGTTTAGTCCCCAAAACACCTGGGATTCCACTATCTTCCAAGAATAATTACAAACTCTGTAAATAAAGGATGGTCCTCTCACTCTCAGACTCCACTCCCCCTTACAAGTTGTAATTAATACACCCACTCTTAAGGTTCCACAACCTTAAGATTCAAAACAAGAATGAGAATAATATTCAATGACTCCTCACGAGTAAATATAGTATGAACACTGAAGAACAGTTAATATCGAAGATATTAAATGAAACAGTTAATATTAACAACACAGAGTTGAATGCGCAGAGTTTCGGTAGTTGGCGGAATTGAATGCGATGAGCTTTTATAGTGTTTTCATTAATCCAGTCGAGTGCCTTTGCAAACTAGCCATTGTGACTTGCTTAATTTTCCGTTAGGCACAGTGCACTCCGTTTCGTAAATATTTGACCGTTGATTCATTAAATGCATTCGCCGTCGATGTATTTGTATAGAGAGCAGTTCAGAGTATTAGCTGGAATAGGTAGGTCTCGAAGGAATTATTTCGTCTGCCACGAAGATAACTTCCGATTGTTGCTCTATTGTTCTGAACGAGCATTTAATGCGTGTGCCACGTCGGATTGCCTTTCGTTCAAACACTCAAATCATCTTGGTTAGTCAAACGGAACTTATTCAGAAATGAAATTATGATGTAAATCAGCTCAGATATGTTTAATCAAGGCTAAAGAATAACCCAGTGTTTTTATCAGATCGATCAGTGAATTTGAAAAGAATGACAAAGTTCACAAGCACATATTCTCGAGAATGATAAGTCATTCTCGAGAATTCCTTACCAGGAATTCGTAGCTAAGTCCAGCTTTAATACTCGAGAATAATATACATTCTCGAGAGTGTTATGTTCAGAGAATTAATCAAAAGAATTGGTATGACTATTCTCGAGAATTATGTAACCATTCTCAAAAATGATCACGTGTGTGATCATTTAGAAGTAATAGAACTAGTGAAGCATTATTCTCGAGAATTCTTTGGTATTCTCGAGAATTAAATGATCATTCTCGAGAATTAGCTTTGTATTCTCAAAAATCACTTAAACTGAGATTTCAAGATTACTAAAGAGTATTCTCGAGAATTACCTTGTCATTCTCGAGAATTATATTTTGAAAATGGAATGAGTTCTAATTCACACATTCGAGAATTAAGTTATTATACTCGAGAATTAGAGTCAAGAGATATATTTTTGAAGGTGAAGTTCTATTCTCGGGAATTACTCTGGCATTCTCAAGAATCCTGGCTTTGTGAAATCATTTTTATGTTTGTTATTCCATTCTCGAGAATTACCTTCCATTCTTCTAGAATTGTGTCTCTGAATCTCATTCAAAAAGAATCTTGATCATAAAAACTTTCAACTATTGTTATCATCAAAACACACTTGAGAACTAACATAATCTACATAACAAAAATTATGAAATATGACATATTTTAAGGCTTTCCCAGCTTGGTAGGCGAGGTTCACTCTTTCAATAACCACCGTTTTTGTTGTTGAGCTCTCCCAACCGCCATCTTCACACACAAATGGTTCTTTTTTTTTCCCTCAAAAGGTATTTATAATGCAAAACGATACACTAAATGAAAACAAACTGAATATAGAATGCAAATAAATGCAAAGCAAATACAACAAAACAAACCAAATGTAAGAAAAGCCAATCACCACCCATTAAAGAGTTAGGAATATAAGGAGAATCATGAGATACACCGACTTTCTGGACATCCAAGGTTAAAAGCGACATGAAAGAAGGTGATGGTTGTAAAACCCACCCTATAGGGTACACCTTGGGGTAAAGATCAAAGAGAACCCAACCTCAGAAGAAAGAAGACCCATGATATTTTGAAGAACACTTCTGCTCCTTCGTTGAAACAAATATTGGGACGTCAACCACATATCGAGCAACACCTCTTGATTTTACCTATATCTAACAATGGTCGTCTGATAGGTAAAGCATAGCCACAGCGTTCACCAACAAAGCCCTTTTGCCAAGAACCCGAATCTAAACCACCAAGTGAGAATCATATCTAATAACGTTCAAACAACTATCCAAACGAGAGGAGTCATAATCAGATCTTGCAGACTGTTTATTACCATCGAGAACACCATTACTAAAACCCAACACCACAAAAATAAGAAGAAACAACAATCGTCCTCTCCCCAACAAATACTGCTAAGAAAGAAGACGTCAACACGGCAGCTCGCACAAAGACGAGGAAGAGATCTCTCACCGCCTCGAAAAGAGCTGGAGTGTAATATCCTAATTTATTTTGGGATTTGAAATTTGAATAATATATGGAAAATTAATCACAAAATTTTGGCTTAACATAATTGTAAGAATAATTGTTGAAAATTTAGGCTTATTTTCCCTTAATTTATTTTAAGAAAAGAATAATTCAATAAGGAATGAGTTATGCCTAAAAAGTGTAGAAATAATTTACGGGAAATTAATGGTGAAGATTTGGCCTGAATAACTAATAAAGTTAATTATTGGAATCACTATTATTTGGCCAAATGATTTAAAATAATTATTTGGGAAATTAAGAATTTAATTTTTCCTTATAATATTTGAAAATAAAATCATGGAAGATAAATTTGAGAGGAAATGGAATGGAGCCCATTTAGCCATGTGACCCATAAACCCAATATAAACATCTCACCCAACCCATTATCCTTTACTTATCTAATCAGCTCTTCTCATAATAATAATAATAATAATAATAATAATAATAATAATAATAATAATAATAATAATATCGAGATTACGTAAAATGTATTATGCGAAACAAAGAAGGAATGGCCACAACATTGTATACGAAACCTCGAAGCAACGAAAGATCGGAAACAAATCCTCATCATAACTCTCGGTCTAGATCACTCCGGCGGCTTCCACGGTTTCACGCGAACACGAACGCCATGCTTCTCGAGCTCCTCACATATTACCCACCGTGTATTGCTTCTCGGTCATTCCTCACATCGGACTGGACCCTCAGTTTTTTATATAATTGCTACTCATTGATCCATATTCATTCCATTACCATTCGCTAAAAACCAGAGTTGTATCCTCAAAGAGAGAGAAAGAGACAGAGAGAGAGCCGAGTGTCGAAAGAAGGAGAGAGAGTATGTTTCAAACCGCAACCATTCTTCCTCTGCGTTTTGTGTCGGAAACGGAAGTAGACCAGCGACTCATTTCTCATCGTTCCAACTTGATCAGCGAAGGTAAATAATGGGACTTCTTCTTCCTCTTATTTCTGTCATTGCCCATCGGAAAATCATGAATGTTAAACCATAATAAAAGCCAGGAGAATTTTCTGTTTTATAAGCGATGAAATAGGGGCAGTAAGTATGCGCATAAGAAGAATAAGAACTTACTGATACATAGTTTCATTAGGGAATAAAAACGAAAAAGAAAAAATAAAGAACTTACTGAGCGTATGTATAAATATTACTGCATCCTGAAGTTTTTGCTGACAGATTTATGCATATTGCTTCTTGCATATATATATATATATATAAGAATAAATAAGTTTAGTTTGCTGTCGTATTGTTTATATATGTCGCTGCATAAGAAAGAAAGAGGAGAACCCATGGTTATTTATATGGGACAGGTTATTCTGCCTACCCTTATTTTGTCTACCTTTGCCTGCCTCTCTTAATACCATTAGATTATAATCTCATCCAACAGTGAAAATTTGAGGGATAAAATAATTAATACGAATTCAACAAGCAAGGACAAGAATTTGCTTTTATGCATATGTATGATATTGACCTTAAAAATTCGACCAGATTCTTTAGGAATAAGGATGAATTGGGAATGAATTTGCCATTCTGGTTTCTACCCTAGTAGAATACTTTCCAAGTTTGCAGTTAAAGTGTAGCAGATCTCTGGTGGGTACATTAACGTCCCAGTAGATGTTTTATCTTCATCGCTATTGCTTGTTGTCATCCGAGGACTACGAGCATTTCAATATCTATATAGGAAAAGATTACATAGAATTATGTAATGTCATGAATAGGTTATAGACCAGGCATTTGACATAAACACAGTATTTTTAGATTATATAAATCATAAGGCGAAGAGATCAAGTTGAATGAACTCGGTGATAGCAAATAAGAGGTGTTTGGTGATAGATTTCTGGTTTCTTGGGATTTCACTAGGGTTTGAGGCGACACCGAATCCGGTTCCGTTTGGGTATCGAGGAAAAGGAGGCCGAAGATTCTGTTCCAAGAGCCAGGATTTGGGGGCAAATGGGAGAGAGGAAGGGGTAAAAGGGTTTATTTTATCCCACAAATTTCCGCGTTGGATGAGATTATAATCTAACGATATCGAGAGGGTAGGCAAAGGTAGGCAAAAGAAGAGTAGGTAGAATAACCTATCCCTATTTTTATATATATATATATATATATATATATATATATACACATACATACTTTGCTGCACGATTGGAAAAGATTGAGAAAACATATGGTTGCAATGTATGTATATTAACAGTTCACATTATTAGCGCAACACATATCAAAAGCAATAAGAGAGGAGATTTGTTGTAAGTAAGTGTATATATATATATATATATATATAACTTTAGAATCAAAAGGGGAAGAGAAAGAGGATAATAAGATAATATATATTAGGTTGAACAAAACGCTATACTTTGGTATTTATATCTTTGTAGCTAAAAGTTATTTGCTGATATGTGTGTGTATAACGTTACATATGAGAAAAAGAAAGGCTTTATCTTGTGTGCTATTAAATATATATATATATATATATATATATATTGGAAGTTATTTTACTAATATAATATCATGAAATCAAAAAGTTAGAATCTGATCCAACTTACTCCTATATAATAAGATCTAATCTAGCTCATTCCTATATTATTTCATTTTTAATATTATTTACATATATATATATATATATATGTGATATAAAATATATTTTTATGTTGTTAATATTTATTTAAACTCCTAATTTAAATTATTGAAATAAGCTCGAGAGTTTAAAATACTTGTAGAGAAATAATAATAATAATAATAATAATAATAATAATAATAATAAAGAAGTAAATAATTGTTATTATTATTGTTATTAGGGAATAAAATAGAATAAATAAATAATAAAATAGATCATTATTATTATTAAGAAAGGGAATAAATAATAAATAGAAAAGGGAGTTATTAATTAATAATAAATCGAAAGAAAAATTTATAATTATAATGGTCTCCCTAATTTTTCAGTCTCATCCTAATTTGCTCACTTCAAGCATTCCAAATTTATTATTAAAAATTTGTATATTTTTAATTTTATGAAATTATAAGTTATAATTTTATGTAGAGTTTTAGAAGAGTTATTAATGCTTAGTAAATTGGTTGTGGTATATTTATTTTTGGCGTATGTTTGAGCTCTTGGATTAGGAGTAGGGTTGAGCAAATCGAAACCGAAAACCGAACCGACTATTTCGGTGTTCGGTTTTTTTCGGTTTGGTTTTTCGGTTCGGTTTCGCTTTATAAAATTGACTTAATTCGGTGTTTGGTCTTCGGTTCGGTTTTTGTAAATGTATTTCGTTTAAAACCGAAGAACCGAAAATGAATTATATGTATTATTATTCTTTTATTTTACTCAACCCACATCACACCTCGGCCCACCTCCAAACCCAACCCAAATACCCAATTACTCACTAAAAACCCTAACCCAAGTAACCCATCATATTACTCACTACTTCCCTTTGACTTTCACACTCAAAACCCTAAGTTGCCCGACACTCTCTCTTGCCTCTCACACTCGGTCTCTCAAACTCGACGATCTTCGCCTTCGCGAAGTCCGAACGGCTTCCACCTCCAAGATCCATTTCTCACAGCGTCGTCTCTCACTTGGGTGAGTTGTTTCTGGGTTTTCCCTTCAAAGCCCTTGATTTGTCTTCTCTTCAGTTGTCAATTTCTCTCTCATTCTACTCATTGTGCGTGTGACTGCAAAATGGAGCGAGAGTCTTGGTCCCCGACTCGCATTTTTCCTTACCGTTCAGTTTTGCTCTTCTTCCGCGCCACTTGCCATAGCTAGCCTTTGCCAATTTTCTGATACCTAGAGGAAACGGTTGTCTCTATTTGCTGGTAACCTCGCTATCTGATTTTTGGTTTTAGTTTTGCTGTATTTTTTTCCTGTCGAAGTTGGGACTGTTCTCGATGCGATTTTGCTCTTTCGAAGTCTTGGTTTTGTCTGTGCGTTGAGTTGAGTCTATGTAGTGTTTCCTCTTTGGAACACTTATTTCTTGCGTGTTAGAACTTTTACCGTATTTTCTGTTGCGATGTGTTGTTGCATACATGTTTGATTTATTTATTGTGTCTCTTAGCTCTTTTATGTTCAACTTGCATATTTAGTTGTTTTAATGATCGCAGGTCGTAGTCGGTGGTGACAGATCCAGATCTGTTTGCGGGTGGTGGGTGTTCGACTTCTCGTTGCTGCTTCTCGGCTAGATCTGTTTGTGGGTATGGTGATCTTTGTTTTGTGATCTCTAAATCTCCTTTGATAGCCGAATCTTCTCCAATTCTTTTGATCCAATAGATCTGAGATTGTTGATAGATCGGAGTGTGTGTGTGTGTGTGTGTATGATTCGATGTGTGTGAGTGTGTGTGGAGATCTTGAATAAAGCTTCTCTGTAAGGACGTCGATCTACTGATCTGGTAGAGAAGACAAATCTGGCAAAGAGATTCCAATGAAGTAGAGGACATCGATCTACAGGGTGAGGAAGATGAACATAGAGCTGCAGTTTTTTCTTATCAAGCTGCGTTTTTTTATCCGATTCTTATCGAGTTGCAGTTTTTTTTTGTCAAAATTGTAGCTGTAGTTTAACACGAACCAGCAAACTTTCTTCTTTTTCTTATCATATCATGTATTGTAGATCTGTAGCTGCAGTTTATTGTTCTTATATTGAATTTCTGGGACAAATTTATGTAGGTTACAGATTTATTCGATGAATATTGTAGATTGATTCGACTAAAAAAATTGTAGGTTGGCATTTAAAAGAATTCATCCAAATAAAAAAAAAAAGAATTCACCCAAACAAGAAACAAGAAAGCCCACAATAAGCCCAATTTAAAGCCCAAAAACCGAAATGTTTCGGTTAATTAACCAGAATATTTCAGTTTTTTTTGTATGGTTATTAAGACACTTCATTTCGGTTCGGTGTTGAAATATGCATGTATTTCGGTTTTCGGTTTTAACCTAACACCGAACCGAAAAACCGAATGCTCACCCCTAATTAGGAGCAGTGTCATAATAGTTAGCTTCGGTGAGAGTAACCACTTTTCTCTTGTTATGTGTATTGATATATTGTTTGTGAGTAGGTTGCAAAATAATTATGAATATTTTAATAGAAATTTTCCTTGTGGAACCTTATGATTTGAATTGTGAAATATTTGCATATATCTAGATATGTATAAGAAATTGGGAATTGAGCTATTGTGACATGTATATGAGAATTTTTTTTATTGAACGTGAAAATCTTGGAAAATTCCTGTTGAGCAATTTATTGTGATAATTATGATAATGGTTAAATTGGGAATAGATGGGGGAGTTTATTTTACCACGTGGTATAGCCTCCATTGGTGCATAATAGTTGGCTCTCTATTGTCCCACCAGTTTAATAAGGGATTGCCCCATTGTTTCAATGCGGGTTTGCGACACCCCACTAGTTCAATGAGGTAAAAAGATCCATGGTCTGGGACATGTGCTCTGGAGATTTTGGCCGGTTCTCATCACATGACCAGTGAGCTTTTGAGTAGCCAGTAACATGGTTGATAACTTAGCCCATGGGTCTAGTTGGCGGAAATAAGGCTAGGAGGCATATTGGGAATCTGGGTTAATGAAAACTATAATACATCATTTATGATACAAAATTTATGACATGAAATTTGTGATGTGTATATTAGTGAATTAATTTTTAATACCATTTTATATAAATCGTTCCACTTGGCACCTCACTAGCACATATTAGTATTCATAATAAGTTGGATTGCTGGTTACAACATTTTTTAGGTGATAGTTTCCGTGCGGGTCCATGAGGGAAGACCTCGAAAGCTTAGGTTACTTCTGCCAAAAGTAGTGCTTCTGTCTTTTTGGGTATATATTGGATGATTGTATATTGCCACGCTAGGGCTCATTTTGCATACTCTGGTTTATTTTGGATATTTTGATTAATGATGAAGCATTATTAAGTTATTGATCTAACTAGTATATAGTTATTATGTTAAGTAAAATGGAGGAACGTTACATGGAGAGGGAGAGGAAAAACTTTCCTCAAAGGCGAGAGTAGACAACAGCCAACAAGAATCATAGGGAGGAGGCTACAGCTCGAAGATTTGAGCTCTGATTTACCTTTCTGACGTAACCGTGGTTGAAGAGGAGGCTCACCAGTGACATGTGATGGTAATTTTGCAAGGCAAAGAGCGCGAGGGAGACAGATGCCAACAGAGAGAGAAAATGTGTCACGTTTGTGTCTCTTAGACATGGTTCGATTTCAAAAGCCCTAGAGCTTCGATTCAGAAGGAGGTGCTTTAAAAAAATGGATAAAGATGTAAAAATACACATGTTTTTTATCTTGAGGAGCGCACAACACCAAATGTTTTTTTAAGGTGCAAGACTACACATGAACTTTTAAAATTGGGGCAAAAATACCATTACCGTTAAGTTAACTTAATAGAGTCACTTTTGCAGTAGGTCCCACATTATTAAAAGAAATGAAAATGCCTGACTTTTTCAATTACGTTACTGCCTTCTTGTTCCCACTATCCGACACCTTCTTCGTTTTCATTGAATATCTTCCTACTTCCACTCGTAATTGCGTACAAGGCACAAATCTCACATCTCCACAAATATCACAGACAAATCACAGTTTTCTCTTTGGAATGCTTCAACAATCTTGGCTAATTCACCAACTTCGAATAGATACTTTATCATTTCAACCCCTCCTGCGTATTTCCTGTAACATCCTAATTTTATTTTTAGAATTTACAATTAAGAAATAATTACATATGATTATGGTAATTAAAATTGTAATTGTGGAAAGATAATAATAATAATAATAAATAATAATAATAAAGCTGGGGTTTATGGTAATTTTCTCCATTTTTAAAAAAGGGGTATATGGTCATTCGAAAGAAGAGAAGTCGAAAAAAAAAAAATGTAGATCACCGCCTCATTAATTGAGGGGTGACTCAATCCCCCCCCCCCCCCCCTTTACAATCTATTTATATATGGGACGTGTGTGTGACTGGTAAGGATAAAAAAAGAGAGGGAGAGGCGGTGAATGAGCGAGGAGAGAAGAAAGAAGAAGAGCTGGTGCACTTTTGGGTTTTTGGAGGTATGTTATTTATTTTATAAGATCATTTTGTTGGTTAAATTAAATTATTTTCAATAAACTACCTTCATGGAAGTTGTTCCAAATATTTTTCTCTTTTCAATGAAGGTAACATCTTGTTGGTTAGTGAAAATTTTGAGGTTATGATTTTGGAAAAGTTTTGAGTTTTGATAATAGATGATTGTATATATGTATAGAACGATTACTAACCGTTTTTAATCAATTTAAATTTATTGATTTGTCGTTGTAGGAATTTAAATTAATTTTTCTATTTAAGAAATTTAGGATTTATAGCCTACCTCATATTTCTACCGATTAAAAGTTGTATAAATAATTTATTTTGAGTTAATGGAGATATCATTAAAATTTTAATCGGTTTTGTTTTGAAATTTGAAGGATTAAATTTTTTTTTCCGTTTTTATTACAATAATATATTATCATAATAATTTGTGTATTTTGAATTATATAAGTTATAATTGTGATAATGTAGAGTTTACCTATGATCGATAATTGCTCGTGTTTTACTCCTCAATATAAGGTTTAGCTTGGAGTTGAGATAACCGGGGTTAATTTATTTTATATGTTTGTTTTGGACTGAAAGGTGTTTTTTAAACCTTACTTTCATATGAACTACTAGCATGTGTTTTTAAAAAATATGCATATATCGAATATGAAATTATTTCGGTGAAGTAGTGTAGTTTCCAATATATGAATATTGTTATTGAGATTGTGAATGTTTTGATAGTTATGATGTTTGTTATGAAATGTTGTATATGGAATAATAAATTTTGTAAGATATTGCCATTATGATGTTTGTTATGGAATGTTGTATATGGAATAATATATTCTATGGTGTTTTTGAAGATTATAGTGATTTATTGTTTATCTGCTATGGGATATATTGGATTGTGTGGAAGAGATTTAGGTTGAAATTATGCCCATTGGCTCTCTTATTCCTAGCCTAAAATTTGAGCTAAGTGTTTTGGGTGGACACCTTTCTGTTACGGTATATTGGTGGTAGCACGGGAGGGGACAGTATTCTTGAAGTGACTAGCTAACCTTGGCTAGGTGTACTAGCACTGATAGGCTGTACCACGTCCAGAAGATATAAGGAGGAGCAGGATGGTTAAGTGGGGAATGGTTCTAATTATTGTTAATTATTATGTACTAATTGATTATTTGCTGTTGATTTTATAATTATGTTGGCAAACCTGCTTCTCTGACTTGCAATCATTTCCTGCATATTTGATAGATTAATCTTGGTTATTGAGACTTTATGTCTCACCTCGTCATTATCAATATTTTTCGGGAGAGACCTCTAGCTTTACTAGAGGACAAGGGAAGCAATCGAGACATAATAGTTGCAAACTTTGTAAGCCTCTTTTGATATCGGTGTTGTATGGATTTCTATTTTAGGGCCCTTATGTTTTTGAAATACCATATTAACTATTTGGGATGACTGTTTATCCGCTGCAAGATTGAATGTTTTATTTATACACTATAGTATTTTGGTGGATCCACAATCAAAACTTGTGTGAACAAATGTTTTGGTGTAGACTCTTTGTTGTGAATTTAGTGTTGTAAGACTCGTGGGCTGTATATTCTTTCGTTCGATAATTGTGCCCAGAGTTATAAATTTTTTGTAGTGAGTTTGTGGGGGGAGTTTGTGCCCTGGACTCTAGTGTGTGTGTTTTGGCAAAAGAAGGGGGTTTTCCTGTAATTACTTGTTAATCCGGTTTTATGAAATCATTATAGTTAATATAGTTTAGTGAGGAAGGGTCTTTTCATTTCCCGTCGATGAACACTTGAGGCAAAGGCACATTCTTCTTTTCTCCAAGGACGCTTTGTAATTCTCGCCTGTATGCTGAATCCATTGATATGTCTTGTTCATCCACCCAAACCCTACATCCCTTAAATATGTTTCGAACCACATAGCAATCTTCGAATGTTCTCCGGATTCCTCTCAAACTGTTGAAATATAACACGATTCTATCCTCTGTACTAGGTAATCTGAGGCGTGGGCTACCGTGGAAGCTCGAAGAAATCCGAGAATCGTGACCGGGGGATTTCGCGGGTTTAAGCTTAAGGGGAAGTTGAACGGGCGATTCATCGGAACCTTTGGGCGAAGGTTTCGGGGAATCGAAGAGATTATATAGTTTCTTGACCTTCCCTCTT
Organism: Acacia acuminata; assembly: GCA_019022655.1. Classification (NCBI taxonomy): domain Eukaryota; kingdom Viridiplantae; phylum Streptophyta; class Magnoliopsida; order Fabales; family Fabaceae; genus Acacia; species Acacia acuminata. The sequence continues at coordinate 492,921 of JAFJYI010000324.1, read as the reverse complement.
AAGAGAAATTCCAGCGGATTTCACCGATTCCATGGGATTGTAGAATCTATTCATTGATCTTGAGCGATCAAGATTGGATTGAAGGGGGAGTCTCTGAGGGAAATTGCTACTCCGGCTTGAAGACTATGCTTAAGAATGACACTGCTTGCCTCTGTGAGGCCTTCCAAAGCAGCGCTCAGTTGGGCATCGTCTTGAACATCAACAAGGCCGTTACTCTTTCGGCTACCTGCAAAGTCTTTGCTCCTTTTGCTACTCTCTGTCGATGTGAGTGATTCTTTGTTTCTTTTGCTTAATCAGTCCCTTTTTTTCTTGGATTTTGTTTATTTGGTTTCTGATCTGGTGGTGAGGTTGATGGAGGGCAAAGAGAAGGAGGGCTCGGTGAAGGTGGAGTTGGGGCCGCTGGAGGAAGAGATAAAGGCGTTAAACAGAGGAGTAGTATTTGTTGGTCATCGGAGCCTAAGAAATGACGATGGTGCTTGGGAGCGGGGACGTTGAGCAACCGATAGGGAAGGGAGGGCAGTAAGGTAAATTAAAAAAGTGACGCATTTTTATTTTTTAAAATAATGTGGGCCCACTACAAAAGTAACTCTGTAAGCCAATTTGACGGTGATGGTATTTTTGCCCCAATTTTGAAAGTTCATGTATAGCTTTGCACCTAAAAAAGCATTTGGTATTAAGCTTTTCAGGGTAAAACACATGTATATTTTTTTACCTTTACCCAAAAAAAATAATAATTGAGATGGCAGATTGTAATTGTCACTTGGCAATTTTAATGCTTATGTGGCAATAGGAAAACGACCTAGTCATTGATGGGGCGCAATTGCACCCGTGACAAAATTGAAACTATAAATACTTTAAGATATAAATTGCATTTTAAAAAAGGGTTAAGTATCAATTTTGCCCTTGAAGTATGCGCAAAGAGCAATTTTTCCTCTGAAGTTTTGGCATAGCAATGTTGCCTCGAAAGTCTCAAAATGTAGCAATGTTTCCCCTCCGTTAACCGCCTTAACAATGGGGTTGTTAACGGAGGGGTAACATTGCTACGTTTTGAGACTTCTGGGCAACATTGCTACACCGAAAACTTCAGGAGGAAAATTGCTCTAGGTGTGTACTTCATGGGCAAAATTGATACTTAACCCTTTGTAAGCTTTATTCTCTCAGTCATCTCTGCTTACAATGCACAAGAGGTTCATTAATCGTTCGGGTAGATAATTCCGCAGGTGAGTGATTATTGTTTAGAAAAATTTGTTTAAACTGTCTGCGACATACTCGTTTAATCTTTTGTTCGGACAAATTCGTTCTTATTTTTTTTGTTTGATTTGTTCGAAACATTTCTTCTGGACAAATTCTGCAGGTGAGTGATTATTGTTTGATTGGGGAATGCCTACGATGAAGGACGTTATGGGGAAGGAGTAGGCTATGTTTACTTTTAAAAAAAAAAAAATTTAATTGTCACCCCTACTCTCTCCTATCATGATTATAATTATAAAGGGTCAAGGAACAATTTGGCCAACAAACTTTTACCCTATGAGCGCCTAGCACAAATAACTTTTAAGTAGATCAAAAATACCCAAAAACTTTTAAAAATATGCGGTCATCACAAATTTTTTTACTCCAAGAGTGCCCAAGACGAAGAAGTTTTATTTCATTTTTGTACCGACCGCACATTTTTAAGAGTTTTTTGGTATTTTTGGTCCACTTAAAAGTTATTTGTCTTGGACGTTCCTTAGGTAAAAGTTTGTTGGTTAAATTGCTCCTTAACCCTAATTATAAAACCGAGTTGACTTTTATTTTTTGAAGAAAGGGTTAAGTATCAATTTTGCCCATAATATACACACTTAAAGCAATTTTGCCCCTGAAGTTTTATTAGAATGTTGCCCCAAAAGTCTAAAAACATAGGCCCCTCCGTTAACATTTTAAGTTAATGGAGGCGACATTGTTACGTTTTGAGACTTTCGGAACAACATTGCTAATGAAAATTTCAAGGGTAAAATTGCTTTCTGACTTACTACTTCTTGGGGAAAATTGATACTTAACCCTTTAAAAAAAATAATTGAGGGTGTGAAAAAGAAAAACAAAATAACTAGGGCCGCTTATAAGGACTTTTGTGTCTGAGATTTAAGGTAACATAGAAGTGGGGTATTACTTGAAATTTATATATGCAAATAAAATATGAAATTCCTCAAATGCCCTTCCAAGAAAAGACAAACTTCCTCCCACAAAAGCTCATCCACCATGATAGTCGAGGGGGAAACATCTTACCGGCGAAATCAAAACCTAGCACCAAATCACAGTATAATCAAATTGAAAAGAATCATTCGAATGAAAAATTAATCGCAATCCATCTGAAACAAAACCATACGTTTAGAAACATTAGGAAAAGAACTCTAATCCCATTTTCACGACAATCTTGTTCATTATTGACCATGGAGCTTTGTTTTCGTCGATTATATGCTCCTCCTCGTCGAAGATATGCTCCTTGCCGTCGCTCATTCATGCTTCATCGCAAAAAGCGAAATCGAACATCATTGCTCAGCCAGAGATCGAACCAGGCAACAAAATCGAGGGCATAATCAAGTATGTGTTCAAAAACGAGAAACAAGAACCTGAAATCGAAGGAAGAGGATCAAACGCCATCGCTGAAAACAAAATCGACATAGAGAGTCAACCTTGTTGTTGCCATCCTTGGGTTTGCCGTCAAAGAAGATCTACGAGTTTCAGCCTTCACCGGTGCCTCCAAACATCGACCAGAGGTTCGCCGTTGCTGGTGGAGGAATGTCGCGGCCGGTGATGGTAGAGGCCCCCGCGCCGCCCTATGGAGGATCATCGTTTTCAGTGGAAGGGAGGAGGACATAGGGGGAGGCAAGGAACTCACTCCCATCGATAAATTTCAAATTTTTTGGACTTGGGTTACATCCATTGCGGATGCAAGTCCGATGCTATCCGCTGCATCAAACGCAGCGTTTTGGGGGAAGGTACACCTCTGGTCCTTTATATATATATATATATATATATATATATTTCAGGTACTATAGGGTAGTAAAAAGATAATTTACGATACTGAATGGTATTAAAAAAATTCTTCATAATTTTAAAAAATTATTTTAGCATCCTTAGAAATTATTTTGGAATGTTGAAAAAATATTTCAGTGTTGACTGGTACTAAAAAGATCTTTAGGATCTTGTTAAGATCTTGAAAAAATAATTCATGATCTTAAAAAAATATTCCGGGTACTTGAATGGTACTAAATGATCTTGAATATATTGACTAATATTAAAAAGATAATTCAGGATCTTAAAAAAAATTATTTTAGGATTTTGAAAAAATATCATAAAGTATCTAAAATATTTTTTTAAGATCCTAAAATAATTTTTTTAATATCATTAAATAATTTTTTCACTACCAATCAGTACTGAAATCATTTTTTCACTACCAGTTAGTATTCAAGTACTTTTTAGTATTAGTCAATACCCTAAAATATTTTTTCACGATCCTCAAATAATTTTTCAAGATTATGAAGATTTTTTCAGATCATTCAATATCTGAATTATCTTTTTACTACCCAATAGTGCTTGAAATATTAAGAGAGAGAGGAGCTGGGTGTATTTTGCGCCAAAACACTGCGTTTGATGCCGCGGATGGCAGCGGACTTACATCCGCAAAGGATATAAGCGAAGTTCAAATTTTTGGGGTGTCATTTTCCCTATGAATACATAAATATATTTTTTAAAAAAAATAATTTGTACCAATATAGCACGAAGATCTTGCAGGGAGCCGGGTCGGCAAAAGATAATTGTACCAGCTAAATTTTGGCATGTTAAGTACCTAGCAAAGAAGAATTGATCCAAAGTGTAACTTATAATGACTCACAATTATCACAGGATCAATTATATCCAAGAAGTTACAAATTCAATGCAAAAATTGTAATGAACAAGTAATTTTACAAGCTAAAATTGGCATATAATGTAGGGTAAGATCCAATTTTACCCAGAAAGTTTTCACGCAGAAGTTACAAGGATCCTGTCTAAAATAAAAGGGTAAAGATACAAAAATACACGTGTCTTTACCCTCATGAGCGTCCAACACCAAATGCTTTTTTTGGGTGCAAAAATGTACATGAACTTTCTCAAATAAAACAAAAATGCACATCTCCATTAATCAGACTGGACGCCATTACTTTTTGGTTTGTGGACCCCACCTGTCAACTTTTTTTCCCTCTATCTCCTTTATCTCTCTGGTCAAAACAGAGCTCCATGCAAACCACCGAACACCCAGATAATTCCTTCCATTCGCAAAATTCGTATTCTCCGAGGAAGCTGAAGGCGACGACGCAGCCGAACCAGCGTCGCTGCTTGCACTCTTTATTGCCGGAGACTTAGAGGCCTTGGAGAATGAAGATAAGTCTTACAAGAAAGATGAAGGTTTTCAAGGGTGGAAGTCGTCTCTTGAAAGCATACCTGAACTAGTTTAGCCTTATTATAATCAATATTTCATTATCTATTCCAGTTTCTTTCTTCCCCCTCTTGATATCCTCTGTTTATCTTGCTTAGAACAGGGACACACACACATATTCATATATAGAAGAAAACAAATTTTGAAACGTTAGCATCTCGTTTATTTGATGTTTCAAGTTAACGTCTAATTCTCTTTGAACCAGATTAAATATAACTTCGGGTTAACGTAATGATCAATGAAAATATATGTAGAGAAGGTGTCACTAACGTTGCATGCAGTGGGGAAAATACCAACAATGGTGCTGCATGTAAGAAAGTGAAATGAATTGACCATGAATTCATTCATCTTCTCCAACCTCATCAATCTTAGCATTAAAAATGGTAAAAATGAACAGAAAGACAGACAAGATAATATGTGTTCTGTTGTAAGAACACAGATGTCTAACCATGGTGGGTTAGTATATGATTTATATAGGATCAGTAAAGCTCTCCGGCTTACAAGAGTGTGAATGTCGAAGAGAAGATGAGTGTTCTATGATGCCTATGAAGGAGACACCAAGAATATCATATGATCACTGTGCTACACGAGAATGACGATTAGCCAAAGGGGGTGGGTGTGTGCACAGTGAAATAGGATAGTAAAAGGATATGAATCAAATGTGTGCACCTTGTGGGTAATCTCATATTTATAGAGATTACCTCTAGGGTTTCAGTCCCTGTGCTTTGCGCACCTCCGAGCCCGCAACGCCCTGCTCCATTATCTGATGCCTCTTTGGTCCACTACATGACTCTGCTCTACTACATGTACTGCCGGGATTAACGCCTTGTTTATAGGGTGATTAGTGTTTTACCTGCTTAAAGAGAGCTTCTGTTGTAATGTGGCCTTGTTGGGCCGCATCATACCTGGGCCCAACATACGCGTCCATAACAGTTGCCCCAAGCTCAGAAGCTTAGGGCTCTAAGCTGTCGAGATTAATTGACTGCTAAAACCCAACTTTTCATCTGCTTCGCCTTCACTTTCCTTCGTAAATTATTCTTGCTTTGATCTTGGAAAATGACCGAGATTGATTGAGTCACTTGCGGCTTGCCCCCAGCTATACGTGCCGAGTTACTTGTTTCGAGAACTCTTGCTTTTATGATAGCTGGGATTTCATTTGTAACTTCGAGTCCAGATTACTGGGTTCATATATTTCTACCACGTGCGTTGCCCCCAATCCGGGATATCATGAATAAGAGGAATAAGAATAGGTTTCTGTTTGCCTTTATTGCTGACATCATAGCGTCAACCCGCCTTTTCCTATGTCTAGGCAGCTTTCACCGCCTTTCAAAACCGTGCCCATTAAATGCTCACGTCGTTTCATAACAGTCATCATTACGTTTTTAGGTTTTTAAACCTGATTCTCTGTGCGAATGGTCCTTTTTGCCCCTATCTCTTCGGTTTCAAAATGTTTATAAATTCACATTCTCCGCCTCTTTTCAACACTTTTCTCACCAAGCGCTCATTTCGTCTTACTAGGAAAACTCCTTCCCTCCAACCCTTCCTTTCTTCATACCATCAACTGTGAGTTCCAATTTTCTACCATCTTTTGTAAAATCAGGTACTCCCACTGCCTCCTTGCTTTTCTTTACTGTCATTTTGGTTCATCTAGTCTCGCATTGCTCTTCCTGTTGAGATTTTCATCAAACCTCGTCAATTGGTTTCTGGGCATCCAACTAGGGTTTCTGGGTAGCCTTTTGATACCTGCAGTATAATGCTCCTCTCCTTCTCTCCTCTTTGGCTTAAACTTGCTAGTACTGGGTGGCGATGATGACCATATAAGGAATTCGTTACTGAAAGCAAAAAGCTGACATCTTGGTTTTGAGCCATCCTAGTGCAGCTTTTGCTTTCTTCGAGAGTCTTAATGGATCACGATAGTCCTCGGCTCGTGGATATGTACGGTAACCCCGTCCCCGAAGAAGATAAAGAGGTACTTAAAAGGCCTCAAGTGCGACACAATATTGGTTGTCGGCGGTGGCTCACACTGAAGAAGAAAAACAAGCAGCACTACCAACGGGAGTAGGAGTAAGAGGAAACCCTAAACACCGTTTCTAGATAACCAAGACCCCGACGCCTCCTTCCCGGGGTTCCATTTTACTCCTCCCCAAGTTCCAAACCGAGGTCTGATCACACCTAGCCGGGATTCTCCCCTAGCCCAACTAGAAAATATACTTCTGAACAAACTTGCGTTTCGTGCAAAAAATGTTGCTGACCCCTGTGATGGATGCCTCTTTTTGAGCATTGAACTTACCAATAGCGACCATAATTTGGAAGTTGAGCAAATGTTGGCCTCTTGCCGCCATGAGCATACTCCAAAATGTATCCCAGCTCCTGGCCACCTCAATAATTCTAGTCTGACGCCTGTTGACTTTTCGCACGGCTGCTCTTTTGACCGAGGTATACTTCCTAATTCTAACCATTTTTTCCTTTTTCTCTTTATAGGTATAAATGGGTTCATCTTCACGTCCTACCGAGTTATCTGCTACAGGGGAATCGAGTTTCGCTGGAACCTCAGACACCTCCAAGTCATCAGCCCCATGGGTGGACAAGGTGCTAAGTATCAGGAGCACGATGACCGCTGATGAGATCGCCAAACTAGGTCTTTGTGATAGGAAAGATTACGTCTTTCGGATGCCCCGCATTTCCGAATCCATATCCAGCTGCCGGGAAAATAGTAACGATACTCATTTCTTTTATTTTTACAAAGATTGCATATCTTGGCTCGGTATGTGCTTTCCGTTTACCAGGTTCCAAGTATCCATTTTGCATCACTTAAATCTTGCTCCCTCCCAACTTCATCCCAACAGCTGGGCCTTTGCTATCACTTTTGAGAATTTTTGCAAACAGAGAGACTTAACTTGCACCCTTCCAGTTTTCTTTCATTTTTATTCTGTCCAAGAGGCTGGTAGCAGGAAGGCCAATAAAGATGCTGATAAGGAGGCCGACGCCGAGGACAAAGCTCCAACTAGGAAAGGTTGGACCTCTCTCTGAAGTGTCCATGACCACAAACTCTTCAAGGCTTTAACAGATTCATGGAAAGGCTTTAAGTCCTCTTTTTTCAAGGTAGTTGCCGAGCCCAAGCAACTACCCTGGTTCCTTCAGGGCTATGAGTCCAGGGGAGATAGAGGAAAGATTTCCCTTTCTTTGGACTATGGACCATCACAAAAAATCATCCTCCGATTTTGACTTTCCTGCCCATTCCCTTTCTGTTTTTGAAAAGAAAATGATATCCCTTTTAGAAAAACAAATCACGAAGTTGGCTTGTTCAAGTTGGCGAACTATGTCCTAACACCCAAACCGAAGAAACGAATCTCGGCGAGTATGTATATAATTTTACTGCTTTGTATTGGGTGTTTGGTTTCTGTTGAACAGATAGCCTGTCTTGGGTTGTGGACGACAAAATAGTCCTGCTCTTTCCCCCTTCCGGTGTAACATCCCAATTTTCGAAAGCGTTTTCACAATAGTTTGATCAGAGTAGAGCATCGGAAGTATTTAAATTGCAGAGTAACTAATAATCATCCACTGTAATGTATTTGTTTGCTGATACAAAATTTTCAAATGACTACATCGTTAAGTACATATCTAAAGAACTTCCTCCACGCCCGGTCCTTACACTGCTTTGCTTACCCTTGTTTTCGATCCCTGTTCACCTCGGATCTTGAAGCTATAGTAAGAGGCGAGGTTCAATACCCATTGAACCTCGGTAACGGTTAACCTCATGCTTATGTGTGACAAAATATGTATGACGAGATATTCATAACATTACGGATTAACCAATACATAGCACACGAGCGAGATGTAAGGTTACAACATACATAAGCACACGATAGATGTAATGTCAATCACAACAACAAGTACATAGCACACAAACACATGCACAATCAACCATGTTTGCACTAACCAGTTCCACGACGGCTCCTCGTGTCCTCGGCGCTAGGAAAACTCAACGGCGTTACCAAGACCGTAACCCGTATAAATAAAGCTCAATTCTATAAACGTGAACTAAGACGAGTCTTAGACACGGTGCATGACCCAAGACAAAGTCCCGTCCATGACTCTATGAAATATTCTATCACATATAAGCATACAATAAGCATCAGAGTTAGTGTTATAGTACGCGAACGTACCTTTCACCGCATATTTGCAAAAATGCCCGACTCTTTGGTCTGACTCCGGTCTTCCCGGATATCCTATACATTACCATCAGATTATTTCCTTTTTCATGATATTAATTATTAATATCATATTTCCTAGAATAATATCAAAAAGGATATTTTCACCTATTTTGACATTTCTACCTATGGTGGATTTGTTATTACAATTTTGCCCTTACATTTTATTTAAAAATGTAATGCTGGATTTTCTGGGCAGATTTTTCAAAAATTTTGAAAAATCATAGATAATTCCACAAAAATCTAAATGAGCTTCTGTAAACTTCCTCATGACCCTTGACATGTCTATTTTCAAGGAAAAATATTCCCAGAAGCTAGAACATCAAGAATCATTCCCAGTTTAATATGTTCTCAACGCTGCCCAGATTTTCATCCAGAAAAAAAGCTTAATTTCAAAAATATGTTACTCCTTGTGTAGAACTCAAAATGCTACATATTATACATATTTAGAAATCCCTACATGTCTAATTTATTCATGCAAAATTTCGTGATTTATTGACTTCATTTACTATATAAAATAATAGCCTCAATCTGACTGACTCCCATAACCCAGCAACCCAAGAATTCTCTATCTCACTCTAACTTGTTCCATTAGTCCTAGAAGTCACTTCCCAACATGTTCCCACCTTGTCAGGCATCTTTCGATGCAATAAGGCTAGAGAACAATTATGGAAAATTACTTTACCTATTCTCTAGATTAAAACTAACAATTCTACTAAAAGCTACTAAGAACTACTAAGAATTATAAAGCTCAAGACTAGAAACTAAGAACTAAAGACAAGCTTACCTCTTGAAGACTCTTGCTTCTTAGAAATCAACTCTTGGAGTTTTGATTTGGTGTGAAGAATGAGGAGAGGCAAGGCCTCTATTTATAGGGAAAATCTCAAGGTTAAAATGGTAATCTCAAGCCCAATGTGGGCCCCACCATTTGCCTCTTCCTTAATCTCAACCATTAGATTTAAACTTAATCAAGAATTTTTAATCCTCTCCCTTCATTATAAAGCATGTGCTCTTGTGATGCCATCCTTGTGATGTCATCTTGATGACATCATCAAAGCTTAGGTGTCATTGTTGATTAATTTACTTTAATGAAATCTATTTTTGGTTGCTTGATCAATTACCAATACTTTTGAATTCTGTGTATGTATGTTGATTAGTAGTTGGATATCAAGATTTATGGTCTAATTAGATTTCCCTGGTTGTACTAAGCTTATTCTTCAACGTTTGCAAAAATAGCCTTTACTAGGCTTACTTTTTAGGTTAAATTATGTGGGTTCAAGGTAAGTCCTTATATTTTCTCCAAGGTTCCTACTTCTTCACAACTATTTAAATTTGTATAAATTCTCACTTTATTTGTTGTTTTGAGTTTTTACTTGTGTACATCGATATTTACTTGGATTTCAAACCATTATCCAATTTGCTTTAATTCCTTTTTTTCTCTCTCATTGGTCAAAACCTTTTCTCATGGATTAAGCTTTATGAGGCTTAATTAAGGCCTTTGGATTTGGCTTTATTAAATTTAATCTTAGCCCTCCATATCTAATCTTAATTAGCATCCCTAATAAAGTAGTTAAGTGTAATTGTCAAAATATGATTGGTTCTAAGATTAATTAGAAACCACTTCCATGCTAATCCTAGCCCTTCACTAGCCCTTGTTTCTTAATTAAGGTAATACATCCTTAATTATGACTTTAATATATGCCACTAAATTAATTGTGAATGTTTATGAAACTAATTCAATTAACATAGATTGAATTATCCACTAATTGTTGGCAATTTTCTCTAATTGGTTTAATTATTTCCTTACAACTTTTTAGCTTTTCATGGCCATTTATGCACCATGTATTAATTCAATAATTATAGGGCAATTTATGATCCCAACATAAAATTAGAGAATTTGGTTTTTGATTACCTTAATTCTTAGAGAAAATTCCCTAAATTAACATAAATATGTTACTCAATTTTGAGACCACATATTCACCTATTTCTAATAGGTATTACTTACCAACATATAATGTTTATAATGAATATGAATTTTAGGGTTTTACATCCTAAGTGATGCCTCCGGGAAATCAACGGAGAAGGACCAGAACGAAGATGAAGGTGATCGGTGACGCTAAAACTCCATCTATCTAAGGGCCGAGATTCTGGCGTTGTCTCTATTTATTGTCTTGGGGTACTAGAGCCCCTTTCTTGTTTTTTGTAATCTCTTACCGGTTTAGCAAACTGGTTTCTGTTCATGTAATCCATACATATCATAGTAAGATATTTATAATGAATGAAACACTTACTTGCTGCTAGTATGAATATCTGTCATTCGCTTGTTGAATCCGAATATTCTTCTGAATTAAACTTCGCATCACATTTGTTGCATTCCGCGAACTTGAATTTGCCTTCAAAATCCTTTAAAATCACTTGGCCAAGGTCAGAAATTTATTGCGCAAAATACATATCTGGGACCACCCTTGAATTATACGCTCCGGAATGGTTGACCAAAATTTATCACGAAGTAAGAGCCATCCGTCACATGTTTATGTTCAGTGTCGCAACCAAACTCTAAACATTCCGACATGATGAGGGTCGTTTTGACGGCTTGCCTCATTACCTCAAACTTTGATGCATCACAGCCACAAAGGGCTTCTCTGGCTTTACCGTGTTCCAAAGGAAGCATGTTTTAACCGTAATCTCGGCTTTATCGCATCCCGTAGGGATCACGTCTTAACCTTTATCTCGACTTTACCGTGTCCAAAGGAGCACGTTTTAATTGTAATCTCGGTTTTACTGCATCCCGAAGGGAATACGTTTTAACCTTTATGTCGGCTTTACCGTGTCTCAAAGGAGCACGTTTTAACCATACTCTCGGTTTCATCGCATACTGAAAGGAATACGTTTTAACCTTTATCTCGGCTTTACTGTGTCCCAAAGAAGAACGTTTTAACCGTTATCTTGGCTTTACCACATTTTTGAGGAAACACGTCTGCTCCCAAGAAACCTGTTTTAACTGTTATCTGCAAATGGGCTTTCTACCCTAAATATCTTACAAGTGTGGTTCGAGCAATTTGCAATGAGTTCTCCAACGAGAAGTTCTTCATTTATAATAAACTTTAATGACATGGTCACTTTTACAAGATTCCTGAAAAGGAATTTACAATACTTGTCCATCAGGCCTTCTTTTTGCGAATTCCGGTCTTAGCTATAGTAAAACTTCAGCTTATCCGCATTCCACGTTCTCTTGACCACCTTTGCTTTTAGGGTTTCTAACATATAAGCTCCCTTCCCGAGATTTTCTTTAACCTGATAGGGACCTTCCCAATTTGGTGAGAGCTTTCCCTCTTTGGCATTCTTATTGCCTATATCCGGCTCTTCAAAGAACGAGATCACCTTTTTCAAATGAGCAGGGCTCTAGCCTCTTGTTGTATCTCGCGATGATGAGTTGTTTTGTGGCTAGATCTCGGCAGTGTGCCGTGATTCTGACTTCATCGATCAAATCTAACTCCATCGCCAAGGCTTCGTTATTTTCCTCCTCTTCATGCAGGGCTTTAACTCTCCTCCACAAGGACTAGCCAATTTCGACCAGGATCATAGACTCACATCTGTATGTCAACTTAAAGGGTGTTTCACTTGTTGCAGTTTGAGCGGTGGTTTAGTGTCCCCATAAGACATAATACAGCGGCTCCACCCAATTAGATTTTGCTTCCTCCATTCGCTTTCTTAATCCATCCACGATAAACTTGTTAGTGGCCTCAACTTACCTGTTGGATTGGGGATGCTTTACAGAGGCGAAGTGTTGTTTAATTTGAAAGTTGGAAACCATTTCTCGGAAACCCTTGTTAATAAACTGGGTTCCATTATCCATGATGATTTCTGCCAGGATTCCAAATCGGGATATGATGTTCCTAGCAAGGAATTTATGTACTCGAGCAGAGGTAATCGTCGCCACCGGTTCCGCTAATCCATTTAGTGAAGTAGTCGACGGCTGCTATAAGTCACCGAAGTTGTCCTGGAGCCACCTTAAATGGTCCCAATAGGTCCAAACCCCATTTAAAAAATATCCAAGGTGCCGGGATAGACTTAAACTCTGTCGGAGGGGGCCACATTATCCTGGCGTGCCTCTGGCAACTATCACATTTCTGCACATGATCCTTGGAATCTACCATCATTGTTGGCCAATAATATCCGGCTCTTAGAGCCTTTCTGGATAACGCCTTGGCACCTATATGCTGCCCGTTAATCCCCTCATGTATCTCAGCCAAAACATATTCGGCTTCTTTTGATTTGAGGCACCTCAATATTGGGGAATGCAAGCCTTTACGATATAGTTGATCATCAACCACTGTATATACTGCTGCCTACCTTTCCAACTTCTTAGCTTTGGTCGAATCGTCTGGTAGAAAGCCTCTTTCTAAGTAATCAACAATCGGCTTTCTCTAATCATCGGGTCCCGAGATGACCATAACGCAACTTGGCTCTGACAAACTTTGTTGAATTATCGTTCGGTGATCTTCGGGACTCTTGGTACTTGCAAGTTTGGACAAAATATCAGCTCGGATATTTTCTCCCCTTGGGATATGCGTCACAGTGACCTCTTCAAATTCCACCATCATATCTTTCACTTTTTCAAGGTATTTGATCAAGAGAGGACCCTTGGCTTGATATATCCCTTCAATTTGAGATGACACAAGCTGGGAGTCGGTAGATATATGCACTTTTTTAGCCCCATTCTCCTTAGCCTGTAGCAATCCAGCAATAAGAGCTTCATATTTAGCCTGGTTATTAGAAGTTTGGAAATTGAATCGGAGGGAATGTTCTATAGAAACTCCTTCAGGGCTTTCCACGATGATTCCAGCTCCACTCCCCTTGGCGTTCTTTGAACAGTCAACAAAGACTTTCCAAATTTCAGCATGATCGGCACCTCCTGTGCCTGACAGGGTTAACTCTACTAAGAAGTCTGCCAAGGCTTGCGACTTAATGGCGTGCCGAGCTTCGTAGATGATGTCGAATTCAAATAACTCTATTGCCCAACTTATCATCCGTTCTGCCAGGTTCAGCTTATGGAGCAACTGCTGGATTGGCTGATTGGTCCTGACTATGATTGGATGGCCGTGAAAGTATGGGCGGAGTCACCTTGCTGTGGTAAGTAAGGCAAACACCATTTTCTCAAGTTTCTGGTATCTCAACCTTGAGCCCTGCCGAGCCTGACTTACAAAGTATACGGCTTTTGACCGTCCTTTGATTCTCGAACCAAGACACTGGCGCTCACCGTTTCTTTTCCCACCGATAAATACAGGATCAATCTTTCCCCTGGCTCCGGTCTAGACAAAACAGCGGGGCCGCCAAGCACTGTTTTATTTTTGCGAATGCCGCATCACACCCCGAGTTCCATTCACCTTGGGCTTCCTTCTTCAATAATTTGAAAAAAGGCAATGATTTTCAGCTGACTTAGGCAAAAATCTGGTTAAGGCAACCAACCTCCCTGTTAGTTGTTGCACTTCTTTTTTATTTCTTGGGGCCCTCATTTCCAACATGGCTTGGCATTTATCCAGGTTAGCCTCAATACCTCGATTTGTCAACAGAAAACCCAGGAACTTGTCGGAAGGGACTCCAAATGCACATTTAGCCGGGTTCAGTCGAATCCAGTGAGCTCGTAGCTTATCCAACTTCTGCTGTAAATCATGGATGTGGGTCGCTGGTTCCGCCGACTTGGTGATCATGTCATCAACGTATACTTCAAGATTCTTCCCCAGCTAGTCCTCGGATACCTTGTTCATCATTCGTTGGTATGTTGCCTCGGCATTCTTCAAACCAAACGGCATCACGTTGTAGCAATAGTTTGCCTTCTCAATGATGAAGGCCGTATTTTCCCCCTTGTCTCTTAATTTTTTTTTCCCTTTTTCTTTTTCCCTCTCTATTTTCCCCCTTGTCTCTTAATTTTTTTCCCTTTTTCTTTTTCCCTCTCTATTTTCAAATTTGTCACTTGCTTGGTGTCTTATATTGAAAAGGATATATTTGATAGTATTGATAATGAGGCAATTATGATGGAATTCCAAAAAATAAGGCCTGGAAGGATGCCATTGTAATTGTTTTTATTGTAATATATTTTTATTATTAAAATATCTGGTGTCCAGCGTTACTATTTCTAATAGCACTTAATCTTACTTTTCCCTTTATATTCATTTATTTTTTAATGTATTTAAAGTTTTGCTTTAAAAAAAAAAAAAAATTCGGGGGCGCTGCCCCTGAACCCTTGTACCCCGCTAATGGCGCCCCCTCCCATAAATTCCTGGATCCGCCCCCGCTATCGCCGTCATAATTGTTGGTTGAAGCATCTACCTCTCTTCCATCGATCTAGGCATCTCCTTCTTCTACCCTTCGGTGCTCTGAAAAATCCCAAAGCACAACCACCGTGCGCCACCGGAGCCAGAATCGACCGGAGCCACCGAAAACCTGTCTCCTTTCTTCGACCGCGTCTGTGCTCTTCTCTCGTGAAGCTAAAAGCTGAACCATTGAAGCCATCGAAGCCCTAAATCTTCTCATTTTTTATTGAAGGAGATTTCAAAATTAAGATACTCACTTTCTCACCGTGTCATGGAAGAAAGGAAGTTCTGGGAAATATAGTTTATACTTGTGCACAATCATTTTGCACCATAAGTAATTTGTCTTCTAGCTTGAACATTTTTTTTTTATTGTTTGAGTTAAGACATTGCTTGTGGTCCAAACCGTTTTGATATAGAATTGTTTACTCTGTATAATCGGAAGAAATCATGCAATTATGTTATCACTCATGGTTGGTTCTTATCAGATATCATTGATTTGTTTTTTTATGTAAGATTTGTATTTATATTGTCCACTTAGTTCCTAAAGTATGGGGAAGATCATTTCTTATCCTTTTAGGCATCAGAAGTTGAAGGAATTTTCGCCAACGTGATATGATCCTGGAAGTTGTTGTTCAAATTGTAATTGGGATTGCTCTCAGCATCCATGATAGTTTCAATTTCCAACAATTATTCTGTGCAAACACGAGCTTGAATGGAATCATTTTCTTCATATTCAACTTTGGGCTAGTAGAAAAATTTGAGAATTTGCTGCCTTTGTTGAAAATTTGTGACTACTAATTTTAGGCAAATTGTGGAGTTGAACACATATTGCTTATTGTTCGAAAGCGGACGGCGATTTACAAACACGAGCTTGAATGACATCATCTTCTTCATCATCAACGGCAAGATGCAGGCGGAGGGTGGTGCTTCTTCGACAACCTAGCCGTGAGGATGATTATAAAGGTTCGAAGAGGTACTGTCATCACATAATATAATGGTGGCATCGAGATGGACAACATGAACTGACGGCAACCCAGGTCAGAGGTTCTAGGATGCCCAAACTACTACCAAGTAAGCAAGGTTATATTTTAGGTGTGTGGTTTGTGGTTTGTGAAATTTTATTGATGATGGAACGTATGCATTTTAGGATGGAGGATGTGGATTCTTCACTTGGCATGATAACGAGTTCGGTGAGAGGGCAAATATTGTGATTGAGGAGCTTTTAGACGACATTGACAAATTATATAATGAAAATTCCTTTCTTCGAAGAGCAGAGCATGGGCAAAGAGTGAGTGAAGAGCTTGATGCAATATATAGTGACTTGAGAAAACTTAAACGCAGACATGAACCATATGATGGGGAACTTAGAAAGGGGGAAAAGAAGTTTAAAGTAGCAATGTCATTGTTGTTTGTAACATGTATTTGGTTGTGTGTATTGTATCTAAAGATGTAATAGCTATATGTAAGAACTTTGTAATGTGAAGATGATATATCACAACTGTGTTTGAACCATATCTTATATTCTCTTTTGCTGGAATGTTAGTTTTTTAGTTGTTTGGCAGCGTTAAAATGTAAAGAAGCATAACTCTGGTTGCTTTTGGCCTTTGCATAATTCTGTGTTGTTAAGGCCCCTTGTTATTGCTGCTAACGCCCCTTGTTATTGCTGCTAGTGGGTACTAATATTGTTGTTAGCGCCCCCTGTTATTGTTGTTAGTGGGTATTGATATTGTTGTTAGTGCCCCCTGTTATTGTTGTCAACGCCCCCTCTTATTGTTGTTAGTGGGTACTGTTATTGTTGTTAACGCCGCCTGATATTGTTGTTAGTGGGTACTGATATTGTTCTTAGTAGGGACTGATAGTGTTGTTAGTCGGGACATATAGTGTTGTTAGTGGGGACTGATACTGTTGTTAGTGGGGACTGATATTGTTGCTAACGCCCCCTGATATTGTTGTTAGTGGGTACTGATATTGTTGTTAGTAGAGACTGATAGTGTTGTTAGTGGGGACTGATAGTGTTGTTAATGCCCCTATTATTGTTGTTAGTAGGTATTAATATTGTTGTTAGTGCCCACTGTTATTGTTGTTAACGCCCCCTGTTATTGTTGTTAGTAAGTACTGTTATTGTTGTTAACGCCCCCTGAGGTTGTTGTTAGTGGGTGTTGATATTGTTGTTAGTAGGGACTGATAGTGTTGTTAGTGCCCCTTGTTATTGTTGTTAGTGGGTATTGATATTGTTGTTAGTACCCATGTTATTGTTGTTAATGGGTACTGTTATTGTTCTTAACGTCCCCTGATATTGTTGTTAGTGGGTACTGATATTGTTGTTAGTAGGGATTGATAGTGTTGTTAGTGGGGATTGATATTGTTGTTAATAAGGATTGATATTGTTGTTAACGCACCCTGCTACAAATGACTAATATGACTGATACAAATGAGTGATATTGCTGATACAAATGCTTGATTTACTTGTCCATTCTTTTGTTGTTCTCATTCCATAAACAAATATAAAAAATAAGCAAAAATCTGCTGTTGTCATTGAATAAAAATTGTGAAGTTACCATTAGTAGACAATATACAAAAGAACAAAAGGTGAATGTCATTCTCAGGAATACTAATTTGTGATCAACTACAATGTGTGTCCTAACTTAGTAAAATCGTTTTAATGGAAAAAAAATCGTAAAAACGTAAAACCGCAGTGATAAAACGAGTTTTTAACTACCATGTTAATGTCTCTTCTTCTGCTTGTGGTAGTCTCAATCAAAAACAACACTTTTGATTGTAGCTAGAGAGAAAGATTGGGAGAAGCTCAGTCTTGTCCTCCTTTTCCTCTCCTTGGTTTCAGCTAGGGAAAACTGTCAGGGATAGGGAAGAAAAACCTCCTTGAGGTTGACTCCCTACATAGAAAAATAATAAATCCATGACTCCTCCATACCAGCACACAAATTCATACACAAAGTTCAGAAATTAATGATCATGCACAATCTCATGAGAATGGAATTTAGATTTCTCAATTCAGAATCATAGTTTATGCTTAGATTAACAAATAAGAGAGGTATCCACCAATGCAAAACAAGGTCTGAATTCCCAATTTACAATTCCAATCAGATTTCAGCAATGCAAAAAGTTGAGCACAGCAGTGCGTTTGCAGCAAATGTTTCACTTTGCCAAAATTTGATTAAAATCAGAATTGAATTGAAATGATAGTGACAACAGTTTTTTTAAGAAATTCCACACACCAAATAGACTTATCCTGAACAAGAAGAGTTAGAGGAAAAAGAAAGAAAAAAATAAATACCAACAATACACCAAATCTGTAGAGACAACAAATCAGTAGAATTAACCACCCTGAAGATCAGATTCTCTTTTGCTGTCACAATTTCTTACCATTGCAGCGAGCTAGCTTAATGAAATTGCAAAATTGATGAAGACATTCCTCAAGTGTACCCAAAACACATGAGAACAGCAAGTTCAATGGAATTGCAGTACTAAGGGCAGTGTGTAGTAGCAAGTACCTCAAAAGCCCAGCTCAGAACTTTGTATCAATAGTTCAAACTCAGAATTCAGTTCTTAAAGTTTCTAATCTAAGGTAGTAGCAAAATTCCACCCTTCTGCTTTTCAATCAAGTTTAGTGCAACAAATCAGTGGCAGAAATTTCAGAGGCAGAGCCAATTTATAGAAACACAAATCCCTCATTATTCTAGAAAGAAAAAAGAAACAAAGAAAGATGTAAATTAATTAGAGATTTAATATGTGAATAAATACAATCAAGGCGTCATCTGGCCATTCAGTAAAAGAGAAAGATTACAAAAAAGACATTGTTCTAGATTAATGATGCTTACCAATATGCCAAGAAAGCATGGGAACAAAATAGAATTGTGCTTTATAGCAGGTCGAAGAAGAGGTGGCAGGCGTTCACAAGCCAAGGAATTGTCAGCATGTATACACAATTGAGAGATGACTTTGCATAAGAACAGAAAATGTAACTTGTTAGCCACAGAATATCCATCGATGCAGTGAAAATAATAGCAGATGATATTTACCAAAAGGCCAATAGCAGCAATGTCATCAACATGTAAATCAGTCTCACCAAACTTGTGAAAGTACAGATAGAACAAGTCATGTGTAAGTGACTCTAAAACTGGCTAAAGATAGTTTTTAATAAAGATATCAATCTGATCGAATTCTCAGGTCATAAGGTTCTAAATTCTACAAACAAAAAGCAAAAGGCAGGACAGGAAATGCTCAAAAACAAATCCTGACATCTAAAATTACAATTATATCATTCATTGATAGTTTATAATATAAAAATTTCCCATTTGCATGGTGAAAACTTGGTCTTTTGTCAGGTTCAAATAAACACTCTATCCATCTCTACATCAAGAGGATTTCAATTTGTATACTCTATCCATCTCTACATGCCATGTTATAGAAGTTGGCCCAAAATAATCTTGAAAATAAACCAAGTACCTGAATGGCAATATTTCATCAACATAATGAAAAGTTCGTCTAAGAACAACAGATACAAGAGTTATCGCCTTGAGAATGACAGATAGATATTAACAATCTAAAGAATGACGAATAATAGAAGAACCTATAGTTTTATATATATAGAGAAAAATTATCAATAACAAAATGGTAGCCAGATTTTTTTAAAAATTAACAACTAAATGCTAGTAACATGCAGCCAATGTAACTGAGAAAGTGAGTATCTTAATTTTGAAATCTCCTTCAATAAAAAAAAATGAGAAGATGTAGGGCTTCGATGGCTTTAGCTCTTCGGTGGCTTCAATGGTTCAGCTTTCAGCTTCACAGCAGAGAAGAGCACAGACGCGGTCGAAGAAAGGAGACAGGTTTCGGTGGCTCCAATCGGTTTACGGCTTCGGTGGCGCACGGTGGTTCTACTTTGGGATTTAGAACACAAAAGGGTAGAAGAAGGAGATGCCCAGATCGATGGAAGAGAGAAGCAGATCCTTCAACCGACGATTACGACGGCGATGGGAGGAGGCCGGAGTTGAGGGTCGACACTGGCAGACAGCTTCACCTTCGGCACAGACGTGACGCGAGAGAGAGAGAGGGGGAGAGTGGTTTAGAATTCACACATGAGATGAGGGGTATTTTTGTTCTTTCACTCAGAATTCACTTACAATTGCATGTCAAAATGGTGTCTTTTATGAGATTTGCAGAATTTTTGGGTCTTTTCTAAATTTTTTTGGTTAAAAGGACCCATATAGATTTTCACTATATTTTCTCGATTTGTGCGTGTCATCCTTGCGCAGGGGTTTTAATTAAACATATGGAACATTTGCTGTTTTTGTCCACGTGTCGACGGTCATATTGTTCCAGGACGTTGTATATTTATGATGGTCAATTCTCTAAATTAAAGCATAAATAAATATCAAAAGAAATTAATGATTGGTTGTAACTTTGGCAAAACATCTGGTCTTCCTCACACATTTTTATTCGTGTTGACTGTTCAAATGAATTAAATAGACAGAAACACTTTATCAACGCATGCCATTGGAAATGAAAGGAATGGGTTAAGTTATGGTGACTGATGCATAGCATAAAAATAGCCGGTTCTTATTTGTTTGTTTTACTTTTAAGGGATAGGATATTGTTACTACCAATTTTATGTCACTACCAAGTCACTACCACTTTTTCACCGTTAGATCAAAATCTCAATAGGAGAGAGAATTAATAAAGGTAAATGAGATTCTGATCTAACGGTAAAAAATTGGTAGTGACAATATCCTATCCCTACTTGTAATTGCCACATTTAGAATTTGCATTTGGAATTGAAACTTTGTTGAATTTTAGGTTATTGTTATTTCTGGATTTTAGTAATAGACAGCCTGAGGCCTAGGATTTTCATAGAGTTACATTACTATATATAACTTCTCATTTATTTATGAATCAAAGTTATGAAATTGTGACTTGGAAGTATTTTATCAGCCTAGCTATGTGTGATTTATGGGCTCAAGGGTTGCAATGATTCTTGCAGGTACATAATAATTATGTTCCACACAGGTGATTGAATGAAAAAATTTAGTTATTAACCCTAATACTCCCTTTGGTCTTTTTTTTTTTTTTTGGTAAAAATTGAGGCTCAATAGCCCTTTACTTTATTGAAATTAACCAAAATCTAGACGTGGGTAAACAACTTCCACAAGATATCCCTATGCATCAAATCTACCACCCCTACTGGAGGAGAGACAAAGTACAAAGAAAACTTAGTGGATGGAAAACTCAATCCTTGGCCTTAGCAGGAAGGATCACTTTAGTCCAATCAGTAACATCATAGGTTATGAACTTCCAAATGAAACATGAAAACATCCCGGGTGGAGTTTGTAATGAGATTGAAAAACTCCAAAGGAATTTCATTTGGGGTTTGGACGGGGAGAGAAAGAAATTGCATTCGATCAGCTGGGAAGGAGTGTGTAGACCTAAGGAGGAACGAGGTGTAGGGATAAGGAGAATGAAGGGGATGAATGGCGCTCTAATAGGGAAAATTGTGTGGGGTTTATTAGCCAAACCAAAAGGATTGTATACTAAAATCCTGAAAGCTAAATATGGAACGGGTGCTAATTGGCTAACTGAGTGCACTGTGAAGCAACATGATTCACCCTTATGGAAAAATGTTGCTAAACTATGGCCTGAAGTTGCTAAGGGTATTGGATGGGAAGTAAGGGATGGAAGGAGTGTGAAATTTTGGGAGGATAGATGGTTGAATGAGGTGGACAAATTAGGGAACTATTATATGGGGGGTTTGGGAATGTTGAATCCATCTCTAACTGTGAGTGAAATCTTAAACAGAGGTGGGAATTGGAACTGGGCATGGCTTGAGGGGATTCTACAAGAGGAGGTTCTACAATTATTAAAAGCCATCCCCCTATCGTGTCCTGAGGATGGTGACGACATAGTTGTGTGGAGAGGGGGACATGGAGACAGGTTTTCGGTATCTCAAATGTATCAACAATTGAGAGGAGATGTGACTATGGAGCTGAGGGACATTTGGAAGGTTATCTGGAAGGTGAAAACCACAAGAAGGATCTAAGTATTTTTATGGTTGGCAGTACTTGATCGTCTGCTCACGGCAGCTAGAAGAGCTCGTATCCTAGGAGGTGTGCCTACTTGTAGCAGGTGTGGTGAAGGAGTCGAGGACCTTGACCATGTATTGAGAAGTTGTCCTGAATCTCGCCAGATATGGCTGGCCCTAAAGTTGTTAACAGTACATCCGCAAGTTTTTACAGAACACATGGACTATTGGTTTTTAAATAATTTGCAAACTGGGGAAAAATGGGGGATTATATTCTCGGTGTGTAGTTGGATGATTTGGGAATGGAGGAACAAATTATTATTTGAAGAAGGATTTACTATGCCTGATCGTCATGATCTTGTGATCCAGAGTTATGTTAGAGATTGTGTTACCTCGTCAAAAAGATTTGATGATTTTGGTTTATTAAAGAAAGCAAGGGAAATTAAATGGAATTTTCCGGAAGAGGGATGAGTGAAACTAAATTTTGACGGTGCTGCTAGAGGATGTCCAAGCTTCGCAAGTTGTGGAGGGGTGTTGAGGAGGAGTGATGGCAGTTGGATTCGTGGATTCGGTAGGAAGTTAGGACTTTGTAAGGCTTTAGGCTGCTGAGGTCTGGGGGTTTGTACAGGGCCTTAAAATGGCACATGGGTTGGGGTTCAACAAGATCATTGCGAAGAAGGCTTAGCTTTGGCTTTACACATGATTCAGGATGCTTGGATCCAAGGAAGGACTAAAGATAGAACTCTGAATGCATGGCTATGGGACAATAATGAGGGGCTTCAGATTTGTTTCTCCCATATTTTGCTCGAAGGCAATATTGTGGCTGATTGGTTAGTCAAGTATAACTTTATTTGTAATTAGGATTTTACTGTATTTATTAAAGGCACTAACTGTAATTTTTCTTATACTAAGGAAAGGTAGTTAAGTTATTAAATTAGTATTCAATTGATAAATATTTCCACATTTACCCCTACTTTGTTGGGGGAGAGAGAGAAATATGTTGATTGAATTGGAAATATACAAAGTTAATGGGGGGAACATGCTAAATGGATTGGGAATGCAATAGTTAATGAAAAATATTGGCCCAATAACCCAATAAATCGATCAGTTAGAGCGCTTGGTGCCTTATAATAAAGACCAAAGGAAGTATGTCTTATTTAAATAAGAATGATGTCAAAGAAAAAGGAAAGTCTTTAAAAAGTCAAGGGTAGAAAATATAAGGTAGGGTATTACATGTATAACAATGATTCAAAACTACATGACCTTATTAAAATTTATATTATTAATGTTATTTGTTTGTTTAATTTTAAATTAAATTGATAAATAAAAAATTCCGTCTTACAGGATATGATTAAAAATCATATGAAACTATAAGAACATAATAAAAGAAATTACAAGGTCATGATTAAAAATAGTTAAAAACATAAGGACCCAATAAAAGAACAAAAACTACAGGATCCAATTAAAAATTGGTTGAAATTATAAGAATTTGCGAATAATTATCTCTTCAAAATATACATAAAAACTAAGTGATATGAATATTTATATTTAAATGTATCAAGTGCACATCCCTTACAAATAAATATATCAAATAAATGTATAAAGTATATTTAATTTTAATATTTTATATTTGTATTAGTTAAATATATCAAATAAAATTTATTACTGTATCATGTATTTATCTTTTTCCATGCCATATGTTGTTATATGGGATAAGGATCTTAAATGCCATGGAAGTTTTTAAATTTCCAGAAAACCTTTGGTAAGACGGAAGTTTTTTTGGATCAAAAATACCACGGAAGTTCAAAAAACGTAGCAATTTTGCCCCTCCGTTAATTTTGACCGTTAAGTTTAACTGAGTGCACACGTGGCATGCCACCTCATCACAAGTGGCATGCCACCTCATCAATCAAAAGAGTTAAGTATCATTTTTGCTCCGGAAGTTTTCACTGAGGACCAATTTTACCCCGGAAGTTTTCACTAAGGAGCAATTTTGCCTTGGAAGTTTACAAAACGTAGCAATTTTGAATTTTTGTTCCCCAATATTAAATTTAACTATTCAATCAGTTAAAGACCACAAATGTCATGCCTTGAAAAGGTCAAACTTGGAGTCAAAGAAGGAGATCCTTGAGATGTTGAGCTCAATGCGCAGTTGTGAAGCCGAACCGGTCAAAGGAAAAAGTCATGCCGTAAAACCCGATGAAGCATCACTTATCATTTAAGCAAATGAAACGCAAAATGAGAAATGAATTATTCCAAAAATTGGTTCAGTAAAACAAATCAATAGTGATAATATTTACGTTTGTATAGATTGATCATTTGTTTAGATAATAAGTGATGCTTCCTTCCGGGTTTTTATGCGACACCTTCATCCCTTTGACCAGTTTCGGCTTCACAAATCTTGGCCGCCTTTGAGCTCAACATCTCAAGGATCTCCTTCTCTGACTCCAAGTTTGACCTTTTCAAGGCATGACATGTATGGTTTTTGACTAATTTAATAGTCAAATTTAATATTGGGGGACAGAAGGGCAAAATTGCTACGTTTTGTAAACTGGGCAAAATTGCTCCTCGAAAAACTTCCAGGGCAAAAATGATACTTTTGATTGATGAGGTGGCATGGGTATGCACTCGCTTAAACTTAACGGTCAAAATTAACGGAGGGGAAAAATTGCTACGTTTTTTGAACTTCCATGGCATTTTTGGTCCAAAAAAAACTTCCATCTTACCAGTGCTCATGAACGAAAACTTCCATGGCATTTAAGACCCTTATCCTTTATTATATCCATTCACACATTTCATATGCAAGACTTTGATAAAACAAAAGCATGTTATACTCCGGATTTATATTTTTTATTTAATAATCATGAATAGTTATCAGAATATATTAAAAAAAATATTGAAATTTAATACTAATCAAATTTAGGTAGACAAAATCGTCTAATCCAGTTAATCCTATCCTATAATATGAGAAATTAGTTTAGTTCCTTTTTTGTGTCTTATCTTCTACTCTTAAAAATTTGCTTTCTTTAACACTTCTGCTATCAACCAAGTAAAAATACTAAAGTGGGATTAAAAGCGCAGTTATATAATAAGTAGGGTTTTTTTTTTTTCCCTATTTTGTCAATTTCGTTTTATATTTCTTTTATCAACCTGTATAGTTAGAAACACATCACAAAACAAATTTGAACGTAAAATTTTCATCTCATTTTTAATAATATACTCTAAGAATAAATTTTATTTTTATCTCAAGGAGACAAATATGTTAGCTATAATTTCTAAAATAGTTATAGTAAAAAAAAAAGAAAAAGAAAAAGATTACCTATTATTTTCGGTTGAACCTCTAAAATTGTGGTAATTTTCTAGACTATTTCTAAATATATATGAGATATATCTCATTAAGTCCTATTGTTATTAATATGACATACGCAAATATTGCATTGACAAAATTTTGTATTTTAACCAACATCTCTCTCTTTATTTTTATTTTTTAATTCACATTGCATTTATACATGAATAAATAGATAAAATACTTAAATGAAGGGATAAGGGTCTTAAATGCCATGAAAGTTTTTATTTCGAAAGCATTGGTAAGACGGAAGTTTTTTGGACAAAAAATGCCACGTAAGTTGACAAAACGTAGCAATTTTGCCACTCCATTAATTTTGACCATCAAGTTTAACTGAGTGCACATGTGGCATGCCACCTCATCACACGTGGCATGCCACTTCACCAATCAAAAGTATCATTTTTTTTCCCGGAAGTTTTCACTGAGGAGCAATTTTGCCCCGAAAGTTTACAGAACGTAGCAATTTTACCCTTCTGTCCTTCAATATTAAATTTGACAATTAAATCGGCCAAAGACCACACATGTCATGCCTTGAAAAGGTCGAACTTGAAGTCAAAGAAAGAGATCCTTGAGATGTTAAGCTCAAAGCGGTCAGAATTTGTGAAGCTGAACTGGTCAAAGGGACTGAAAGGTCTGTCGCAAAACCCAAAAAGCATCACTTATGATCTAAGAAAATGAAACGCAAAACGAGAAATGAATTGTTCCAAAAATTGGTTCAGTAAAACAAATCAGTAGTGATAATATTTACGTTTGTATATACTTGATCATTTGCTTAGATCATAAGTAATGCTTCCTCCGGGTTTGCGATAGACCTTTCGATCCCTTTGACTATTCGGCTTCATAAATTCTGGCCGCCTTGAGCTCAACATCTCAAGGATCTCTTTCTTTGACTTTAAGTTTGACCTTTTTAAGGCATGACATGTGTGGTGCTTTGACCGATTTAATAGTCAAATTTAATATTAGGGACGAAGGGCAAAATTGCTACGTTTTGTAAACTTCAGGCAAAATTGCTCCTCGATGAAAAAACTTCAGGGCAAAAATGATACTTAACTATTTGATTGATGAGGTGACATGCCACATGTGCACTCGGTTAAACTTAACGGTCAAAATCAACGGAGGGACAAAATTGCTACGTTTTGTGAACTTCTATGGCATTTTTTGTCCAAAAAAACTTTCGTCTTACTAGTGCTTTCCCGAAATAAAACTTTCATGGCATTTAAGACCCTTATCCTCTTAAATGAATGAAAAAATATATTATTAAAAAATTTATATGTAACTTGAAAATAAAAGGGAAAGTAAAAACACATTATAAAATTCATAAGTATATGAATGAAAATTCCAATAATTGAAGATAATGAATTATATATATATATATATATATATATAAACAAATTCATGATGAACAGATAAGGAATAAATGTATATTTAAATTATTTATTTTAAATTTTTTGGAAAAGAATCGTAAAAAATATAGTTTAATATTTAAACCTTGAGATATAAAATATTTTTTTATCTAAAAAATATTTAGTTTTTGTTTACTCTTTATTGACATGCTTACTTATCTTTTCCTTTATCTTAATAATTTTGTTATATTCATTAATCATTAATATCTTTTCATAACGGAAAAATCAGATATGAAAGGACATTACGTGATATCTTTTGATTTATTTATCTTTTTGGTTACTTCTTTGATTTATTTTTAATAGTCATTAATGATTACCTAAATCTATCATAATTCCCAAATCTAATATTATCTTAATAACCAGATTTATATATGAATATTGAGAAACATTCTGTGAACTAACTATTATAAATATAGGACATCAGTAACTTTTACCTTCTCTTATCATCATGGGAGCAAAATTTGGTTTCTTCTGTGTTCTTGTTTCGCTACTTTCACTCTTTTCCTCATGTTATTCTGAGGATTTAGATCTTAACGTGAAGGTTGTGACTTCAATAGCTAACACAGATGATAATTTCATCTGTGCAACTTTGGATTGGTGGCCTTCTAATAAGTGTGATTATGGTCAGTGTCCTTCGGCACGAGCCGGCTTGTTCAATCTGGTAACAATTACTTGATGTTTATAAAAAGTTTTTTAATTCACATCTTTATATTTTTATTATTGATTTTTAGATTCTTATATATTATGTACTGTGTTTGGATTATTTTAGTATTCATCGCCAGAATTTAAATTTGAACTGTTCTTCACAAACGATTATGGTTATACTAAACCTTTACTAGTTCATGGCTATTGATTTTCAACTTCTAATAATAATAAATATTCATTTTTGAAAATAAAATAGGAGTGTATAATGTATTGTGCTTTGGCTTTTGCAGGACTTGAATAACAAGATTCTATTAAATGCAGTAAAGGGTATGCAAAAGTCTTTAATATAATGATTTTTATTTATCAGAAATTCATAGAGATTTATTATATATTAAGATTCCGTAATCTTATTATGAATTATAGATTAATTATTATTATTATATTGGCAGAATTGAATCCACTGAGAATAAGACTGGGAGGATCAGTACAAGATCAAATTGTGTACCAGTTCGGTGACATGAAAACATGTCCTCAAATGAAAAAGGATGATGATGGCATGTTTGGATTTAGAAATGGTTGCCTCAACCGTACACGTTGGGACCAAATCAATAACTTTCTCAGCACTACTGGGTATATGTCCTTTTATTTATATTTTATCACAAATCTCTCTCTCTCTCCCCGCCTCTAAAGAAGGGGAAAAACTCACAAGCCCATCGTTGAATTCGTAACCTATCCCTTAAAAGGGTGTGTATGGTTTGAGGGGAGGGGAGAGAAATTTTTTATCTCATATTAACTAAATTGCCTATTAAAAATTTTCAATATTCCAAAAATACATTCTCAATAAAAAAGGAATATTGTTCTCATTAATGGCAATTTGGTAAAAGTCTTACCCCTCTCATCCCCTCCCCTTAAACCAAACACACTTGTTAAGGTAAAATGATGTTTGGTTTTAGAAAAAAGTATGAGGGATTGGAATGGAAGAAAAAAATTTGAGTTTGATTAAAAAACAAAAAAACAGAGAAGTGGTGTTATCCAGTCAGTTAGATAGGATAGATCAAGGTCCCAATGACTTTGTTGTCATGCGTATCCGAGATCTTCTAGCCCACAGCTTGAAGACACAACACGATCATTTGGATCCTGATACATCTACCCTCCCCGTATGGTATCAGAGCCAGAACGAATTTGCAGATAATATTAAGATACTTAGGGCAAAGGTGAGTAAGAAACATCTCTTAAACATGAGTGAAGCATCCAAATCATCTACCTCAGATCCTTCTACCGCTCTCATTTCTCCTTTTATCCTCAGATCCTTGTCCCCTTGTATGAAGAGAACTCTTGCCAGTAAAATAGAAAATCTTATTGAAGTTACCTATCATCCTGATCGTCTGTTGGATACACTGATCTACCACTACTCAAATATACACTACTACCATAGAAGCAACTCATTCACCAATTCTATCATATCAATAATCAGAACAAGAAGACCAGATGTCAAAGAAGTTGTTCAGTCTACCAAGCTTGAACAATGTACTCTTCCAGCAACTCTCCAAGAACAATACTCCACGATTGAGATTTCTCCAGATCTCATTGAAAAATGGAAATCAGAAGGATACACCCATCTTCATTTTGGAGATGTTTGCTTAGCTCTTACTCTCCATGGCAGAAAAGGACTTCCTGTTATTGCTAAAGTAGATCTTTTAGATACCACCTATAAGAACTATTCACATGCTCTTATTGATGCGCTTCTTACTACTCTTAGCAATGGCAGTGTTATTCTAACCATCCAGCCAGATTACAATGTCAGTCTCGATGACAGGACTCTCCCTAGGAGACTAAAAGTTCAGATCCAAATCATAGGAGCTGAACAAGACTCTCAAGCCATTATGGCTACACTTCACTACCAGATTGTCTATCGTCTGCAGAATCATGCTTATGATCTTCAACTCCCCAACTCAACTACAGATGCTCTTGTTGCTATCTCTAATAGAGCAGACGAAACATCCATTATCCAGATTCCCCGGCAGATCCCAAGAATGAACTTGCCTAAATCATGCCTATGGAATGGATCAGCAATTACGAAAAGTTCTTCCATGAAAAGCAACCGGATGTTCACACCTCTACTCCACCGAAGATTGAAGACCTTGGAAATGGTGTATCAAAAACCACTTGCACTAGACCCAGTACCTCTAGACCATCAAATCCTCATCCCCGTGGAAGACTTTTGTCTCTTACACCTGCCTACACACCTTCCAAAAAAGACCCTCCAATTGCTTGGGTTAATCAAGATGCCAAGCCTTGCTATGTTTCGCATATTAATGGTCATTTTTTATGGGATGTTCCAGGATCAGGCATGTGTGATCCTAACTGTGAATGTGACACCCCTGAATGGTGGGAAGATTCTGATGATGAAGAAGGATTATATCCTTGTAAGTATGCTTACAAACAGGCACTAAAAAATAAGTCCTCTCCTAGATCTCCTTGTAGATCTCACAAGAACAAGAAGTTTGATGATGATGATAATTACGGCTCGCACCGGTCTACGGGACGTTCTACACGCCGTTGGCAACCACCTCCTCCTCTAGCAAAATCCTCAAAAGACATGTCCCTTGTTGAATTGATGATAGAAATAGGTCATCATGACCTTGTTAAAAGATATTTTCCAGATTCTGTCCCTGAAACTCCACTAGAACCTTTTGTTGCAACTCCGATTCAAGTCGCTCCTCAACCCGTTTCTGTATTGCTATGCTCAATCCCTATGAAAAGGAATTTCCTCCCCTTGAAAGAAGAATTGACCAAGCCAACAAGATTTTATCCAAACCATATGCTAATCCCAGCATAGTTGATGCTCAAGGAAATTTCCAGTCTTCACAAATTGAAGAGGTCTTGAATTGGCAGACTCAGAATGCTGTTTGCCAGAATCATACCTTGCTAAGGATTGATTCCAAGCTTGACTCTTTGACAACCAAAACAGAAGGGATAACCTATCAGATAGATCAGATATCTGAAGAGGTTAAGAATCTTTATCTTCATCAAAAACAGCAAGCTACCAAACTGGATGCAGAACTTCGGCATTTATCGTAAGAGGATACATGGGTTCCGGTTCAAGCAAAAAGAAATTGAGCTTCAGGCTATTCAGCAAGATTTAAAAAGAATTGAATTGGATATAGCCAAAAAGCAGTCTTAGGCTATATACGAGCCCTATCCTTCATTTTCAACCATTCCAGCACCCTTGTTCCCTTCCTCCCCTACAACCTACCCAGAAGAGGCAGATTATAGCAAACAATTTAAATTTAATTATCCATTGTTTGCTCAGTTGTCACCACCAAAATTATCTCCACAAAATAAGCCTCAGCCTAAACCTCGTTTTACCTACCCAAGACCGAGACCACCATATTTCACCCCTTTCAAGACCCGTGAACTAGGTACTTATTCAGGTTCCAAAGGAATTCATATCAGTGAACCACCTCCTAGCTCATCCCTAGTGGTGAATCCTTCTTAGCCTACTCAACCATCTACCTACTCATCTGTTACCGCAACCACGTCCTCCTCACAAACTTCCACACACATTACACCAGCCATTAATCCTCCTCACATAGGAATACTACAAAGTCCAGACCAATTTGCCCCTCTACAGAACTCATCCAGTTCAGAAGAATCACAGTCAGACAGTTTCTTTGAAACTAATTCTAATGCTAGCTCTGAAGTTGAAATAGCTGATATCTCAAGAATTGCTATGGTGAGACCAGGTGAAGAAGAAGAATTTGATGAATCATTTGTCGAACACCCTGAAGATAGACCTCAAGGACAAAACCATGATTATAAACCTACCAATGGTCCATGGTTTACCTTGACAACACTCCTTGTGATAAATGGCGATTTCGCCTTGAAGAATTCAGTGCCGGGATAGATTTACAGATCATTGCAAATCAAATTCCTATCATGCAAGCATTACAGGAGTTTGTTTCAAGATTCACTGGTACCCTCAGAGCATGGTTTCAAAATCTCTCTCCATACCAAAAGCTTCAAGTAGTCCAAGTAGAAGACCCTGCCCTTCTCCTTGGTGTTATTCATAAAGAATTTATTGGTGATCATAATATCATTCGGAAGAGAGAGAAACAAGAATTCTTTGAGATGAAGTGTTGTTCTTTAAAAAGGAAGGATCTTCAAACTCACTACCATAGAATGAAGGAGAGATATCACATGTTAAATGGTGGTAAAGATGTAAACCTACGGCATACTTTTATTGCCTCCATTCCTGATGAACTTCAAGCAGAACTCAACAGAAGCATCAATGCTCTCCAAAGAGATATGACTGATATCTCCATAGGAGAATTGTACCAGCTCGCTCTTAATGCACTTGATAAACTTTGTGAGCAACATAAGTTTTTCAAGAATATGCAAAAGAAAGCTCATAAGTTCAAGCCTGCATGCAAGAAGCCTTATCTCAAGATCAAATGCAAAGACCAGAAGGATTGTTATTGTCCTTCCAAGAAGAAATCTCATTATCGTCGTTATTCCCAACCGTTCCAGAAACCTTATAGAAAATCAAGGCGATCGAGATTCAGAAAGAAACCTAGATTTTTCAAATCTAGAAAACCTTTCTCCAAAGGCTCCAGGTGTTTTATTTGCAGAAAGCCAGGACATTTTGCAAAGAATTGTCCAAAAAAGACAAAAGGTGATGTCAAGATGATGCATAAACTCCAGAAGATCTTGATGATTTCAGACAACACAACAAATATTGAAGACTATCTTGAGGAACAGGATGAACAGAATGATGAAACGCAATATGTTATTCCTTCTTATGAAGAATCAACAGACTCATCGTTTTCTGAATCCGGAGAAGACTATCACTCAGAAGAAGAAGATTACTCCCCAGGTACTATCAATCTTGTCCAGCAAGTTTCTCCCCAAACTCCATCCATTGGATGTCTTGGCTCGTTAAATTCCAATCCTGAGATCAACCTGAAGACTCCATTACCAAACATTCAAGTCCAAATTCTACCAGAAAAATATTCAAAGCCCATTACTGCAATAGCTTTCTTTGATACAGGTTCATCTCACACAGTGATGAAGCCACACATCCTTCCCTCTGAAGAATGGATACCTCATAACCAGTACTTTTTTATCGCTGGTGGAAAGATATTCAAGATTGATCTGATTACTAAGAGAAAGATCAACATTAAGTTCTTCCCAGGATGTACCTTAAAAATTAAGGTACTAGGAAGTGAACTCTTAGGAAAAGACACACTTCTTGCTTTTGATGCTTTTTATCATACCAAGAATTTAACCATACTCCCCAAAGGAATCAGGTGGAAATCCAATTTCAGCCCTTGGATAGAGATTCCCTCTCTCTACGATTCTGAGAATGCTCACCACAATATTCGAGATAGAAAAGACCGTTGCTACAATATTGTCTTGGCCGAGTCATGACCAATTCCCACATCCTTCTCCATTGTGGAAAAATGAAGATTTCTTTATTAGCCTTCCTTTTAAGAGGAATGAGGATATTAATCCTACGAAAGCTTCCCATCCAGGAATGAATCCAGACGATTTGAAGCTAGCTCGAGAAGAATGTGCTGCACTACTTAAACAAGGTCTCATTGAGCCAACAAAATCTAAATGGGCTTGTCAAGCATTTTACGTTGAAAAAAGATCTGAGACCAAAAGAGGAAAGAAGAGGCTTGTTATTAATTATAAACCCCTTAATCATTTTCTCCAGGATGATAAATTTCCTCTTCCTAAGCCTACAGCTCTGTTTGCCCAGTTGAAAGGCTTGGCCCATGTCTTCTCAAAATTTGATCTTAAAGCAGGATTTTGGCAGCTTGGAATCCAACCACAAGATCGGCCCAAGACAGCATTTTGTATACCCAATGCTCA
The DNA here is from genome assembly GCA_019022655.1 of Acacia acuminata. NCBI lineage: Eukaryota > Viridiplantae > Streptophyta > Magnoliopsida > Fabales > Fabaceae > Acacia > Acacia acuminata. The sequence goes on along the minus strand of JAFJYI010000324.1, from coordinate 459,636 downwards.
ATATCAGTGGACCGTAATGCCCTTTGGCCTCAAAGTGGCCCCTTCACATTCCGAAGGCCATGATTAAAATATTCGAGCCCATCATCAATAATGCTCTCATCTATATTGATGATATCCTACTTTCTCAGCAACTGAAGCAGAACACCAATTACTTCTGGCCCAATTCTACCAAATTGTAGTCCAACATGGCATCATGCTTTCTTCTAAAAGAGTGACATTGGAATCACAGAAGTTGACTTTCTTGGAATGCACTTTAAAGACGGAAAATACAGTCCAGGTCCACATATTGCTCAGGATTTACTAAAATTTCCTGATGATAATCTCTCCTACAAACAAGTTCAACAATTTCTCGGGATTGTTAATTTTTTGAGAGACTTTATCCCTCAATTGTCCCATCATACTAGCCACTTGTACAAAATGTTAAAAAAGAATCCACCACCATGGTCACAAAGTGCGGTGATGCGTAATTACCCTTAACAGATTGCTCAAAATCCTCCACCACTAAAAATCCCAGACCAAGGACAGCGGATCTTACAGACTGATGCTAGTGAAGATTATTGTGGTGCAATACTTCTTGAAGAAGTTAATGGAGTATGAGACTACTGTGGGCATGCAAGTGGCCAATTCAAGGACTCAGAAAAGCATTATCATGCAACCTATAAAGAAATCCTTCTTTGTCAAGCGAGGAATTGAAAAGTTTAGCTTTCATCGAGCCCCTACCACTTCACTGTGGAAATGGACAACACGTCTTTTCCAAAGATGCTTGATCCAAAGAAGAAGTTACTGCCATATGACTAGTTACTCTAGTGGATAGATTAGTTCTCACGCTATAAATTCTCAGTTAAACACCTCAAAGGACCACAAAATATCCTTGCAGACTTCCTTTCCAGACCACAAAAGACTCCTCCTCCTCACCACAAATTCTCTACATCCTTACCCTCTCAGATAGCCAACTTCCTATCACCATGCCTTATTACACCAAAGCAACTGTCCTTCCTCCTAATTCAGACCTCCACTCTTTCACAGATTTCCAGAAATATGCCAATGAGCACCTTTACTCTTGGCTCCATCTTCTCTTCAATAAAACTGATCTCATCCCTAAGGTTCAGCATTTCAGCTCTATCTGTCCATACACTACTGTCCCGTTCATTCAAGGTCCTATACCTGATGAACTCTTATGGTATGTCTGGTCAATGACCATTCTCCATACCAGTTCCATTGCCCTTGCTCCCTTATCTGTTTATCATTACATCTGCAACAGCCACAATGAGAATTCTGCTCTTGTCAGACTTCTCACTCTCTTTGCCCCTCTTCATTTTTGGAGAGGATCTCTGTATAATGTCATAGAAAAAAATAATCTTTGGTTTGTTCAAAAATCAAAACAAAAAAAAAATTCTTGTGTGTTTTTTCTTAGCAGGTATTATCATGCATAGAAGCCAGACGGTGTAGAACTGAAGACCAATGCATTACTTTGGCCTGAATCTCTTGATTGGGTTCAACCAGACCCAACACAATGTAAAGAACTTGGTCTCATCCTTGCCAACTACAACAAATCTGTTTCCAAAGACCGTACTATTCTCGGCCTGTACCACAATGCGAGACAAGGCATACGCATATGATGAATTGTACCAACCAAAACCTCATTATGTGTCATCTTACTATGCCTCTTCCTCACAAGCAGCAGAACTTCCCCTTGACTCACAGGGAAAAATTCTCCAGGACTCTCAAGACCCTTACGAAGATGATTGTGGAGATCATTTCACGCAGTTATCTCTTTCACCTCCAGGCTCATCTCATTTTCCAGCCCACTGCACACCTAGCCACAAGCACAAAGCCCAGATGATGACCCGGCAGGCCCATATCCATTTTACAATAATTTTGATCCACTCAGTTATATCCAGACCAACTACTACGATAGTGACAGTGACAACAATAATCTTTCTCCCAGTCACGAGTTGATCTGTAAAGGGTGGTCTCCATAGCTAAGTGTCGGCATTGTCGGCAGCCAGTTTCCTACAAGTTTCCAGTTTTAAGTCATGTGTGTATTACTTTTCGGGCGTGGTATGCTTTAATAAAAGATGTCTGTACTATAGTGTCCTACGTTGCATCGGATGTCTGCGTACTATAGTGTCCTACTGTCCGTCGTCTTTAATTTTCATCCGCTACTTTTAGTAGCATGTTTTTCTCCTTCAGTTTGTGTCTCTGCTTCTCTATAAAAGCAGACTTCAAGCCTAGTTGTAGGCAGATCGGAACATCAATAAAAAATTTCCAGTGTGTTTTCTCTATGGCTACCTTCTAAACCCTCTTCCTGTTTCTGAAAGCCCTAGTTCTTAGTATGTTAGTATTATCTGCCCCTTAGATTCTAAGTATGCTTTGCACTTGCCTTTTCATGAGGACCCTATGCATCAAAACAGAATCAAGATCACAATTCAATGTGAGAGAATCGAAAATCGGGATACTAAATGCCGCGATGTGTATGCATTGATTGGGAAGATGCTTGAATCCTAAAGTGTCCTTGAGCGTGGGCAAGAGGTAAGTCTCGGATAAGCTCGGACTGTCCACTGGATTGAGCATCTCTCCATCAATGTATGTGTTTCCTGGTAACTGTTCATTATACTAATTTTCGGTTATTAGACTTTACGGGTATCCGATCGGTTAGATAGGATAGATCAAGGTCCCAATGACTTTGTTAGTGTCGTATCTAAGATCTTCTAGCCCCCGGCGTGAAGATACAACACAGTCATTTGGATCCTGATACATCCACCCTCCCCATATGATTATTATTATTATTATTATTATTTTTTACTTTTGACCTTACATATTTTTTTTATTGACCCTACTACTCGATTTTTTTAAAACCCAACCCGGAAAATCCCCCACCCCCAAAAAAGAGCCTTCAAACCCCTCATACATACCAATAACCTAAGAAGATGGTTGTTGTCCATTGAGACAAATATATATATATATATATATATATATATCTCCCCATACTTTATATAACTTATGGTGATCAATTTATTATGACTAATGTGTTAGGGTAAAACTCACATTTGGATCGAATGAGCTGATTGGAAAGAAGAAGCCTCGAATGAGTCCCAAGAGGGTGGTGCTCTTGTTTGGGAAGGGGATTGGGACTCAAGTAATGCTGCTAGTCTCATAGCCTATTCTCTCTCAAAAGGGTACAAGATTGATTCTTATGAATTAGGTAATTAATTAATTAATTACACTATCCATAATCATATTCTTTTATGGGCTAATTAGTTTTAACGCATTGATTATATATATAAAATGGGGTTCTAATTTAATTTAATCATGATGATCAGGAAATGAGCTGTGTGGTGCTAGAGTTTCTGCAAGAGTAGAAAGTGTGCAATATGCAAAAGATATGACTAAACTTAGAGAACTAGTGAATGCTTTGTACCCTCATCCCACAACAAGACCACAAGTTGGCCCTGCTGGTTTCTATGATTAGGAATGATTCAATACCTTCTTGCAACACACTAAACCTGGTGTTCTTGATGGTGTCACCCACCACATTTATAACCTTGGTGCCGGTAAGTGCATACCATACTTCTTTTATATTATTCTCTGATTGAATTAGGTTTGAGCATTGCTGATTCCAATTGGGATAGCTCTTCCAAAAACATTTTTTGCAATCATGTAGACTTAAACTCAAGATTTAGTTATATTTTGGCTTGTTTTCTCTCTTTCTGGCATCTCTACAAACATGTGGTGTCCATGAGAACATTAGAAAGTGTTTGACTAAACTCTTTTTTAATAAATGTAGGTGTGGATAAGACTTTGATTAACAAGATTCGGGACCCATATTTCTTGAGCCAAACTGCTCAAACTTTCAAGGATATATCAACGGCCCGGTGAAGGAATATGCACCATGGGGTCAACCATGGGTTGGAGAATCTGGTGGAGCCTATAATAGTGGAGGTAGAGACGTCTCACATACTTTTGTCAACGGCTTCGGTTGGTTAATACTCGATTATTTATTTTCTTATTGGATTTCATATCCTTTTTCTTGATGTACAAGTTTCTTTAATCTTGTCTTAATGTTCTCTATAGGTACTTGGATCAACTAGGCATGACCTCAACATTCAACCATGCTTGTTTATTGCGAGACAGACAATCGATTGGATGAAACTATGCTCTACTCAACACTACATCTTTCATCCCTAACCCGATTATTATGGGTACGCACTTCTAATTCAAGCTTGTTTAAAAACAATGGGTTAACATTATTGTTAGTCCTTATAGTTTGATTGAATTTTTGTTGGGCGAAGGAGCAATTTTGCACACGAAGTTTGCTTCGGGGAGCGCTCAGCACCACCAAGTTTGAAAAGGAGCAAAAATACACATGAAGTTATGTTTTGGGAGCGCCCAGCACCACAGCCGTTAGTCAACCGTTAGTTGACCGTCAACTTAGACGGAGCGCTGACGTGGACTGACACGCTGACATGGACGGCGACGTGGACGGTGACATGGACGCTGACGTGGAAAAAAATTCAAAAAAATTTCAAATAATTAAAAAAATTAGAAAAAAATAACTTCAAATTAGAAAAAAAAAAAATTCAAATGCATTTTGCAGGATCCCTTCTTCAACCATAGAATTCTTCATCTCTGGATAACACCTAAAGGACCCATTTCTCGAAAAAAAAATGCTCGAGATCTTTACGGGTTTCTTGCAAAAAATGAGAGACTTGGTCTCTTGTTTGTGAGAACGCAATAGATGTATCTAATTCTTCATGTTCTAGCTATTCCAAAAATGCTTGCATCTCTCCCACTCTCACTCTTTCAACCCAAAATTCGGTGTCCTGCGTCTACAAAATCATCCTCTCCACGTAGAAGCAACTCATAATCACATCACATGGTGTAGAACCCACTCCAATCAAGGTTTTAGCTTGAGCTTTGGAGATGGGGACCCGAAATTGCAGCAACGCGGCGGCATTCGGACTCAACACTAATTCATGATTCTTCGGGAAGAAGAAAGGAAGCAAATTTCTCGAATCGACGACTCAAAAATCGAAATCATCCGGGATCTTTCAAATGCAAAATACGAATCGGCCCCGAACCCCTTGATGGGTATTCTTGTAGTTCTCATAGATTCGAAGTTGGCCTGATTCTCGGGGATGCGGAGAAGAAACGAGAACGAAGAAGCTGAAAGCTAATCTTCCATAGCTAAAGTCTCCCTAATCTCACAACGAGAGCATTGTTCCGGAAATGCCCTTTACACGACGAAGGCCCGGTTAACGACGACACGGGTCTTGGCATGACATTGTGATCAAATGTAGCGAAGAAAGCGAGGGATTGAAGTGTCCGGTGTTGTCGGTGTGCATCGATAAGAAGACGAGTGATTCGAGTGAAGAGGCTGCAATGGAATTTCGGGGAAACCGAGACGATCTTCGTAGATGGGTTCTTGGTGGATCTGCTTTGGGAATTGGGATATTCATGGTAGTTTTTTAACCCTGTTTCTGGGATTGCGGTGTTCATGTTCAGAACTAGGAGTGGGATGGATAGCAGATTGTGGTTAGAAGAAGAGAAGATGACTCAGAAGGAGAAAGATGGAGTGGAATTCTCCTTGTTGATCTATGCCAGCAAGAGCACGTAAATGTAACTTCAAATTTGTGAATTATCATTAGCTTCTTTTTAACTTTCTTCCTTCAATTTCTCATTCTTTCTGATTTTTCTCCTTAAATTTTTTTTCTAATTATTTTAATTATTTGAAATTTTTTTTCTAATTTTTTGAAATTTTTTCCTATTTTTTTCCACGTCGGCGTCCATGTACCGTCCATGTCGCCGTCCATGTCAGCGTGTCAGTCCACGTCAGCGCTCTGTCTAAGTTGACGGTCAACTAACGGTTGACTAACGGCCGTGGTGCTGGACGCTCCCAAAACGTAATTTCGTGTGTATTTTTGCTCTTTTTCAAACTTGGTGGTGCTGAGCGCTCCCCGAAGCAAACTTCATGTGCAAAATTGCTCCTTCGCCCAATTTTTGTTTCGATCTTGTAGTTTCAATTGTTGGTTTTCATCCCTATACTTTCATACTTTTAACGGGTTTTTATTTTGGTCCTATACTTAAACTCAAATCAAGTCCTTATAAAACTATAGCCATAAAAATCAAGGATTTGAAATTACGAGACCGAAACCAAAATTCAATTAAATTATAAGGAACTAAAACGATATTGACCAAAGAATTCTTGTTCTTAGGTGAGTTGTGATGATTAATTCATATAATTTCTTTCTTGTTGTCAGAGCCTTGTTATGGCATAGGCTTATGGGATCAAAAGTTCTCTCTGTAAATCATGAAGGATCTCCATATCTGTGTACATATGCTCATTGTTCCAAAAACAACATAAGCTTACCTATGATAAACAATAAAAAATAAAAAAACACATTTTTCCCTTTCATATATATTTTAAAATCCTAGTAATAAAAATTCATACTTTTTATTTGGGAAATCTATGCAGACTGGTGTGACCTTATTATTGATAAACATGTCGAATTCAACTTCCTTCAATGTGACTGTTAAGCCAGACATGAATCAGCACCCAACAAATTGCAAATTCGAGAGAAGAGGGAAGAATACCATTTGACACCTAAAGACGGGAACATCCAAAGCGATGTCGTTTTGCTTGAATGGAAAAGCTTTGAGGTTGACCGAATCGCAGGAGATTCCTGCCCTTAAACCAATTCTTGTGAATCCTTCTTCTCGCATCACGGTGGCGGCTGATTCCTTTGTCTTTGCTCGTCTCGGATACTTGAACGCATCTGCCTGTGATTAGTTCTGTTGGTTGTGGAAAAGTCCCACATCGGTGGGGTGTATATGTGTGGGGGTGATTTCAAGTATAAATAAGACCCCTCCTCCTCCCTTATTGTTTATCCCTCAAAATTGCCTTCTCATAAAGGCATTAGAATAGAATTTCTCCTTCTTATGTATTATTTCACATGAAGATTATTGGAGTGAAATTAGATTTAAGTATTTCTCTTATTGTTGTCTTGTTCCTTTTATTGTAGTCCCGCTTTTTATTTATTAGCCGCAATTAGATATAGTAGTTGTGATTTATTATATTATTAAATTACGTCTAGAAGCTTTATTTTCTAGTATTGTGATTTTTTAGTATAATCGATTGCGCTCTATATATTTCGCTTCCGCAACAATTGGTATCAGAGCCGAGGTTCTGTTTGAGTATGCTTTGTGGTTGCAGCATAGTCTGAACTTCCACATCAGAAAAGAATTACTTCTGGGCTTTTGTATTGGCAGCTATTAAATAATATTTGGCGCAGAAATGGCGGACAAGACGGTTGGAGAATCCACATCAAATTCATTGTTGGCATCTTCGCTTTTGACAAGAGTAGTGTCCAATGCGAAGTTTGCGGTTGAAATTTTTGACGGATCGGGACATTTTGGGATGTGGCGGAGCGAGGTTCTAGATGTCCTTTTACAATAAGGACTAGACTTTGCTATTGAAGAGAGGAAACCGAGATAGTGTGGAGGAGGAAGATTGGAGGGTCATCAATCGTGTTGCTTGTGGTACTATTCGATCATACCTTTCAAGAGAGCGAAGTATCCATTCACAAAGGAAACTTCGCATGTAGAACTATGGAAGGCGCTCGGAGGACAAGTTCTTGAAGAAAAGCGATCGAAATAAACTCCATATGAAGAAAAGACTGTTTCGCTTCACTTATGTTCCTGGTACCACAATAAATGAGCATATCACTAGCTTTAATAAGTTGGTGGCTGATTTGCGAGAATATGGATGTGACATTTGAAGATGAAGATCGGCCCGATGATGTTGGGATCACTTCCCGATGAGTACGAGCACTGGAGACTACACTACTTCATGGCAAGGAGGAAGTTTCTCTCGGAGAAGTTTGTTACGCTTTAGTATAGCTATGAACAAAGAAAGAAAGAGAAACAAAAGGGTGGAGAAGCAGAAGCACTAGTCGTCAGAGGACGTGTAGAAGACCGACGAGGTCAAAGAAAGGGCGATCTAAATCAAGGTCTAGACTCGGCAAAAGATGAATGTGCCTTTTGTCGAGAAAAAGGTCACTGGAAGAAGGACTATTCGAAGCTGAAAAACAAGGCCAGACCTAACAATGGGAAGGCTATTATGAACTCAAATGTAGCTGACTGTGATGATGAGAATTCAGATTTCTGACTAGTTACAACGACGTCAGCAAAACCGTCGGACGTATGGTTGTTGGACTCAGCCTGTAGCCATCATATGTGTCCTAACAAAGACCGCTTCACTAACTTTGAAGAAGCAGAGTGTGGAATTGTCCACACAGCAGATAACTCTTCTCTTACCGCATATGGCATTGGTTCAATCAAATTAAGGAACCATGATGGATTGATCAGGACATTGAAAGATGTTCGATATGTATCGGATTTGAAAAGAATCTCATTTACGTGGGAACTCTAGATTCAAAAGGGTTCAAGATCACTGCAGAAAATGGAGTGATGAAGATATTCTCCGGTCGGTGGTAATAAAGGGTATTCGGAAGAACAATAACACGTACCACTATCATGGTAGTACGGTTATTGGTACAAAGAAGAAATGACATCCAAGTAGTAAGAAGGATGCGAAAGCAACTAGGTTGTGGCATATGCGCTTGGGACATCTTTGGAAAAATCCTTGAAGGCTCTATCGGATCAAGGATTGTTAAAAGGATTAAAGCATTGCATCATGGATTTTTGTGAGCATTGCATAAAGGGGAAACGGACAAGGGTTAAGTTCGTACTATCCATAATACGGAAGGTATTTTGGATTATGTACACTCTGATGTTTGGGGTCCTTCCAAAACCCCTTCATTAGGAAGAAAACATTATTTTGTGACCTTTGTTGATGATTTCTCCCGAAGAGTTTGGGTGTATACGATGAAGACCAAAGATGAAGTGTTGGGAATCTTTCTCAAATGGAAGACAATGATAGAAACACAAACAGGTAGGAGGATCAAATGTCTTCGCACAGATAACGGTGGAGAATACAAGAGTGATCCTTTCCAGAAGGTTTGTGAAGATGATGGCATCATCAGACACTTCACCGTTAGAAATACACCACAACAGAATGGGGTGGCAGAACGCATGAACCGGACTTTGCTTTGGAGAAGGTTCGATGTATGTTGTCCAATCTTTGGCTTGGGCAAGGAATTTTGGGCTGAGGCAATAACATATGCGAGTCATCTCATTAATCGTCTACCATCTACCGCTATTGGTGGTAAGACACCGTTGGAACAATGGTATGGAAAGCCTCAATCGATTATGATTCTTTACATGTGTTTGGTTCAATTGCATACTATCATGTGAAAGAATCAAAATTGGATCCTAGAGCAAAGAAAGCTATTTTCTTAGGGATCACTTATGGAGTCAAAGGATACCGTTTATGGTGTCCAGAGACGAAGAAGATTATTTTTAACAGGGATGTTACTTTTGATGAATATGCTATGGTGAAAAAGGTAGCATCTAGAGATACTAGACAGACAAATAGTGTTCCAAAGCAGGTGGAGTTTGAAGGAAAGCTGATTTTCCCAAGACAGGAACGAACGGGGAAACAAAGGAAGACTTTCCCGTAGAAGAAGAGCCAATTGAGAGGAGGTTTCATCACATGAACCTCGCAAGCAACATGAATCAATCGCAACCAGCAAGCCAAAACGAACAATTAGAAAGCCTACTCGCTTCATGGATATGGTGGCTTGTGCAACTTCAGTTGCAACTGATGACATTCCTTCAACTTATAAATGGGCTGTTCGGAGCTCAGAAAATGATAAGTGGAGGAATGCCATGAATGAAGAAATGCAGTCCCTTCATCATAATGGTACGTGGAGATTGGCCAAACTCCCGAAGGGTAAGAAGGCAATTGGTTGCAAATGGGTGTATGCGAAGAAAGAAGGATTTCCTAACCAAGGTGATGTGCCTACAAAGCAAGATTGGTAGCTAAGGGCTATGCTCGAAGGAGGGAATTGATTATAATGAGGTATTTTCTCCAGTTGTAAAACATTCCTCCATTAGAATTTTGTTGGCTTTGGTAGCACAAATTGGATTTGGAACTAGTTCGAGATGGATGTAAAAACTGCATTTTTAAATGGAGACTTGGAAGAGGAAATCTATATGACTCAGCTAGAAGGATATAAAGTTGCTGGAAAGGAGAACATGGTGTGTAAACTTGAAAAATCGTTATACGGATTGAAGCAGTCTTCGAGACAATGGTATAAACGATTTGACAAGTTTATGTTGCGGCATAAGTACAGGAGAAGCAAATATGATCATTGTGTGTATTTGCGAAAGCTTGAAGATGGATCCTTTATATATCTTCTTTTGTATGTTGATGATATGCTAATAGCTTCAAGAAATCAAGCAGAGATTGAGAAGCTAAAGGATCAACTAAAAAAGGAGTTTGAGATGAAGGATTTAGGCAAGGCAAAGAAGATACTTGGCATGGAGATAACAAGAGATAGACAATCAAAGAAGCTCTTTTTATCTCAAAAGGAGTATTTGAAGAAGGTGCTAAATCGTTTTGGTATGAATGAAGAAACGAAGTCGGTTAGCATTCCACTTGCCCCGCATTTTAAGCTTAGTGCTGATATGTCGCCGGAGGATGAAGATGAACAGAATATATGTCAAGAGTACCATACGCAAATGCTTGTTGGTAGCTTGATGTATGCTATGGTTTGTACAAGACCATATATTTCACAGGCTGTTGGAGTTGTGAGTAGGTATATGCATGATCCTGGAAAGGAACATTGGCAAGCTGTGAAATGGATCCTACGGTATATTTGTAATACTATAGATGTAGGATTGGTCTTTGAGCATGATGTTGATCAATGTCTAGTTGGGTATTGTGACTCAGATTTTGCAGGTGATTTGGACAAACGAAAATCAACTACTGGTTATGTATTTACTCTTGCAAACGCACCACTTAGTTGGAAGTCTACTTTGCGATCAACGAGTTGCTTTGTCTACGATAGAGCGAGTACATGGCGATTACAGAGGCTGTGAAGGAGGCAATTTGGCTTCAATGTTTGCTTGGAGAGCTTGGTATTGGTCAAGAAAGCATCACATTATTTTGTGATAGCCAGAGTGCTATTCAGTTAGCAAAGAACCAAGTCTATCACGCAAGGACGAAGCACATTGATGTCCATTATCACTTTATAAGAGAGATTTTGGAAGAAGGTGGAGTCGTAATACGGAAGATACGAACAGATGATAATCCTGCTGATATGCTAACGAAGGTGGTGACTCCTATTAAATTTCAACATTGTTTGGATCTGATCAACATTTGTTGAACATTGTATTCTGAATAGGAGTTATAATTAGAATTTTGTAATTTTTGTGATTTAGGAGAAATTAGGAATGTGGGAATGTTTCCAAGGTGGAGATTTGTTGGTTGTGGAAAAGTCCCACATCGGTGGGGTGTATATGTGAGGGGGATGATTTCAAGTATAAATAAGACCCCCCTCCTCCCTTATTGTTTATCCCTCAAAATTGCCTTCTCATAAAGGCATTAGAATAGAATTTCTCCTTCTTATGTATTATTTCACATGAAGATTATTGGAGTGAAATTAGATTCAGGTATTTCTCTTATTGTTGTCTTGTTCCTTTTATTGTAGTCCTGCCTGTTATTTATTAGCTGCAATTAGATATAGTAGTTGTGATTTATTATATTATTAAATTACGTCTAGAAGCTTTATTTTCTAGTATTGTGATTTTTTAGTATAATCGATTGCGCTCTATATATTTCGCTTCCGCAACAAGTTCTGCCATGATTTTTTTGTTTTTTTGGTGAAAGTGGGGCCTCAGCCCTTTCCCGTTCATCATGATTTATTCCTTTGAATTGTTTCCCCCTTCCTTTTAGGGTTTTTTTTTTTTAAAAAAAAGGGTGTTTTTCGTATTTTTATTGCCTGATTTTCCATAGGTTACTTTTTTTTCTTTGCCCTTCGATTTTTCATATGTCCAGATTTAATATTTGTTTCACATCCTTCTCTCCATTGTAATATTTTTACAAAATATTAAATATGAATTATTAGATATTGATCCAATGATCATGAAGGAGAGAAGCCGGGTCCTTAAATCTATTGTCAATTGCACATTCTATTTGTTATTAAAAAAGGAAAAAAAAAATTGCCAGCTTGTTATAAAATTTATTAAATAACGCAATATATGGTCTGTATATATAGTTTGTAGTATGAGCTTTATATCTTAAGTGATATAGAAATTAATATTATGAGAGTATGGATTTATCTTTGACCAAAAAAAAGATAGTATGTATTTATGTTTATGATATATTTAACTTATATAGATATAGATAATGGTTGGCAATATATATATAGACAATAAAGATTAATATATGATATTATTATTTCAAATTTGTTTCATATCTTATAGATTAAAATGATAAGTAGAGATTTTAATATATTTTTTATGGCAAAACAGATCTGTAGAATCTAATAAAAGATTATTTTTTATAAAAACTTTCTCTTCGAGAAAAGTTTTTATTTCCTATTAAAATTCTCAAAAAATTATAAACCGGTCATAAATCATATATAAATAGAACAAAAATGTCCAAGAGTATAAAAAATTTCCAATAAAACATAAGAAATTAAGGTATTAAGTAAGGCTAATTAGAATTTTTTTATTTGGCAAAACATTATTGTACATTTTAAAAATACTCTTGATAAAAGATAACCTCTAACCCCAATTTTCTCCTTATAATATAATTAATGAGAGAGTTAAAATTATCAAGTTGCATTTGTGGAAATAACTAATTGATATTTTCAAAATTTAACAAATAAATCTGATATTAAATATTAAAAAGACGTGAAAGAGTACTCAAGTAATATAAGTTACATAAAAGAAGTAAATGGAAATTACACTTAAGTCCCAAGTAAATAATTCTATTACGGTAAGGTTCCATGAAATCCAACCATTATAAGGTTTCTTGCTAACAGATATGATGCACTACAAAAAAAACATTGAATTAGCCACGGAATTATCGTTGGAAATTATTCACGGAATTCTAGGGGTAATTTCTGTGGGTAAAAATTACCGACGGAATTCCGTGAGTAATTTCCGATGGAAAAAATTATTCGGTAATTTCGTGGCTAATTCGTTTTTTTGTAGTTATGGAGGAAAATATGGTTTGCTCAACAAGACATTTTTTTTATACCTAAGACCCTAACCCGAATCTTATGGTTACAACATGCGTGCACGCACACGTAGGGGTGGACCCAGCAATTGTAATTAGGAGGGGCGAAAATTAGAGAAACGAACCCGAGTTTTAGAAAATCATATTTCGGTCTCATAAAAATTTTAATATTTTCACTTTAGTCCCTCCATGAAACTATTAGCGGTAGAGCCGGGAATCGGGGCCATGTAGGCCTTTGAAGGGCCGGGGCCTAACGAGCCAACCCTACGGGGCCTGGGGTAAGAAAAACATACATTTTTTAAAGCTCGGCTCGGGAGCACTAGGGCTAAGGCCTGTAAATTATTATTTCAAATTTTAACTATTTTTCCTCATTTTTTTTAAAGAATCATAATTAATAAATTACAACAATTAAAATTATAATTTATTAAATAAATGTTGTCAACATTAATGTCTACACAACACATTTAGTGCTATAAACAAACGCAATCATTAATTCATAATCAAGAGTAAACTATTGCCTACAAGTAACTTACACAAAGCATAATAAGATTACCACTAAGCAACATGAGTACAATGACTATCATTTTCATCTTCTCACTACTATCATCAATTTCTAAGACATTCGATTGTGCTTCACTTCGAGTAGTAGTCTTTGCTTCATGAGTAAAAATATCAAGAATATCTTCTCTCATATCATTAATACATCCATAATATTTATTTGCAACACATATTAAATCAAATCATAAAATTAAAGTATAATTATTATGTATTTGTAATTAAATGGATAAATAAATCTATAACAAATGATAAATACATATAAATTAGTAAATTAAATGGTCAAGTTAAGTTAATGAAATATATATATATATATATATATATATATATATAAAGGGCCTATCGGGCCGGTCCTTTTAGACTCTCTACCCTACAGCTACCTGCGAGGCCAACTTCATATAGAAGTTTCATACAAGCCCGGCCCTCCAAGGGCTTAAAAAGGCCAACCCTATGCGGACTCGACCCGATTCCCTCGACTCTAGTTATAATCATTAGAAATGAATAAGAAACATCGACAACCAACGTGCTAAATTTTATTCATTATTTATAAATAACTAATGTTTTGTTTGTTTTGATATAATTAAAAATAGGTGCATTAGGAATACAAATTTAAGTTTCAAGCTCAAAATTAAGTAGTTTTTAAGAACGAAAAGTATACAAGTTTAGTTTATAAACTTTCGATGGAGTTACCGACGTGTGCTTAAGTTTGATAACGACCGTGATGGCTTAAAACGTAGTTAATTAGTTAGTTATTATGCTTGTGAAGCCGTGCTAGTGACACCAGGTCGCTATTACATGGAGACGAATAAGTTGTCTCGGTGTACCCAGGCAAAAGAGAGGGGGAAAAAAGAAAAAGAAAGAAGTGTATGATAGCGAATGGTCCATCATTTTTGATTCAATATGATAAATTCTTACTACGGCTGCAATATTAATGAAATATGTTAGCTTTTCTAACTCTAACTCTTATTTTTGTTTGTTTGGAATAGTGATTGGAGTCTTTTAAAATAGCTTTTAACCATAATTTATAGTATATAAGGTGTTCTGTCATAAGAACACAGATGTCTAGCCCTAGGTGGGCTAGTATGTTGATCTTGGATCGAATAGCTCCCTCTTAGGTATCTATGGATGAGATACCTTTGAGAATAGAAGATCACTGTACACAACCAAAGGGGTGGGGTGTGTGCACGAGTGTAGGCGAGAATCGTAGATGAGAGAGAGCTTAGAGATCGTGTACCTTAGGGTTTACCATCTATTTATAGAGGGTACCTTAGGGTTAGGGTTTGACTTTGGGCCTCTTGTGCCTCCAAGCCCAAATGTTATGTCATCACGTCTCGTGCAATATTGGTTGCCTCTGTTGGGCCACACCTTAGTTGGGCCTATTATTTGAATCCATAACTTTTGCCCCCCTGCTCGGTAGTTCAGGCTTCTGAGCTGCCGGGATGTATTTTGCCCCAGTCAGCTTTACTAGCCGAGCTTTGCTGTCGTGAGCCTTACATTGCCGAGCTGAATTATGTTGATCCTGGCTGCCAAGGCCGCTTACCTTGAAGATCTGAGGTCTTATCTCAAAGATCCTGCATAGCGTGGAGATGGTTCGCCTGCATTTGAATCCAGGTGTTGATCTTGGCTATTGAAGTTGTCTCCTCTAAAGATCCGAGGTAATGTCTCAAGGATTTGGGATAATGTCGAGGCGGTTTGCCTGACTTCGAGGTCGGGATCTCTCTTCAGGTTGCTCGGGCTAGATTGCTGTGAATCTTTACCCTCTTGCCTATCTACCGCGTAGTGCCGGGTTGTGTCATATTGACCTCGGTTACCGACATCGTTCGCTCAAAGATCCGAGGTAATATCTCAAGGATCCGAGGTAATATCAAGGAGTTCGCTCGACTTCGAGGTCGGGACCCTTATGCGTTCGCCATCGTTACCCACTGACACCTGGCGGCTCTGTACTCGTGCGGGGTTTCAACCACCACTCCTAGTCACCTACGGTTTCCGTGTGCATTTAATTCATCCGTCGTGTCACATGCGTCAGCCCTGCCTTTTGGGCTTAGAGGTCACTAGGCTGCCGAGGCGCCTTTTTGTTTGACCCGGATTCTATATTCGGATTGTTCCCTCTTGATTTGCTTTTGTCCGAGTCTTTAACGAGTTCGGACTCGTATTCTGCTACCAATGTGCCTGTTTAGGCGATAAGTTTTCTCCAAGACGGGATCTATTCGCCTTTCCTTCGTTCTTTGTTTTTGCTTGTCTCATCCTCGGTTGATGGTGAACCTGCATTAAAATAAAAAATTCAAATATCCCTATGAGGGCTTCCGTTAGTTCTTCTCACACCGTTGTCATTAACAACCGTATAATAGTTGCCCTCGGCTGGGCGGTCAAGGGCTCGGGCTGCCCGGTGCCTTGACTATTTAACCTGGATCTCATGTCGAGGTTAATCTTCATTCCCTCTAGCGAGGTGCCGCTCCTCCGAGTTGAGGGTCAGGGCTTTAGTTTTGCTTCTGCTTAAGGCGTCTGTGCCTGCTTGACTTTGAGTTTTCCTGGCGTCTGTGCCGGTTTGACTTTAAATACTCTCGGCGTCTATGCCGTTTTGACTTTGAATGTTCCCGGCGTCTATGCCGGTTGTAAGTTATGACAATCTCTGATTATATAACCAATTAATTGCCATAGCATTTTTGAACTCTAACCGTAGTTAGAAATTCATCGACCGTAGTAGGTACAGGTCTTTTATACTCGACCAGAGCTTAAGTCTGGGAGTGATGGGCGAGGTTGTCTCGTTTTAACCTCGTGGGGTGTTAACTTAACCGCACTACCTCGTTCCGGCTTGACTAGCTTGCAAAGTAATTTGTAACCGAAATAAGGGCGAAGTTGTCACTTGTTCAACCGAGGTGTCCATTACCTCTAATCAAACATTTTGGCCCGATCGGGATCGAATGACAACCCGCTTTCTTAAATCGGCGAACGTTGACGCGTCAATTTCGCGAAGGCCACGTATGGCATTTTCGCCGAGCTCTAACCAATGCACGTCGGAGTACAACGGCTCGTCATACATCTAGATGGTTTTGTTTGTGACCGGGTTTGGGGACCACGGTGTCATGCGGGTTTAGAGACCTCGGCTTCATGCCGGTTTAGGGACCTCGGCGTCATGTTTATTACGGCGTAATGACCTCGGTGTTTCTTATTTCTGACCGGGTGTATTGATCTCGGTGTAATGCCGGGTTTAAGGACCTCGGCTTCATGGTTATTACCGGGTGTAATGACCTCGGTGTATCTCTTTGACTATCGATAGTAAAACGATGAATTTCCATTGAGGAATTCTTTATCCGGGTCCTTTTAAGGAGCGCGCGGAGTCAATTGTACTTTAAACGGAGCCCGGTTTTTAACTGAATTCATGTAACCGGGTCCGCCTTCCTTTCGCTTCCGCACAACTATCCACGGAACCGGATTTTAACCAGATTCGGTGTAACCGGGTCCATTCAAGAACCTCGCGGATCCCGAACGTTAACTAGATTTAGTTAACCGGGTCCGACTTCAAAACTTCACACGGAACCGGATTTTAACCATATTCGGCGTAACCGGTCCGCCTTCGAGAATTCACGCGGAGCCGGGATTTTAACCAGATTCGGTGTAACCGATCCGCCATCGAGAATTCACGTGGAGCCCGGGCTTTAACCAGATTCGGCGTAGCCGGGGTCCGCCTTCAACAATTCACACGGAGCCGGGCTTTAACCGAGATTAGGCGTAGCGGGGTCGGCCTTCAAAATTCACGCGGAGCCGGGCTTTAACCAGATTCGGCGTAGCCGGGTCCGCCTTCAAAAATTCACACGGAGCCGGGCTTTAACTGATTCGGCGTAGCCGGGTCCGCCTTCAAAAATTCACACGAGCCGGGCTTTAACCCATTCGGCGTAGCCGGGTCCGCCTTCAAAAATTCACATGGAGCCCGGGCTTTAACCAGATTCGGCGTAGCCGGGTCCGGCTTCAAGAATTTCACGGGGATCCCGGATTTTAACCAGATTCGGTGTAACCGGGTCCCCCTTTTCTCCTTAGTTGCAAGAATTTACACAGAGCCGCATTTTAACCAAATTTGGTTTTATCCGGGCCCGCCTTCTTATCCTTTACAAGAATTTGAGATAGACTTGGCGGCCATAGTCATCGCAAATAATCCAATAAAGGACTTTAAAATAGACTTGGCGGCCGTAGCCGTCTTTATATTCTTCAAACTTAGTTTTTTCCGAGTCCCAAACATGGAACACAGTTTTAACCGTATAATCCTCAACAGATTTTTCCAAGGGTGCTCTTTTAACTGTTCCAAGAACACCCGCAATCAACTTTTTGCAACCGCTGAAAACTCGAAATATACGTTTTGCAAGCCAGTAAATATCAATCAAACAGTAGTGCAAGAATTATATCTCCAAGTATACATTTTGCCTCCTCTTGCATCTTACTCATAGGTGAGTGTCAATGCATTTCTGCACACAATAAGTAGAACTTCATTGATTTGAGCAATTATTTTGCTGCAAATATCAAGGAACTATAATATCCTTGGAGATTTCCATGAAGCTCCCGACAAAAATATTCGTTGTTGAAGTCTATAGACATGTGAGCTTGCTTCAATTAAATGAAGATTCTTTCCAATTCAAATATTTGCTCATTATAATGTCCTTTGTGCTATCGACATATAATTCCCTTACATATTTTCAAGGTTCAAAACCTTTTGATGGACGTCATGAGTAAGGACACATGTTGATTCCTTAGATATTTGAAAAAAATCTCCATGGTAAAATAAATTTTCCAACATATCAGCAAATGAGATAATTTCAAAGCTTTGTTGTTGACTTCTATGCCATCTCGACATATTTTGATATTTTTCAAAGCAACCATCTCTCCGCCAACACCATTCTCCTTAAAACAACTTCGATATGGAGCATTTGGTTTCAAGAAAATCAAACTTGATTCATGATATCAGCTACAAGCAAGATGCTATCAGCGATAAGCCTTCCCTTAAACCAAAAGCATTTTGATTTGGAGCAATACATCTCTGCAATGACCCTTTCAATTTAGTAGAGTTTCAAGATTCTGCAACATATGCCAATAACGATATGGCCTCCTTGCATTCATAGCGGTGGCCTCTTTCCAATAAGTTGGCCTTGAGTGACTTTTGGGATGAGAAACATTGAAGAAACGCCTTAATAAAGTGGCTATTTCCAAAATTCAAGAATCCACTGAGAGAAGGTCCCGAATACTTTACGCAAGGTGTAAGATATGTGAAAACATCGAATCACATGAGGTAAAGTTCCTAGTGACAGAGCCCTTTATCGATGGCAAAACTCAATGAAGCACAATATATCTTCATGAGGTAAATTATTGCTCCTTTATGTCGAATGGAAAATATTCAAAGATTTGTTGAGTGCTAACTTCTTCTTCAACTGTAGTGATTTCTTCCCGCATACTATCAACTGTGTGTATGCATGCCTAAATACCATAATTGCACAAAATCCATCATAGCAGAGTATAAATGAAAATTCGTTGAAGTCAGATTTCCTCCTCACAACAAAAGTTGCTTCTCAAACGCAACAATCAAATTAGACATCCAGCATAAAAGGTTGTTCTTGTTCCCAAGTGCATTAGAAATCTGGGAGAGTTGCAGAAAAGAGCGAAACTAAAGTGCAAACAAATTTAGAAGTGTAACCTTGCATTGGGATGATAGTGAGAAGGTCGGAGTCATGCCGATGAAGGAGAAAAGGAGTTGAAATCTCCAAGTGCTTCAACCCACTGACAGCGCCGTTGAACTCTAAATACCTGCAACGTCAGGCTCTCAGATTCCGTAGCTTTGCGTTGTCGAGTATCGCCATCGAATTCTGATTTCTTCATCTCCTATTGGTTCATTCGGTCCCGATCAAGGGTCCTATTGGTTCTCTTTGACAATTTGCAAAGCTAGATCACCTCTTGAGCTTGATGACTCTTCAAAGCACTTTCAAGCTTCCTCCACGATATTTCATGAGAGGAACCTTCCCGAGATAATGCTGTTCAAATGCTGAACAATGGAAGACTATGCGAGTCGAAACAGAGCTAAGCTCGCCATTGCTCTGCATCTCGCACTCGGGATGTGACCTCGGCATTCGCCTTCTTGGACATTTTAATATCGGCTTCTCGACAACTTCGGACCTTAATCTCGGCGTTTACCCTTCTTCTCGTTATTAATAACTGTAATCTCCATCTCCGCATGGTAGCATATTGGCATCTCGGAGCATATTGCATCTTTGAGCAAATGACGAAAGCGAGCCCTGCTACTTAGTGACGATGATTGGCGGACGAAGGCTTTGGTTCTTGATTTTGATCAACTTCATGGGACATTCAGGACAGGCTCGTGTGATTTCTGGGTTGGCTAGAAGTTTTTGCCGACATGTAATGCAATAAAATAATCCCGGACTACGATCATCTCGGATTTCCACCAGAACGACGATCTTTAGAATCCACAGTGCAAATTGATTCGGTCAGATATGAAGAACCCGTTAGGCAGAATCCAATTCCTGAACCAGTCGACGAGAATCCAGAACCTCTGAAGAACGGCGTCTCAGCATCTGTGTTAGTTGACATAAGAGCGGCAGATTGTCTCGATCGAAAACATCACGGACAAGAGCAAGCATAATATCGGCGAAGTGACTTCCAACCCTTTATCAGAGGATGTACAGGCCCGGGCGAAGGTGAGCATGACCGGCCAATTCGGTTTAATATTTTACTCTACATATCTCGGGGGGCCGAGAAGACGATTGTCACAGCCAAACCCAATGATGTTGATGACGGGTTCTGTGCTGGCTACCGTCACTGCCTCATCATCTCGGCATCTTACCACCTCGGCATTCACCCCTCTCCGAAGTCCACATCTCGGTATCTCGGGCATGTCGACATTTTATCTCGCGGGACCTTAGGAGGATTTGAATAATGACCTCGGCCTCGATTGAATATGAGAATCCCGCCACAATTTTTGATCCCGCATTGTATCCCGGCATTGGATCTCGGCTCGGACTCAGACGGCTTGACACTTGCAAGTTAGATAGCATGAATAACAAACCTGGTTTGCGTCCTGGTTCAAATAGTCGAGGCCTCCCGACTTTGTTTGGGCTCTAACATAGGCATGAGAGGCCGAGACCACAATTAGCCATAGTCATGCCCGATGCCCTAGAACACAACCCAGAGACCCTTGTCGATTAAGTGCCCAGAGATCAAGAGTTTCGTCGTTCTCGCTCGATTGATTGAGAATCCACCAAAAATCAAGGACGTTATACTCGATTGACCCGCTATTTGTTTGAATTGATTAACCGGCATACTCCAACGAAGATCGAGTAGAGATTGCGCCGGGCTAAAATCGCGAAAAATGGCGAGAGTGATTAAGGAGTACAAATCGAAGCCCCTGGTCCTCGTCTTCCAGATTTGACTGCAGTTGATTTTTCCCCATTCGAACTGGGTTTTTCCGGCAACAATCCGAGCAAAGGCCTCTCGATTACTTCCGTGGTGACTATCTTTGGTCATGGGAATCGAGATTTTACCTAAGTTATTGCGGCTTCTTGATTGAACCATCGTTGGTCATAGGAATCGAAATTTAACGATCCCCACGGTGGCGCCGGTTCATTCATAAGAACACGGATATGTCTAGCCCTAGGTGGGCTAGTATGTTGATCTTGGATCGAATAGCTCCCTCTTAGGTATCTATGGATGAGATACCTTTGAGAATAAAAAAGATCACCGTACACAACCAAAGGGGGTGGGGTGTGTGCACGGTGTAGGCGAATCGTAGATGAGAGAGAGCTTAGAGATCGTGTACCTTAGGGTTTACCATCTATTTATAGAGGGTACCTTAGGGTTAGGGTTTGACTGTTGGGCCTCTTGTGCCTCCAAGCCCAAATGTTATGTCATCACGTCCGCGTGCAATATTGGTTGCCTCTCCCCGCCGCCACACCTTAGTTGGCCTATTATTTGAATCCATAACATAAGGTAATTATGTGATCTGGATTTTATTTTGATTTATGTCAATAAACACTTTTGAAACTTCAACACACACGTGCGTGTTCCATTCATTAGTTTTCTTATATTTCAGTCTTGGAAGAAGTTGTTTTATTTTATTTTTTTTTTTTGATAATAGGAAGAAGTTGTTTTAGATCTCTGAACATTTCTTTTGGGTTAAATATGGGCCTAGGCCCAAATCTTGGAGCAGATCATCTGGGGGAATGTGTCCGCCGAATACCTCCCTGAGTTCATTGGTGTGTTATCTATCTGCTATACAGAATACACTTTTTAATCGTCAGATTGTGAGTGCGTGTTCAATTATATATAAAACAAAATAAATTCAAGTATTTATCGGTGTTATTAAAATTGAGTCAAACTGGATGGTCCGTTCGGCCGGACCATTAGCTGGACTTGGAGCATGAAGACACAACGCCATTTTCTAGACCAGGCCGCTTTGAGCTGGAGAATAGCCGCCTTTAAGCCGGAATCTGGAACGAGTTTAGAAAACTGGATGGCTCTCAGATAATATCAATATCAACTTTCTAGTCATTGAAAACGGAGGTATTTATAGTGATGGCTCTCACATAACTCCCTGTTGATAAATAAATAAAATATATAAAATTCCCTCAAAATGGACGTCGAGTATTATAAACATATGTTTGCTTTAGTGGGGGAAGAGATGTAGAATTTGAGTTCGTATGAATACATATAAATAATATTTTAACGTGACATTAATTAATAATAAAAGAAAACCGGGTGGGGCCATTTGTATGCTGCGAGTTTACAGATATTCCTATTAGGATTCCTTTGACCTTTCCACATCCATCGGACATTGTCTTCTTGTCTTCTTCACCACCGCCGGCTACCACCACACATCTCCGTATATATAAATCTTCCATCGTCCCTGACTCATCATCACTCACCACACAGCATACAAAAGCCCGTCCAACCATGGCCATCTTCAACAACTCCTCTGTTTTTCTAACCCTAATGCTCTTCACCCTCTTGCTTAACAATAACATCATTAATGTCAGATCAAAATCATTTTCTTTCTCTTTCCCCAGATTCAACGAAATTAATTCACGTATAGAACTCGACGGTGGTGCTACCATTTTAGGCGATGCATTACTACTAACGAAGGTGGACAACCTGAGCAACCCACTTCAAAACAATGCAGGCCTAGCAGCATTCTTCCATGAAGTTCAACTCTACAACCCAACCACTCGCAGCGGATTCAATTTCTCCACCGACTTCACCTTCATTGTCCAACGACCAGGCTCCTCCAAGCTTCACGGTGACGGCATGACCTTCTTCCTTGCATCGCCCAACTACGACTTCCCGCTTGTAAACTCCTTCGGTGGATTCCTCGGACTCTTCACCCCTCAAACCGCCTTCAATAATCCGGCCGGTAGGAACAAGATTGTGTTTGTTGAGTTTGACAGCTTTTCCAACCAGTGGGACCCCAATCCAGGGACGCAGTCGCCACATATCGGAATCAACCTGGGCTCTATAAGGTCCAAGGATACTCAGAGTTGGCCAAGTGATGTGCAACCTAACGGCCAAATTGCGAGGGCAGCCATACGCTATGATTCTGACAGCTTAATATTGAGTGCTTCTGTGAGCTATCCAGATTCTCTAACCATTTTGGCGACTGAGGTTGATTTGACGGAAATTCTGCCAGAGAGGGTTATCGTTGGCTTCTCCGCCGCCACCGGGGAGTTGGTGGAAGCACACCAACTTCTTTCTTGGGATTTCAGTTCAACAACCTAATTAAGCAGAAGATCAATCCGCCATGATGAATAAGTTAAAATAAGGCGTGCATGTTACGTTGCAATCATGTTCAAGTTTAAAATAATATCCATATTCAGTAATCACGAAATAGTGACGGTGTCATTTAGATGATCGGAAGCTTAGACAAGGAAAAATAAAGCTTCGTTTCAATAATCAATATGGAGAAATATGTATTTGTATGGAGTATTATATATATCCCTGATTATGTTTTCTGTTGTGCGTACGAAACTTTTCACCATCTCATTAATTAGATTATATTTATCCTCCATAACTTTTTTTTCTTTTTTGTTTAAAAGATATGTACAGAGCTTGTGAGAATGGATGGAGTAGAGACAGTGGTCACTGGTCAGGAAAGATAAGGTAAGGCAAATAATGTTGAGAGGAAGCTTTTGCCATCACCAACTCACCATTCATTCAACTTATTTCCTTTAGTTATTGAATCACCATGAGATAATTATAGGATAACTAAGATAAATAAATAAATCCTAGTTCTAAAAGGATAACTCTAAATATCAAAATCAAACTCTAATTATACATAATTTCATATTTCTAAGGTTTTTGATTTGCTTAGAATTCTTCATTAATCACAAAAAGAGAGGAGTAATCAAGCGTTAATCCATACACATACAAGGGTTCAGAATAATCCAAGAATAAAAGCTTTAGCTATACATGTTCAAGAAATCCATAAGAAAATTCACCAATATCAGCGCATATCTGTACATGGTAAGGCAAATTGATAGTTCAATTTGCTTGACACATCTGTGTTGGAAATTGGAATCAGTAATCGATACCGATGTGTATTGATGTTTTCTTTACCATGTACATGAAAAATATTGGAATATTATATTTTAATTGGAAAATTTAAATTCTTATACGCCTCCAACATTTGTAAATTTCCTTCATATATAGTTCAAAGTTACATTTTTTTTAAGAAACTAATTTGTATTAAAAATTATGATAATAATAATTAAATATTGGATTTCATCTGGCCGGGTATCATAGAAGTATTATATCTTATGTACTTAAAACATATACTCCATCATGTTCTTAATGTATGATATGATTATAGAATTGATGTTGGTATTAAATGTGAGACCTAGTCCACCAGATGGTGATTGAGCATCGTTTAAAGAAAAAGCCAGAATTGCACAAGGGGGAGTAGTTCGTTTATCTTTAGATTTCACATTCAAGCATTGTTCACTTTTAATCCAACCCTTCAATATTTTTACAACAATACATATATGGTGGGTTTGATTATCATCATCTATGCTATATATGGAAGGATATTCTCTTATCATCTATTTTCTCATTAGCTCATCTGAGCCGTTAATTGGAAACATGAAAGAAAAATCCAAGGAGTATAACTTGATGATGTGACCATTCAGATTGATTGGATGAATATGATTCAGAGATTATAAAAGATGATGAAAAAATAGATGATAAGAGAAACTTAATCTTGCTATACATAATGTCAACGTGTGTTTGCTTCAAAATAAATCAAGCATTTGATCGATCGATTGAGCTCTTAAACATTTTCTAGGTAAGGGCCTGAATGGATAAACAAAAGGAAGAACACACAAATCAGACCCATACCGACATTTGGAATTCTCTCCTACTCGAAAATGATCTCAAACTCAGCTGTCCATTCTCAGCCTATCACTGATGTTCTGAGTCAAGTTTCCAAATAGCTTAATAGTGAATGCACATTACTTTCTTGTATATAATCACCCAACCTGAACAGTGCTTTCAGTGATTCTGATTTGTGAGTGACTACAAATGGCAAATCTCACTACACACTTCACACTTCACTAGAATGAATGTAGACGATATCGCCTCGGTTAATTTATATTTCTACATATTAAATTGCAAGTATCGATTCAACCTCTGGATCTACATTTCTTTTATAGCGGAACATCAACACAATAAGCAATGTGGTCCCTTCTATTAGGATTATAAATTCGATGAAATGTTTGTTCAAAAAGTTTACATGCTATATTTTTATTCAGAAAATGATAGCAAACACCCAGAATATTTTACCCAAGTTTCAAAAGCATGCATGTCCACAGAAGGTAGACAGGGATAATAAGATTTATTCGTACACAAGATGAGAAAAAATGGAAGTGAAATCATGAAAATTTACCAAAACATAAATGTTAGCCTAACACATTCCCATAAAGCACTCAGCATTTCCTCTTTTTATAGTATACGAATCAATTTAAGCAGCTCTAGAAATCTCATACTATGTTAACATGCATGTAAAAGGAAAAAATATATATGTCCTGCTTCTGGAGGCAACTTCATCATGCATTTAAACAATTCAAAGCAAAACTGGACACTAACCAGTTATCTTTTCAATATTTTAACCTGAACTGACACAATAACCGAATTTTCACGCAAGTGCAGCGCAGCAATTATGAAATGATTCATAGGTTGGATGTTGACCATAAAACCAATAGACATACTCCTCCTGGTCCTTATTATAAGGCACCAACTAACTTTTTTCACAAACCAATAAAAACAGTTAAAGTCAACAAAGTTGCCGTACAATTTAAGTAACTTCCAATATTGCCCCTACTAATTGCACTAAATTCTAATATTATATTAATTATTACTCACACACACTACCCTCATTAATTATGGGCAGACATGAAAACAAATAATTAATGATCATTGGGAACAAGCAAGTGCCTTATAAAAAAGACTAAATAAACTTGCTAGTTAGTGCATTATAATAAGGACCGAAGGGAGTATATACATAAGGGTCGAATTTAGGCCTCTGTATAATCAATTTTAAAAAAGGAACAAAAATAAAGGACTCAAACTTGTTCAAAGAACATAGGAGCATATATGAGAAAGGGGATACCGCCTTCATCAGAGATATAGGAATGAGGAAATAACCCAAAAACAAGTTGTAGAGTAAAAATAAAAATAAAAATGGAAAGCTATTAAAATTTCGAAGGCTTTACCACTCTTGCACCACTGTAGCCGTAGGTAGAAACGGTGAACTTCTGATCGGAGCTGTAGTCCTTGGTTAGAAGATCTAAGAACAAGAAAAAAAGGATCGAGATCCGTTTTTTTTTTTTTTTTTTTGCCTCCGACCAGTATTACGAAATCATCATACAATCGAGAGATTCAGAAAAGGAATAATTCATATTTGGGAAGCGATCACCTTTAACTTTCTTGCCGATGTCGGAGAAAAGGTGTAATATTCCCAATTTTCATATAAATTAATTAATGGAATACAAGAATTTTTCACCAAGCAGTAACCAATGATATTTGTTATTTTGACAGGGTATATTAATTATGGGAAATAATGTGGAATTATTCAGAAAATACGGTCATTAAATTTGGTTATAAATAAATTGAGGTAAATAATGTCAAAGAAACTAACTATGCATTTTATCTCATTATTTATTTATTATTTTCGTCCACAAATTGAGAAATAAGATAACTTATTATAGTACAATATAAAGACTTAAGAAGAGATAGAAGTATATTAGAAAGCAATAGAAAAGTACTCAAAATAAATTTCTTTTCCCCCTATTTTCTTGGGTAAAGGTGCAAAAACGACACGCGCTTTACCTCCGGGAAATGCGTCAAAGACCACGCGCTTTTTTTTTTTTAAAGAAAAATACACATACGATTAGATTATAGGAGCAAAAGTCACACCTGTTGTTGAAAGAGAAAACGTCCGTTAGTGAAAGATGAGGAAGGAAGATTTGGGGTGGAATAATAGTCAGGAACTGAGACCAGACCAGCTTCGATGTTATAAAGATCATCTTCAAGCTGTTGGCACTGCCTCAGAACATCGCCGACCGTCTTCCCTAGGATCATTGAAGCCACTTTCTTCCACCGATCTAGTGTGTACTGATCGTAAAGCGCAAGAGCATTCTCGAACATTTTGTTCTCAGCGCGAGTCCATCTCGGATTCCGATTATCTTCAACAATCTAGTTCGTTCTGGAATTGGTGATGGATTGTCCAGGTGAGAACATTCCCGTTGTTCCCCCCACTTCATCACACACTCGAAATTCCAAGCACAAAACTATTGAGACATAGAAACAAATTGTGGATAAAAAACAGAGGAGATACAGAGGAAGAAGAAGACGGAGATGCAGAGATAAATGTGAAGAGGTTTGAGTTTTCTTAAAAATTTTACTAGCGCAATTTAAAGGATAAATCGGAAAGCATTTTAGAGGAATCAGAATACTTCTTGTGGTCAAGAAATTCTCCTCAGGAATCTGGAAAAGACTCACTATAAAAATCTATGGAAAAGGTTCCAAAAAGAGATTGAGCTAATAATATGGTATCAAATTGCTGTTAGCAGATAACCCTAGAACTAACAGAGATCTGAGAACAATGAACTGAGATAGAGAGATTGAAGGCGAAATATAACACCGGAAAACTCAAGTGCGGAAGGATTAGGATTCTGGCGACAAAAATTTGGAATTTATAGGAAAAGAAGTGATGATTCTGTGAGCTTTAACTCAATGATAATTCAATTGGGTGTGTAATGGAAACTGGGCAACGGAAAAAAAAGAGAGAAGCCAAAAGCAAATGAAGACACAAAACCCAAGACGCAGGAGAAGACGCAGTGAATGGCAAATTTCACTTCACTAACAGACGTTTTCTCTTTGAGTGACTTTTGCTCCTATAATCTAACCAAATGTGTATTTTTGCTCCCAAAAAAAGTATATGGTGATGGACGCTCCTGGAAGTAAAATACATGTGTATTTTTTATCCTTTACCCTATTTTCTTCTTTGGCACCGGAAGTGCAAAGAGAAGAGTAGGTAAAGTTGTTTGGCCTAGGGGAACCTATGCAGCTAGGAGTAAGGATGGATGGAACAAGGTATTAATTGAAGAAAGAAGAAGTGAGC
The DNA here is from genome assembly GCA_019022655.1 of Acacia acuminata. Lineage (NCBI taxonomy): Eukaryota > Viridiplantae > Streptophyta > Magnoliopsida > Fabales > Fabaceae > Acacia > Acacia acuminata. The sequence continues at coordinate 431,272 of JAFJYI010000324.1, read as the reverse complement.
ACGTGAATGAGGCATGAGGCAATAAAAAAATGTATCTTTATTTCTTCAATACTTTTGGGCATCTGACGTTAAAGGAAGGACAAAAAAATAAAATGTTATTTAAATAATAGTAATAATAAAAGGTATTTGTCCAATATTCCATAAGAACTGACGTGACGAAAGCCAAAGGAAATGGAAAATATATATATATATACTTCTTATTCCTTTAAAACCCGCCACATGAGAGAAAGAAGAAGGATTTGATGGATGTTTGATGTGATATAATTCAATTGTCCGCTCGTCTTTTCCCCTTCCTCGTCTCTGCTAGGGTTTGCGCTCGTCTCCTCCATCCTCCTTAGCTTCAACGCCACCGGCGAGCCTCTTCTCGCCTCACATCTGCAGAAAAGAGTAGATCGGACCTCGGAGAGCCGGTACCAGCGAGTTTTAGCTTGGAACAAGGACATAAAGCGGCGGCCTTCCTTCTTCTCCGGCGCCGGCTTTCCTCTGGTCTCCGTCCTCATCGTTTCTCCAGCTCCGGCGTCCCTCTGTCTTTTGGTTGCAGCTGTGGTTCTCCTTCGTCGCTGGAGGTGGGAGCTTTTGTCTGGACGTCTCCCTCAACGGTGGTCTCCGGCGTGGCGGTGGTCTCCGGCGTGACGGTGGTTTCCGGCGAAGGGGTAGTCTGCCCTTTTCTTTTATTTTTATTCTTTTATGTTTTTGTGTTTGTTCTGATGTTGCTGTGGATTTGGGATTTTATGGTGGTGTTTTCTGTTGTGGTTTGGATCTGCGATTTTGGGGGAAGGGTTGTATCAATGGTTTATAATGTTTTGCACCTTATCTTTGAGAGGACCATTGTGAGGTTTGTTCGATGGTGGCAGATCCATAGCTTTAGTGTTAGCCAAAATTTGATCGGTATACAATCAAGGTCACCGGATCTGCTTGATCAGAAGAGAAAAAACGTTCTTCAGGACATTAAGGGTCTTTGTTTTTCCGAGGTTGGGCTTTCTATGCTTTTTACCCCAAGATGGGGTACCAATTTAGCTGCCTTAATTGTAGCTATTGCTTATAAGATTGTGTGCCTGTTAGGGTGAGTTTTACAACCAACACTTTCTTGCTTGTTCCTTCTAACCTTGGATATTGAGGAGACCATTATCGTCTATGATTCTACTTCTTCTCTTATATTTTTACTGTACGGTGTTTGGCTAGTATTATATCCTGTTTATTTTGTTGTATTTGTTTTAGCTTTGTTTGTATTTACCTTTATGTATTGTACCAGTTGGCAGTATTAATATATATATCCTTTGACCAAAAAAAAATGTGATGAAATTTAATTAATGGAGTCTCAACGTGACTGACATAAGAAAAGGCCAAGGAAATATTTTTTTAAAAATGAATATTTCCCCATAATTCCTAAAACCGCCGGACAAGGAAGAGAAAAGAGGAATAATTATAACCTAGTATTGAGTCTAAGTACATAGGGACCTAGGGAAGCAAATTGAGAAGACCAAAAAAAAAAACGGGGGGAAATTGTCACCTTCCACCCATTAAAACCGCTGGCAGGGACAGGGAAAAGTGTATCATCGATTGGGGAAAGTATTGGTACACGTGAGACAAGGAAAGCTTTAATACAAAATAATGAGATATTTGATATTTCCCTATATTCTCCCAGCACCGGATGTGGTAGTAAGAGAGAGAAAGATGTGGCAATTCGATATTAATTCAAAAAAAAGGAGGGGAGAGGGAGTGTCACGAGGGTGAGGCATGGATCACTCTCACAAATTTTTTTTCAAATGCTTCCATCGTACCCGACCGAAATAGGAGCCAAAAGAATTAGGCAACACACCATTTCTCTTATATTTTGCTTAGCATTCGAACGTGAGTGAGAGAGAGAATGGAATAAGAAATATTTTTCTTCCCAAATTTCCTAAAGCGCCGGCCAAGTGGGTAATGGAAATCAAATTTTTTTTATTTCCTCTAGAATGGTGAAGAAAAATCTAGACACTAGTTGGAACTAAAACCGACCTTGGAGATCTATTTAAAGGGCTCACTTCACCCATTTTCTTTGCTGGACGAATTTGGAGAAGAAGAGAAGAAAGTGATCAAAGATTGAGAAGAAGACATAAGGAGAGCCAAACCACACGTCCCCGAGGAAGGTAAGGACTTTAAATATTTATTCCACCTTCTTCCACTCTCGTTTTGGAGGTTAAAATTTTGAAGGAAAACTACTTCTTGGTTCTGTGAAGGTGAAGGACGTAAAGGAGGAAGAAGAAACATCGAGAATCAAGTTTCTAGTTGGAGGTATACTGAGATCAAGTAAATTATAGTTTAACTACTTTATAAATTCATGATTCGCTAAGTTGAAAATAGTGGTATTCTAGGTATGCGTTTCTGAAAGATGGGTCTGAATATGTATAGAATTGATGAATGAAGAAAGAATCAATCTGAAGATTAAAGCTTAGGTAGAAGGATTATCATGATATAAGAGAAACTTGTAGAAGAAAATGAATAATGGAAAATGGGAGCTTGCTCTTTGTTAGCCTTGAGGACGTGAAAACAAAACTGATTCCTTGTGGGTGCTTTAATGTTTTCAAGGTGCTCATAATAAGGTTCTAGTTCATGAACTTAAGATTTTGGTATGATTGAGGAAGACTTATTTTTAGGTCAACAAATAAATATTTTTAGAGAAAAGTCACTCATACTTATATTTTAATTATTTTAGGGTCACTTTGATTTTTCGCGTATCCGGGGAAAATATACTGATAAATTTTGGTCAACTACCAGGTAGTAACCTTAATCCTCATATGTCTTGTGTTGCCTTATATATTTGTTTTTCCATGATTGTGGACCCATGTCTCCTGAAAAGGGACATGCGTTTGTATGTGCATTCAGTGTGGTCTGGGTTCAGAGCCCGACTACTGTGTTTTTCCTAGCGCTGTGGATCCGGGGCTTGCTTTGTTGAGAGTCCTGTATTTGTTTCTAGGACATGTAGTCCTTCCGCAGTTAACATGGTATACTTGGTATGTTGTATTTGTGTTACTGCGCATTTGTTACTGAATGCTATTATTTGGTGTTTCCCTGATTATGGTTGCATACATACACTGTTTATGCATTACATATGAGATTAATGGTTACTCTGGGATCCATTTATGAATCTCAGATTTTTGTAAAGCTTCAGGGAATACTTCAAGGGTCAGAATGGAGAGAAGGGTAAGAATGCGGAGCTGGAGTAGACGGTGTCGTTGGTGACGGAGGGTGATTTATTTTTTATTTTATTTTTGTGATGAGATAACTGTATATTCTTTTGGCCTCGTAGGCACCGGTGGATGACTGTATATTTAATCCTTTGGGGATTTTATTTTGTTACTTACTTTTAATTATACCAGTATTGTCTGTAATCCAACCGGGAAATGCTCGGTTGCGATAAACTCTGTTGCATGTTAATTAGTAGTAATTAGAGGATATATTGTAATTATAAAAAGGAATCCCTCTATCCGTCACCTGAAAGGGCGAGGCTGGTAGGGGTGTTACAAAAGGCCTGGTCCTTTGCTCATCTTCACACGACTTGCAAGCTCGCGCAGCCACGAAAGAGAGGGAGACGACGGGAAATAGGGATCTGCTAGTACTAGATTCCTTTTATAGAGTCGGTGCTTGGATGCTTCCCGTCCAACCAACCTTGAAACACCCGCTTGTGTTTACTTTCACAATATTCACACAATTGTTTTATTTGATTCTTTCTTTGGGTAATACTTATCTCTGATTCTTAATATAAGATATTATTGACTTTTTTTGAAGAAATTAAAAAAAACTAAATAAATTAGTTAATTATAACATATATCATGTATCGTTTGATTATATATTAACCCATAAATTAGACTTAATTTAGTATTTAAAAAAAGATAAATATCAATACTTTAGAATAATTTATTTAGCTTCTTTAATCTCTATAAAAAAGTGAAATGTGTCTTACATTAAAGACCAGAGCAGTAATATTTAAATTTAGGGTTAAAGAGTAAAACTACCCGCAAGCTTTTATGCAAAGTGCATCCGGCATTTAGATGTGCAAGAATACTTAGAAACATTTTTGTTCCTATTTTGAATGTTTATAGGTATTTATATAAATTTAATTTAGGGTTAAATACCTAATTTGTCATGGAAGTTTTGCTAAGGGAGCGCCCAACACCCGGAAGTTTTTAGGGTACCAAATTTGCCCTAAAAGTATGAAAAAGGTAGCAAATTTGCCCCTCCGTTAATTTTGACCGTTACATTTAACTGAGTACACACGTGGCATGCCACCTCATCACACGTGGCATTCCACCTTATCAATCAAAAGTATCATTTTTGCCCTGGAAGTTTTCATTGAGGAGCAATTTTGCCCCAGAAGTTTACAAAAGTAGCAATTTTGCCCTTCTTTCTCCCAATATTAAATTTGACTGTTAGATCAGTCAAAGATCACACATGTCATACCTTGAAAAGATCGAACTTGAAGTCAGAGAAGGAGATCCTTGACATGTTGAGCTCAAGGCGCCAAGAATTTGTGAAGCCGAACTGGTCACAGGGACTAGAGCCGGGAAATCGGGCCAGGCCCGTTTAAGCCCTAGCCCTGTAGGGCTCGGGCTTGAAAAATAAGCCAGAAATTTGAAATTGGCCTTGCAGGGCCGGCCCTGGAGGGCCTCAGGCTTAATCGGGCTGGCCCTGTAGTTTGTATAGACTGATCATTTGCTTAGATCATAAGTAGATGCTTCCTGTGACCAGTTCGGCTTCACAAATTTTGGCTGCCTTGAGCTCAACATCTCAAGGATCTCCTTCTCTGACTCCAAGTTTGACCTTTTCAAGGCATGACATGTGTGGCCTTTGACTGATTTAATAGTCAAATTTAATATGCGAGAAAAAAGGGCAAGATTGATACGTTTTATAAATTTCTGGGGTAAAATTGCTCCTTAGTGAAAACTTTTGGGGCAAAAATGATACTTAACTCTTATTGGGTTGATGAGGTGGCATGCCACGTGTACATTCAGTTAAACTTAACGGTCAAAATTAGCGGATGGGCAAATTTGCTACATTTTTTATACTTCCGGGGCAAATTTGGTACATTTTTCATACTTCCAGGGCAAATTTGGTACCCAAAAAACTTTCAGATGTTAAACGCTCCCTTAGCAAAACTTCCATGGCAAATTAGGCCTTTAACCCTTTAATTTATATAGATTTAAATAGCATTACTCACAAATGAAGAGGACACTAATACAAAAAATTAAAGTGAAAAAGACAAAATATTAAGTTATAGATATAAGTTAAAAGTTTAAGAACTAAGTCGTCCAGAGTTATGGTTGAGGGACAGAGCTATAATTGAGTTAATAACTAAAATATTAATTTTTCCTAAAAGATATATCAAGAGGCGAGTAGTTATCGAAGGAGAACTAAGTAACTAAACTCATTCAAGATAACTTTAAACCAAACTTAGTGCACCCCATCCATGGCCACACCCATCTCTTTATGACATGTTTTAATGCTATTTCGTGTTATATAAAAAGCCGAATTTATCATGAAAATAGACTCCTCAACATTGTTCTTCGTTTTGGCTTCATTTCTACTTTACAACTAACGCAACTTCATTTTGAAGCACCATGCAACATACATTTACATAACTATATAATAACGGAAACTTCATCCAGAAAGTTGTGGGCGAGTGGACCCACAACGGAATTAGTCTATCTATGTAAACAAAGAAAATTAATTAAAAATATCTATATTGTCAGAACTCATATGGATTAATTTAATCAATGTTCAACGCGTTCTGAGATTACTATAATAGTCAATAGAGTACTATTACTCTTTTTTTAATTTATTAAAAAAAAAAAAAAAAAAAAAAAGCCAAAGACAAAAGCTAAAGTTACGTCTGAAATCGCGTGATCCGCATGAATAAAGATCACATGACAAGAAATACTAGAAATCACATGACTCCCTGTTGATGCAACAATATACATAACTCCCTGTTGATAAATAAAATATATAAAATTCCCTCAAAATTGACGTCGAGTATTATAAACATATGTTGGCTTTAGCGGGGGAAGAGATGTAGAATTTGAGTTCGTATAAATACATATAAATAATATTTTAACGTGACATTAATTAATAAAAGAAAACCAGGTGGGGGCATTTGTATGTTGTGAATTTATGGATATTCCGGTTAGGATTCCTTTATGCTTTCCACATCCATCGGACATTGTACTCCGTAACTTTGGAAGAAAAGGTAGAAACACTATAAAACTTGCTTGTCTTCTTCACCACCGCCGGCTACCACCACACATCTCCGTATGTATAAATCTTCCGTCGTCCCTGACTCATTATCACTCACCACGCAGCATACAAAAGTCCAAGTCTGTCCAACCATGGCCATCTTCAACAACTCCTCTGTTTTTCTAACCCTAATGCTCTTTACCCTCTTGCTTAACAACAACATCATCAATGTCAGATCAGAATCGTTTTCTTTCTCTTTCCCCAGATTCAACGAAATTAATTCACGTATAGAACTCGGCGGTGGTGCTACCATTTTAGGCGGTTCATTACTACTAACGAAGGTGGACAACCTGAGCAACCCACTTCAAAACAATGCAGGCCTAGCAGCATTTTTCCATGAAGTTCAACTCTACAACCAAAACAATTTCTCCACCGACTTCACCTTCATCGTCCAACGACCGGGCTCCTCCAATCTTCACGGCGACAGCATTTCTTCCTTCGCCCCACTACGACTTCCCGTTCAAACTCCTCCGGTGGATTCCTCGGACTCACAAACCGCCTTCAATCCGTCCGGCAAGAACAAGATCGTCTTCGATTTGACAGCTATTCCAACCAGTGGGACCCCTCCGGACCGTCGCCACATATCGGAATCAACCTGGGCTCTATAGTCCAACGACCGGGCTCCTCCAATCTTCACGGCGACAGCATGACCTTCTTCCTTGCATCGCCCCACTACGACTTCCCGTTTGCAAACTCCTCCGGTGGATTCCTCGGACTCTTCACCCCTCAAACCGCCTTCAATCCGTCCGGCAAGAACAAGATCGTCTTCGTTGAGTTTGACAGCTATTCCAACCAGTGGGACCCCAATCCGGACTCGCAGTCGCCACATATCGGAATCAACCTGGGCTCTATAAGGTCCAAGGATACTACGAGTTGGCCAAGTGATGTGCAACCTAACGGCCAAATTGCAAGGGCAAACATACACTATGATTCTGACAGCTTAATATTGAGTGCTTCTGTGAGCTATCCAGATTCTGGAACGTACCTTTTTGGAGAGTCAGGTTGATTTGACAGAAGTTCTGCCGGAGAGGGTTTACGTTGGCTTCTCCGCCGCCACCGGGGAGTTGGTGGAAGCACACCAAGTTCTTTCTTGGGATTTCAGTTCAACAACCTAATTAAGCAGAAGATCGATCCGCCATGATGAATAAGTTAAAAAAGAGGCGCGCATGTTACGTTGCAATCATGTTCAAGTTTAAAATAATATCCATATTCAATAATCACGAAATAGTGACAGTGTCATTTAGATGATCGGAAGCTTAGACAAGGAAAAATAAAGCTTCGTTTCATTAATCAATAGGGAGAAATATGTATTTGTATGGAGTATATTATATATATATATATATATATATTTCCCCTATATATATATATATATATATATATATATCCCTGATTATGTTTTCTGTTGTGCATAACGAAATAAAGACTTAAAGAAGGCTTCTCACATAACTAAATTAATTAGATTTGTTTCTTCGATCATTATTTTTTGGCCATCTCTTTGCGGCCCGAGAGAAGGAGAACTCACACACCTATGCTATCAAATAGAGGAAGGTTGAACTCATAACCTCTTATTTAAGCCAATACTTATTTAAAAGATATGTACAGAGCTTGTGAGAATGGATGGAGTAGAGACAATGGTCAGGAAAGATAAGGTAAGGCAAATAATGTTGAGAGGAAGCTTTTGCCATCACCAACGTAACTCACCATTCATTCAACTTATTTCCTTTAATTATTGAATCACCATGAGATAATTATAGGATAACTAAGATAAATAAATAAATCCTAGTTCTAAGGGATAAATATCCATATTTAATAATCTTAAGGATAACTCTAAATATCTAAATCAAACTCTATTTATAAATAATTTCATATTTCTAAGGTCTTTTATTTGCTTAGAATTCTTCATTAATCACAAAAAGAGAGGAGTAAATATCAAGAGTTAATCCATACACATACATACAAGGGTTCAGAATAATCCAAGAATAAAAGCTTTAGCTATACATGTTCAAGAATTCCATAAGAAAAATCACCAATATCAGCGCATATCTGTACATGGTAAGGCAAATTGATAGTTCAATTTGCTTGATATATCTGTGCTGGAAATTGGAATCAGTAACCGATACTGATGTGTATTGGTGTTTTCTTTACCATGTACATGAAAAATATTGGAATATTATTTTTTAATTGCAAAATTTAAATTCTCATACGCCTCCAACATTTCTAAATTTCCTTCATATATAGTTCAAAGTTACATTTTTTAAGAAACTAATTTGTATTAAAAATTGTGATAATAATAATTAAATATTGGATTTCATCTGGCCGGCCAGGTATCATAGAAGTATTATATCTTATGTGCTTAAAGTTAAAACACATACGTACTCCATCGTGTTCTTAATGTATGATATGATTATAGAATTGATGTTGGTGTTAAATGTGAGACCTACGTCATTTTTATTTTTATTTTTTAAATTATCTCTGTTGATATGCAGTCAACAATAATCAACTAGTAGAGGTAGTGATGGAATTAAGAAAAAGATTATTAGCATATTGTGAAATTGAGGAAAAAGATTATTAACTAGTTAACATTATTAATCTACTCAAATTAATAATTACATCTGTCAGGGAAAATTTATGGAGAGCGGGATTGAGGAGAATAACTATGGGTGATTTGACTCCAAATAAAATACGGAATGTTTATAATAATTAAATACGTATATTAGCGATTGAAAGTTGAAACAGATAACAATGATGGAGGAAATTAAACGGTATTGGAAGAGAAAATATTTTAAATTAAAGGGATATCGCAATCAGTGATGCTGATGGGCAACAATCATATTCCAAGGAGCTCAATTCTTTAAGGCAAAAAAAAAAAAAAAAAAAAAAAAAAAAAAAAAAAAAAGGCCAGAGAGAGATAAACTTTTAATATATTTCTATCTCTAGTCTCTGTCCACTCCTGTTGTTTCTGCTAGCTACAGCACCAGGCGCCACTAGATGGTGATTGAGCGTTTAAAGAAAAGCCAGAATTCCACAAGGGGGAGTACTTCGTTTATCTTTAGATTTCACATTCAAGCATTGTTCACATACAAGTGGGTTTAATTATGGGTGAAGGAGCAAATTGGCCAACAGATTTTTAACTCAGAGCGATGAACAAAAAAAACTTTTAAATGTGAAATTTATACCAACAGACTTTTAGCTCAGGAGCGATCAACGCAAAAAACTTTTAAATGTGAAATTTATACCAACAGACTTTTAGTTCAGGAGCGATTATACCAAAAGACTTTTAAAAAGTGAAAACCAACACAAAATCGTCATCCGGACAAGAACTCCGTTAGTGGGTCACATTTTTTGGGAAATAATGAGCTGAAATAAAAAAAATAAAATGCAGAAAAAACTGGTGGCACGGGTTCTAGTGAATTTGAGAAGGGTCTTTTAGACCTCATTGCTTCCACTCTTGGACAAACCAATATCTTATTATTCAGCTTCAGGACCCCTGCAAAGCCACGATTTTTACAGTCAGCTCACTTATCCCAACAAACTTGATAACTCTCATTCGCCCACAAAAGATTACACCAACTACGAACACTTGGAATATGGAAACTGAAGGAAAACAGCAAGAGAACCTGGTGAAATAAAAACAATTTCTAAACAATTTTTTGCTCTTCATTTTAATTTTTATTTTAGCTCATTATTTCCCCAAAAATGTGACTCGCAGATGACGATTTTTTGTTGGTTTTCACTTTTTAAAAGTCTTTTGGTATAATCGCTCTTGAGCTAAAAGTCTGTTGGTATAAATTTCACATTTAAAAGTTTTTTGTGTTGATCGCTCCTGAGGTAAAAGTCTGTTTGCCAATTTGCTCCTTCACCCTTTAATTATCATCATCTATGCTATATACATGGAAGGATATCCTTTGATCATCTACTTTCTCATTAGCCGATATGGGCCGTTAATTGGAAAGATAAAAGAAAAATTCAATGAGTATAGCTTGATGATGTGACTTTTCAAATTGATTGGATGAATATGATTTAGAGATTACGAAGACCGATTAAAAAATAGACGATGAGAGAAACTTAATCCTGCGATACATAATGTCAATGTTTAATTTTGTTGTGTTTGCTTCAAAATAAATCAAGCATTTGATGGATCGATTGAGCTCTTAAACATTTTCTAAGTAAGGGCCTGAATGGATAAACAAAAGGAAGAACACACAAATCAGACCCATACCGACATTTGGAATTCTCTCCTACTCGAAAATGATCTCAACCTCAGCTGTCCATTCTCAGCCTATCACTGATGTTTTGAGTCAAGTTTCCAAATAGCTTAATAGTAAATGCACATTACGTTCTTGTATATAATCACCCAACCTGAACAGTGCTTGCTTTCAGTGATTCTGATTTGTGAGTGACTACAAATGGCAAATCTCACTAGACACTTCACACCTCATTAGAATGAATCAACTTACCAAGGCACCAAGAACATCAATCAAAAGTCATGTCCTACCACCAAAATTGTTAGCGAAGAATAAGCAACGTGGTTCCTTCTGTTAGGATTATAAATTCGATGAAACGTTTGTTCAAAAAGTTAACATGCTATATTTTTATTCAGAAAATGATAGCAAACACCCAGAATATTTTACCCAAGTTTCAAAAGCATGCATGTCCACAGAAGGTAGACAGGGATAATAAGATTTATTCGTACACAAGATGAGAAAAAATGGAAGTGATATCATGAAACTTTACCAAGACATAAATGTTAGCCTCGCACATTCCCATAAAGCACTCAGCATTTCCTTTTCCTCTTTTTATAGTATACGAATCAATTTAAGCAGCTCTAGAAATCTCATACTTTGTTAACATGTAAAAGAAAAAGAAAAAAAAATAATATGTCGCTTCTGGAGGCAACTTCATCATGCATTTAAACAACAAAGCAAAACTGGACACTAACCAGTTATCTTTTCAATATTTTAACCTGAACTGACACAATAACCGAATTTTCAAGTACGGCGCGGCAATTACGAAATGAATCAAGGTTGGATGTTGACCATAAAACAAATAGACATATATACATAAGGTCGAATTTAGGCCTTTGTATTATCATTTTTAAAAAAGGAACAAAAAGAAAGGACTCAAACTTGTTCAAAGAACATAGGAGCATATCTGAGAAAGGGAATACCGCCTTCATCAGAGAAATAGGAACGAGGAAATAAGCCAAATACAATTTGTAAAATAAAAATAAAAATGGAAAGCTATTAAAATTTCGAAGGCTTTACCACTGCAGCACCACTGTAGCCGTAGGTAGAAACGGTGAACTTCTGATCGGAGCTGTAGTCCTTGGTTAGAAAATCTAAGAGCAAGAGAAAAAGGATCAAGTTCCTTTTTTTTTTTGGGCCTCCGACCGGTATTACGAAATCATCATACAATCGCAAGACATTCAGAAAAGGAATAATTCATATTTGGGAAGCCATCACCTTTAGCTTTCTTGCCGATGTCTGAGAAAAGGCCTGGTCCTTTGCTCATCTTCGCAGGACTTGCAAGCTCGCACAGCCACGAAAGGAGGGAGAGGACGGGAAACAGGGATCTGCTAGTACTAGATGCCCCGAGGCTGAAGAAAGAAAGACCGAACCAAGCTGTGGTGAGAAAAATGAGTTTTTCTTTTTTTAAAAAAAAAATATTATTAATTATTACTATAACGTTATAATTAGAGCTAACAATCAGGGCTAGGACCTAACAGGGCTTGAGTAAAAAAATATATTTTTCAAAGCCCGGTCCGAGAGCACCAGGACCACTATAGGGCCCAAAGTTACTATTCCAAATTTTAATTATTTTTCCTCTTTTTTTAAAGAAATATAATTAGTAAATTACAACAATTAAAGTTATAACTTATTAAATAAATGTTGTCAACATTAATGTCAACACAACATACTTAGTGCAATAAACAAACACAATCACTAATTCATAATCAAGAGGAAACTATTGTCCACAAGTTACTCACACATAGCATAATAAGATTACCACTAAGCAATATGAATATAGTGACTATCATTTTCATCTTCTCACTACTTGAAAGACCTGACTATCACCCAAGAGGGGGTGAATTGGGTGTCGGATAAAACTTTAGGAACTTTGAAAATCTTTTCGCAACTTCTAAATCAACAGTTCGATATTCAAATAAGCATATACTGGAAATGTAAAAGATAAGGGAAGAGAATATGTAAACTGTGATTTATACTGGTTTGGCCCAATCCTTGACCTACGTCCAATCCCCAAGCTCCACTTAAGATTTTCAATCCACTGTCTCCTTGTTTAACCGGGCACAAGAGAAAAGTCTTTACAACCTCACAAGTTTAGTCGGGCACTTGTGCAGCTTTTACAATCTCTTACCGAGATACTTCCCCTTACACACTGTAAGGATACAATTACACACTATGTACTTAGGATGATCCTTTCACTCGGACTCACTCCCTCTTACAAGTTGTAACTGTACACCCACACTCAAAAGTTCCACAATCTTGAGATTTGATCACTAAACAGATAATCAAATAAGTGTTTAGACTCTCTCACATAGTAGATTGATAATAATCACTAAAGTACATAGTCGATCATCACACTCTCTAATGAAAACTATATAATATTGAGAAACGGAGTGTATATGAGATATTGAACTATCGACGGTGAAGTAGTAAAATCATTTCAATGGGTTCGTCGAGTCATTCATCAATCGTCATCATTTCTTTTGGTTTGAAGGCTTCACAATTTATAGGTTATTGTGTTTCGACCGTTGCGAGCATTCAACCATTGGAGATCAGTTGGGAGTAGTCGTTGAAGCTTTTGTTGCTTTTTGCCCGTTGAGCTCTAATTCAACTTTAATCATAAAATGTTTATCGTTGACTTCGTTAATGCTCCGTCTTGGGTGTTGTAATAATAGCCGTTGTAAAGATTCAAGCTTTTTGTTGGAATGTTCAAACTATCCGTTAAACTCAGAAGCTTTCCTCTGACGTAGCATTTAATGCTTCTGACACAACGAATTGCTTTATGCTAATTTGTTGTTAATCCATGATCTAATCATCTGAAACTCATTAGCAAACTGATTAAAAGCAATTAGCAATGTTAATGAGTAATCATATAAGAATATGAGAGCACATTCGATTATATAAGATTTTCGAAGACGGTGATTTCAAAACAGAGGTGATCATGCTCGAGCATGATTAATCTTATGCTCGGCATCGGTTGAAAAGCAACAGTTTTATGTCGATCATGCTCATGCTTGAGCAAGATCCCAAGCTTGCTTGGGCAAGCTTCACTTAGCTTCTAAGTTAAAAGCTGTGGATTTTCGCTGTTGCTTGAGCAAGTCGTAGACAGAAGCAAAAGCATTCAGATATCACGCGTCGCTTGAGCATGGCCGATTCCCGCCGAGCACAGTCATCCGAGAGTAAAGATGAAAGAAGAGTTGGTGTTGCTCGGGCAACCTTTTACCTTTGCTCGAGCAAGTCGTTTTCCCGCTCGGGCAAGCTTCTTTACTTCTTTCAAAGTCGATGTTGCTCGAGCACGTCCAACCATCTCGCTCGGCAACGTCCTTCCAACTTGTGAACTTTTGCTCGGGGCCCGATGAATCTCGGGCATCATAAATGGTCTGCTCGAGCATGGTGCTCGGGCAAGACTTCTTCTCTGCTCGGGCAAGACTCTTCATAGTTGGAATTCTCACTGACACTCGACGCTGCTCGAGCAAGCTCATTTCTCTGCTCAAGCATGATTGCTCGATTTGGAAATTTTTGCTCTAAGCTCGACGATGCTCGGGCAACCCAACCAACGATGCTCGGGCATGACTGTGGAAATTTTGCTTTTAGCTCAATGTTGCTGGAGCATTCCAAATGCTCTGCTCGAGCAATCATCTTCGAATGTCAAATTTCTTGCTACGATGATCTTGTGCAAATATCAATCTCGTCCTTCAAAGACGCAATAGCATTGGCAGTACGAGGGACAATTTTCAGTGAACGTGTCGTCTTCAAAATAGCTCCAAATTTGGAAAACTACCCATGCTCAGAAATATCTTCAAGTCTTCTTTCTAATGCAAGAAGAATCAGCTCCAAACTCATTGTATTTCGTCCATTATCATCAGATGAATGGAGGTTGTTCTTAATCAGCGTTTTTGCAACATCCTAAACTGACCGTCAACTTCAAAACATAATATCTCCTTCCATTGATCTTATTTTTTTTGTGATATTGATGTTTTTAGAAAGGTATGTGAGTCTAGTTTCAAATGGTACTAATTTCACCTCATTTGGATTTTTCCTTTGTGAGATATGCTCAAAATACCAAAGCTAGGTCTGGATTGTGACGTTGATTTTTGTTGCAACTTCCAAAAATCATAGCTCTCTAATATGAACTCCTTTGGGCTTGAATGTTATATCAAAATGACTCATTGGGAGTCTAGTTTCATAAAAAATTGGTTTCACCTCAATCGGACTTCTGGTTTGAGAGATATCATTGAATTACCAGAGGTCGCCTAAAACAGAGCTGAACAGAGTAGCTGAACCACGTTGTTGCTCAAGCAAGCACAGTCTCTTGCTCGAGCATGACCATTTTTCATGCTCAAGCAAGCATTTTTTATACTCGAGCATGAGCGGATTTCAGACGTGAAAGGAGCTGGAAATGCACCATGCTCGAGTATGACATTGTTGTACTCTTCAAGAATGCAATTGTAGCTTATTTTAACTCTGAATTGACTCATTCCAACTTCCATATCATCATAGAGACTTCTAGAATCAATCTAAGAACTTGAATAATCATATTCTCATTTCATTTAGCAAGTTCTTCTTTCTTTCCTCTCTTCTCTTGATCATTCTCCATAATTCAACTCTTTCTTTCTTCTCTTGATCATTCTTTGTCATTTTCTACCTTCTTCAATATCTCCTCTTCTTCTTGATTATTCTCAAAATACTTTGATAACTTTTTGCTTCCTTGACATCTTTCCGTAAGTTCTTCTTTTCATAATCTCTTTAATTCAACTTGGACTAATATACATTAAATATATAGTAGTTAGTCAATGTAGGAGATAAATATAGTATACAAGCTTTTTGCTCTTAATAATGGCATCTATATAAGACATCATCAAGACTAATCATATCCAACACTACTATCATCAATTTCTAAGACATTTGATTGTGCTTCACTTCGAGTAGTAGGCTCTTCATGGGTACAAATATCAAGAATATATTTTCTCAAATCATGAATACATTCATAATCTTTATTTGCAACAAATATTAAACCAAATCATAAAATTAAAGTATAATTTTATGTATTTGTAATTAATTGGATAAATAACTCTATAACAAATCAAAAATTATATATAAATTAGTAAATTAAATGGTAAAGTCAAGTTAATGAAACAAATATATATATATATATATATATATATATATATATATATATATATATATATATATAAAGAGCCTAACGTGCCAGCCCTTTAAGGCCCTCGGCTCTACAGGGCCAACTTTATTTAGAAATTTCAATTTACAAGCTCGGCCCTTGAAGGGCGGGGGCTTAAAAGGGCCAACCCGACGGGCAATGCCTGATTTTCCGGCTCTAATTAGGGGGACTAAAATGAAAATATTGAAATTTTATGAGGCTGAAATGTGATTTCCTCAAACTCTGAGTTCGTTTCTATAATTTTAGGAGGGCGGGGGCCAACCCTAGCCCCCCAATTCTGTCCTTGCGCTCACGCACACAAAAGATCTACTTAATCAATTAGTAAAATTAATCGTTTGTAAAATAATGTATGTGCTCATTTTCCTAAACTACCCTCTTAGATCATTTGCATTAAAACCATATTTGATGTAAACTTTCTTAATATATGGAATCAATAGGGATAAATTATGAAAAAAAAAAAAGTGATAAATATGAGAGGCAATATAAATTAAGATCTTATATTTATTATCAAATGCAACCATCAACGATGTATATATACATATATTAAAAAGGGAATCGTGGTATGTGATTAATGTTTTTGTTGTTGAACAAAGCCCTATTGTGGCATCAACTTATGGGAACCAAAGTACTCTCTTTACATGAAGGCTCTCTCTCTCTCTCTATGCTCTCTTCTATGCATGCATATGCTCATAAGTTCAATAGAAACAGTAAATTTTTATTCCTCATTCCCAAATCTCATTGATAAAAAGTTTACACTTTTTTGAATATTTGATAAGCAGGTCGTATTCGACTTCCTTCAATGTGACTGTGAACATGGACATTAATCACTACTCATACCAACAAGTTTAAGACTCAAAGGCTCTAGACGAGTACCCCATTTGATTCCCAAATATTCAAAGGGGGAGATTCAAAACGACGTCGTGGTGCTGAAAGGAAAATTTTGTGTTAAACCTAGTCTCAGAACATTCCTTTTATAGAGTCGGTGCTTTGGATGCTTCCTCTCCAATCAACAACCTTGAAACGCCCACTTGTGTTTACTTTCACAATATTCACACAATTGTTTTGTTTGATTCTTTCTTTAGGTAATTCTCCGGTTCTTAATATAAGATATTATTCATTTTTTTGAAAAGATTAAAGAAACTAAATAAATAAATTAATCATAACATATGTCATGTATTGTTTGATTAGATATTAACTCATAAATCAAACTTATTTTAGTATAAAAAAAGATAAATATCAATACTTTAGAATAATTTTAGCTTCTTTAATCTCTATAAAAAAAAGTAAAATGTATCTTACATTAAAGATCAGAGGAGTAATATTTAAATTTAGGATTAAAGAGTAAAAGTACCCGCAATCTTTTATGCAAAGTGCATCTGGCATTTAGATGTACAAAAATACTCATAAACATTTTTGTTCCTATTTTGAATGTTATAGGTATTTTTACATCTATGAAAAGTATATGATGCTAGACACAATTTTGATTTCCAAAGATTTAAAAAAGAGAAAAAAATAAATCAAAACGACGTCTTGTTGCTGAAAGGAAAAATTTTGAGTTGAACCAAGTCTCAGAACATTCCTTTTGTAGAGTCGGTGCATTTGATGCTTCCTCTCCAATCAACAACCTTAAACACCCACTTGTGTTTACTTTCACAATATTCCTACAATTGTTTTATTTGATTCTTTCTTTAGGTAATACTCTTTAAGACTTTTTTTTTTCCTCGAGATTAAGAAAATTAAATTAATTAATTAATTATAACATATATCATGTGTCATTTGATTATATATCAGTTCGTAAATCAAACAACTTAATATAGTATAAAAAGATAAATATTAATACTTTAAAATAATTTATTTAGCTTTATTTAATCTATATATATATATATATAAAGTCAATTATGTCCTATATTAAAGACCATAGGAGTAATATTTAAATCTAGGATTAAAAAGCAAAAATACATACAAATTTTAATCCAAAGTGCATCCGGCATTTAGAAGTACAAAAATACATATAAACATTTAAAGTAAAAGTAAAAATGTTAAGATTATTAAAGGTCCTAACATTTTTGTTCCTATATTGAATATTTATAGGTATTTTTGCGTCTATGAAAAACATATAATACTAGACACATTTTTAGTAAAAATTTATAAGTGTTTTTCCACCTTAACTGTTAAATTTAATTCTATTAGCAATTTGTATACGTCAATTTGTTTGTTTGAGGATGATTCATTACAAAACATGTCATGTTTTGGAGGATATATTCATCTTCTTGTGGGAGTTCATTTCTTCATGTATGTCCTGCTTTGGAGGATATATTCATCTTTGTGGGAGTCTATTTCTTCATGTCTGTCTTCCATTATAAGATGCAACAGATTTTTCTTTTTTCCTTTTTTTCCCTTTTAAAATTTGGCATAGGATACCAGAAAGATTCTTGTTCTCTGCTTTTAACTCCTTTTCAAGTCACATTTCTTCTTTAGTCAGATCAGAACACATTGTTTAATAATAGTGGTATGGTGAAACAAGTTTAAACAAACTCGGTATCGTGAACTTGTAAGAATTTACTTTTATTATTAAATATGTAATAATAGTGTGTAATATATAATTAAGATATAAAAAATGACAACAATTTAATTTAAATATATTTTAAATTAAATAATTGAAATTAAATTCATCAACATTCAAAACTTAACATATTTAACAAATAAATTTCTATAAAACTCTTATATAAAACCACTAAGCATGCATGATCAAATCATCAAAGTTAACAAGAGTTTAAGAGAGAGTTAACGCGGTTTTATAAGCTAGAAACATAAAAATGGTAAACTCTATGTATAAACTCGTAAATTTAACCAAATTTACCAACGGTCATGAGTTTACCCGTGATTCGACTCAATTTAGTAAGCTAGAAACGTAAAAACGGTAAACTCTAAGAGTTAACTCGCAAGTTTGACAACAATAATCATTACTTTTAATGGGGAAAAGACTCACCATTGAGATTTTTTTTTTTTTTTAAAAAAAAGGCAAATTTTTATGCCTTTATCTTATATCCCATATTTGATTGGGGGCAACAGAATCTTTACACAGCCATATCGGTTGAACTGTTAAAGCCGAACACAGAATATAAT
Organism: Acacia acuminata; assembly: GCA_019022655.1. Classification (NCBI taxonomy): domain Eukaryota; kingdom Viridiplantae; phylum Streptophyta; class Magnoliopsida; order Fabales; family Fabaceae; genus Acacia; species Acacia acuminata. Next base: position 412,453 of record JAFJYI010000324.1, on the reverse strand, counting down.
TTTCTTTAAAAAAAAAAAAAAAAAAAAAAAGGAGGACACAATCTAATTTTATTATCAACCCAAGTTCTTTTTACATTCATAAAAAACTGAGCCTATTGTGCATGCATGCTGCAGAATTTGACAAGTTAGCTATATTAAACTTTCAAATAGTAAATTTTATATTTTAGATTAATATTTGATATTCGGGAGGAGCAGAACAAATAATACATCGAACAAGCATGCGTCCGAAGAAAGCAAAGAAAAATACCAATCTTCATCCAAAAGACACTGAATTTGAAAACCAGACAATACATGCAAAGTATATATCTAACCTTTGCTTCCAGTCCTTTCAAACCTCAGCGGTTGGCAATACAATACCTTAAAAAGGTTTGGCTTTTCGTCTGGGTTCCTTCTCATGAAAACCACCTAGCTTATTATAAAAAGCCATAAGCCATTGATCACAAAAAGGCTTGAATTTGAAACCTCGGAACAAGTTCTTGGTGTAGAACAACGGAGAAACTCAAGAACCGAACGAGGTTAGTTATTCTGACTCTTTATTCCCCACACTGCGTGATAAACTGCACGATCTTCTATTGCATACAAATCCCAGAGACCAAAAACCAAGTGGCAAAGCCGATAAGATTGCATAATCTGTGTCGCTATCAAGGAAGGTTTTCTTAATCAAATTTATGATTATAAAGAGATTTTCCTTCAACAAAAATTAAGGTTTAGTGGGAAACTAACACTAAGATGAGAATCATAACTATCATCTTTTTGGCTGTGCACGTTGGTTAGGTCAAGTTTTGAAGGTTCGCAAGCCAGAGAAAAAAGGTGATTTGGGTAGCAGCAAAGATCAGAAAACGTCAATACAGAAAATGCAATCTTATGAAGGTAAAGAATTTTCTTTCATTCTATGAACTTAATTGTTTGTACGAGGAAATCAATAGTATCTTTGAACCCCAAAAAATGATAGATTTTTTATTCAATATCCTTTACAAGGATAACGGAATAATAGGAAAGGGAAGAAATTGTTATCTACTAAACACTTCCTCTCTGCTATACACTTCCTCATATCCCAAGATAGAAAACCTTCTATTTGAGAAATTAGAGAACACAGTGGGGCTGCTGTATTTTTCTTTTTCTTTTCTTTTTTTCCTGAATAAAAACCAGTGAGGCTAATGTTGACATATTCTAGTGGGGAATTTTTGCAGAGAAGAAGAAGGGTCAGAATTGGTTTCAGAGAAAGTTCGTAAAGAAAATGAATCGGGATTATGAATCTGGAGACTTGGAACATGTCACTGCTATAGCAGCTGCTGCATTTGCAGCTAGCAATCAAGAGATTCCAGATATCCCACAACAGAAGAAGACAGAGAGATCATTAACAAAGACCAGAAGCAAAAAGGATGCCTCAAAAGCTCCAGTTTCCCAAACTGGCGGATCCAAGAGATTCTCAGGTAATATATATGAACACACAACAACCACTAGGACATCCAACTTCAGCCTTGTTTATCTAAACTAAAGGACAGTGCTTGGACCAAATCATTTTGTCCCTTGTAAAAAATAAGTCACCTTTTTGGAAGGGAAATAAATTAGATTAACAAGTTTGAATCAAATGCAGATTCATTCAAACTCACAGATGGCCAAGGGAAGAAAGAGCCAACATCACCTGCTAGAGATGAAAAGGCCACCGCCCATGTGCCATCAAAGAAGACATTAAGTTTTAGAGAGCTCCTAAAGACGAAATCTGACACTGCAGCACCAGAAGTTGCTGCACCAGAACAATATGAATCTTCGAAGCCACTGACTTCAACAAAACCGGTCACCAAGGAAACAGAAGCAGATGCCTGGGAGAAAGCTGAGCTTGAAAAGATCAAACAAAGGTACTTAACAATAGTGTCATATTGAAGTTCCTTGAATATACCCTGCAAATACCTTGCTTCATGCATTTTCTTTCAATTGCATGTGTGTTAAACATTTCATACTCTAACAAAAAAATTGTCAGGTATGAGAAGTTGAAAGAGACAATAGATTCCTGGGAAAACAAGAAGAGGAAGGACGCAAAACACAAGCTGAACTTGCAAGAGGTTTTACTCATTTGAACTTTATGATTAACAATGATACTCTTCCGGTCTTTAATATAAGACACAGTAGATTTTTTTGAAGAGATTAAGGAGACTAAATAAATTATTTTAAAGTAAATATATTTATCTATTTTATACTAAATTAAATTGTTTGACTTATAAACTGAATATAATCAAATGACACATGACATATGTAAAGATTAACTAACTTATTTGACTTTTTTAATCTCTCCAAAAAAAATCAACTATGTCTTATATTAAAGACCGGAAGACTATTATATAGTGTGTGCTTATGGGCTTTCTGAAATATCAGAGTCAGCTGGAGAAAAGAAGGCTGAAAGCCATGGACAAATTTCGAGATGACTTGGACCGTATTGATCAGATTACAAGAGGAGCAAGAGAACAAGCAGATGCAAAACGAATGAAGGAAGAGCTTAAAGCAAGAGAAAAGGCAAATAGAATCAGAACAACAGGAAGGCTTCGGGGTCCATGTTCCTGTTTCTAAGATAACCATTAATATAATATCTATGGCTTGGGGCCATTGTAGATATTTCTTTCAATTATTGTATCTATAATTCTTTCCTTTTCCCTCTATTAAGAAATTCATGTATGGAACTAAACCATATCAAATCCACACAATATGCAAAACTATACGAGAAGCTGCAATTATTCCACAGAAAGAAGTTGTATCCGAAATTACTTAAGATGTCAAGAAACTAAGCTGCTAAGTAGCAAGTTAGACTATATTACTTTTCAATATAACCACCACTCCTCTAAGGTGCCAGAGGAAATATTCAGAGGGAAAGTGTGATAATAAGCAAACGTTTTATCACTACGTGAGATAATCTGTATACAAAGGTGCCATTGGTGTCTTAAACTAAAATAACAGAAATACATTAGTTGTGGTCATCTTCAATGCAAGAAGCTAATAAAAATTCACAGGAAAGAATGTTTGTTGACCTTACTGCCTAAAATACCCACTTTGGCAACATTACATTAGCTTCTTACATCCCTTATAGGGATTCCTATATGTTTTTCATAAAGTATTCTAAAGGCTTTTCAAAAAATAACATGGCTACAATAAGCAATGCCGCAATTAATGGCCAATTCAAACCTTAAGAATTTAAGCCACAAAAAGAACATTTGATGACTTTTGAATTAAGAAGCAAATCTGCCAAGAACCAATGTTTGCTTTGGAAGTTTTTTCAGGTTTAATGTCATCCCAGAAGATTTAAAACGTAGTGATGTTACCCTTTTCGTTAAAAATTTAACGGTCTACATCAATTTTTTAACGGTCAATGTTAGTTTCTTAAAGGTATCGGGCCATATTGTTACGTTTTAAAACTTCCAAGGTGACAATGAACCTGGAGTTTTAAAACTTCCAAGGTGACAATGAACATTGCTCCTAGGTAATGCTTCTGAGGGCGAATTTGCTACTTAACCCATGATTATTTGAGACATTCAAAAGGGAACTTCCAGGGGGGTTGAAAGTGGAAACCAATTACATAAAGACACTCGGTCTTCCATTTAAGTCAAAAATGCACTTAAGCATAAGACATGAAACAAATTACTGAACTTGAATAACTTTAATTTTTTGGCACATGAAAATTTTAATCACTTAAAATTTCTCCCAAGCATTAATTACTACTCCTCTGGTTAAAGGAGTCACAATCAATTTCCCAGCTCAACATTAGTGAGCTGCTCACAAAAGTTACACCTAAAGTTGATTTGAGAAGAACATTACCCAAAAAAACACATAAATACAAAAACTTCAAATGAACAAAAAAAATAAATAAAGTCAAGCCATATATCAAGAAATTATTTCTTTGACCAACCTCTCCAGAGTAGGGTATGCAAAGTACAATACCAGGAAAGAAGGGATAGCAAAAACTATGGTGAGTAACAAGTAAATAGATACAATAACAGCACTGACTGGAACTGCAAAAAAGGCAATCAGAAGTAAAATGGCAACCAGTGGGAATTTGGATATAACATGAATGAAGAAATCCAGAGATTTATTAAGGGAAAAAGGGCGTCTAGTCCCATCCCTACTGCCATCATTACCATCGGACTCCCTTTGCCCAGAACCAAGATTTATTGAGTGTCTTCTAAGGTTACAATTAGAAGCTTGATTTCCTTGAAGAAAGTTCCTGATGGGAGAGAGTATATTGGTTGGCTGTCCACATTTGAAGAGACAAGCTTATATCTATCACCATTCCGGCTTTCAACCATCCAAAGAAGGAAAAAATTCTTACGAGGGAACTTCAGATTTCCTTTATAAACCAATCGGAATGATAATAGCTGGCACCATGGGCAAGAAATGAAAAATGGGATCTTGATTTGTTGGGCGGGAAGTTTCAAAACTGCCAACTGAAGTCCCAGAATGCAATTCTTGCAGATGGTGTGTCCACACCACAAGACATAAGGCACGTTCTCAACTATGTTGAAAGATTCCCAGCATATGGGGCATTCCAACCCTTCATCTTTGCTGGCATTAGACAAGACCTCATCATCTGAGCAGTCCGAACAAGTTTGGTTTGTCTCTCTCGAGTTTCCTTTCACTCTATTATTTGCCAATGGATTTGTGACAAAACTCCACATTATAAAGGACAAGCAATTTTGTTAAGGAACGAGCATCAAGGATTAAAATATCAGTCAATAAGTCATTGTCCAGCACAATCACATAGTCATGAAACTGATTTTTGACTATCCGTCTTCTGCTATTTATAATCAAGCCTTCCCAATCATGCCACCTGAAGATATAGAGTATCAGAAAGAATGATTGACAAGGTAACAATTTATTATCTAACCAGTCAGTGTAGATTTGAAATTTTAAACAAGCAAATTCAAAACATTACCTTTTGACATCCAAGGCATGTCAAACATATAATAAAAAGATTCAGGTTAAAAAAAAAACGGCCAAAAATTAATATGGATCCTAAAGTGCATCGTTGTTAAACAGGAAATACAAAATTGTGGGGAAAAATTATGCACCTTGTGACAGGAAAAACATGCACTTGTGGGCAGATGTTCATTTTCATAACGCATCCTCAGTAATAAAACAGATGATGAGAACTGTTGTGATATTCTTACAATCCAGACAATTAAGAAAAGATGCCTAATAATTAAAGTAAAGCAATTCCCTTTAAAGCTGAAAGCCCGATATCAGGCACTTCCTATATTAAAAAACACCTTTGCTTCTTGAAGATCTGATTCACAGCTCTTAAACTAAGCGAGAGTACAATCAATATTACGAGGTCAGGAGTAAGTCTAGCTTAATCATCATTCTGCCAATGAGAAGCCGTAATGGAATCTTATTAACCCTCGAAATAACATCATAAGAACCTCAATTAAAACAAATAACAACAATGATTGTAAAGAAATCTTGAGATCCCCAAACGAAATTAAAATTGATTTTAAAGGCAGTTCAAATGAAAAAGATAATACATAACAATTCGATCCACACCATCTTCCGCTTAAACCAGCAAATTAAGGCGAAAAAGAAAATGGGTACGGAACTATTATTACAGAATTTATAGACCAAGAACAAATCGATCGGACAAATAAATCATTACCTCTAAGTATCAGCAATAGATGGATTTGAAGCCAAATCTAACGTGATTTTACTGAGAATTTCCCGAGCCAATCAGAATGTAATTCGAGATTAAGAAGAGGAAAGGAGAGATAGATAGATCGGTTATCTTCCTCTCCCTTTCCCTCTCCTTCTCCCACTACGATGCAGCGCAAAAGCGCGACGATGTACTTTTCTCTTCTGTCTGTCTTTTTTTCCCCCGTTTTCCTCGCGCAAGAAAATCGCGATGCTGTCTGCACAAACCGCAAACGCAATGCTGGACCGTGTCAATTTGAGGAACGAGTAAATTCTTGTTGAAAAAATAAAACATACCTCTCCACCCAGGCCGAATGTCGAAAGCGAATTCACATCAATATGAGGTCTTCCCACTTTTTTTTTTGGGTCAAAGGATACTTCTATTAATACTTCAGGAAAACATTACAAGCAACATCAAGGAAAGAAAAAACCACAAGAAGGAGAAACAACATTAACCAAACACAAGTCCATGATTACAAAACAAAAACAATACACACAAATAAAAAAACAAACTACAAACAATCACCCCTCAATAGGTGATTGGGAAGAGGGGCATCATGAGGAACAACATTCATCTTCCTAGAGTCCGCCGGCTAAAGTGACAAGAAAGTTAGGTGTTGGTTGGAAGACCCACCCAATCGGGCAAGACACCCCTTTATAAAGATTCATTTAATCGTCAAGCACGATTACCCCCCCTTGGGGTAAAGGACAGAGAGAACCCAACCTTGGTACCCAACAGACAAATAATATCGAAAATAATGCTCCTACTCCTCCAATCAATCATATCCGGAGCTTTAGCATCAACACATTCAAGGAGAGAAAGACAAACTCGGTTTCAAAAATAACATTATCATGACCAAGATCAACAATGAAGATCAATGCCCTCTTAAGAGCTAAGGCTTCACTCATGAAAGCGAGAGATGGATTTCACTTTATCCACAAAACCCCATTTGAAATCACCAAATGATCCCTACGATAACTCCAATAGCAAAGTCAGTCTTATGAGCCGAAAAGGCCCCATCACGCTTATATTTGAACTTGCCAAAGATGGAGGACCGGATAACTAGATGAGTAGGAGTAACCCTTTGAACCTCCGGATTGTCGTGCTTTTTATCGCGAATTCACCCAGAAGTCAAAATTGTTTTTCCTCGCACATTCAATGACATCAATAGGGTTAGGATCCTTATGATTAAAAACTAGATTATTCCTTTGTTTCCAAATAAACCATAAGATCCAACAAATTAAAGAGAGATTTTGCTTGCTTAAGAAAGACATACCTGAAAGTTGAATCCACCAAGCATTGAAGTTCAAAATACTAGCAACATCAAGTTTTACACCAAGAGAACACCCAAACCAGACACACTTGGTCCAAGGGCAATGGAAAAACAAGTGCTCCACCGTCTCCACCGCATCTAAACAAATTGGACAAATGCTACTCTGTGATCTCTTTCTTCAATGAAGGGCCCCATTGGTAGCAACAGCATTATTTAAGATCCGCGATGAATTGTTGAACCCTAGGGATAACCCGAATCCTCCAAATTGACTTCCAACAAGATGGAGCAACAACTATTGAGGACCCACCTGTTACCGCGACAACATCTTCTTTTACTATTATGATACCCACCTTTCACGTAATATACACCATTCTTAGCACTAGTCCAAACTAACTTATCAGGCAAACCATTAGCTAGGATGTCAATCTCATAAATAGCACTCTTGACTTCCGATGATACATACTGGTCAATGAGAGTAAGATCCCACTTTCCATTGACAATAAGATCACAAACCCTGCCCTCAGCTATGACTGGATTTAGATCACTGGGTTTCTTCGGAAAGTCAACCTGTGGGACCCATATATCATCCCGATGCCGATAGAAGCTCCATCTCCAATGTCCCAAAGCAAATCTTGCTTGAGGAACTCTCTACCATCCAAGATACTAGACCAAGACACATGATGCTTTATGACCTTTCCCCGCCTTCATGAAACCACCTTTGGGAAAGTACACACTCTTCAATACCCTAGCCCACGCATCATCGGGCCTCGTCGCAATCTCCATGCGCTTTTGGCCAGAAGAGCATATTCATGACAGATAAATCGCGAAAGCCCATTCCACCGCATTTTTGTCCGTAGTTAAAGACCCCCAGTGCTTTCCAATGTGTAGTTCCACCGTAAACAAGCATCAGCTCCACCTAAGTTAGCAATTAGACTGCTAATCTCTTTGCAAGTCTTAACCGGGAACTTAAAAACATTCATAGGGTAGATAGGGATAGCCTGGAGAACAGCTTTAATCATGACATCCCGCCCAGCAAAAGAAAGAAGCGAATGACCCCATCCTTGAATTTTATTAGCAATGCGTTCTCGGACATAAGCCAACGCCTGATGTTTTGTCTTTCCCCATATACTCGGATACCAAGATATCTACCCGGTCCTCTCGTCACAGAATACCAAGAATTCTCCCCACCATATTTTTAACATCATCGTGGGTATTGGAAGAAAACAAGATACTCGATTTATCAAGATTGATGACCTCGACCGCAGGCGTGCAATACATCTTCGGATATCGCCGATGGTTGCGAATGCGTTGAGATGCACGCATATACGTAAGAGCATCGGCAAAAAGAAACTATGTGTAAGTTCAAAGGCAACTATGGCTCAATTTGACACCTTTAATAAAATAATCCATCTGGCCCGGTCTAATCATAATGGAGAGAACTTCTGCAATAATGATGAAGAGATATGGAGAGAGCGAATCCCCTTGTCGGATACCCCGGCTCGGAGTCAAGGAACTCACTTTTTCACCTGATAAGCAAATATTCAAACTAACAGAGCAAACACATTTCATCACAAGAGACACCCACTCTGTACAGAAACCAAATCTCAACAACACCTTTTCAAGAAAATTCCACTCTACCCTATCATATGCTTTGCTCATATCCATTTTAAGAGCGAATTCATACTTACTCGTATCTTTCTTGCGACGAAGATAATGGTATACCTCATTGGCTATAATAATATTATCATGAATACACCGGCTGGAACAAAGGCACTCGATTCTCGTGAAATACAAGTGTCAAGCAAAGGCCGCATTCTATTGGCCAAGATTTTAGAAATGATCTTATAAGAGAAATTACACAAGCCAATAGGGCGAAAATGAGAAACATGCTCGTGGCTTTTGCACTTTAGGAATAAGAGTGATGTTAGTTTCATTTAAATCATTAAGCAACAAATGACCAAAGAAAAAACTCTTTAACCATACTACAAACAGACTCACCAATTTCGCATCAAGAGGAATGATAAAATTTACCCGAGAAACCATCGTGTCCAGCGCTTTGTTGCTTCCAAGACTAAAGGTCAGCCGCTTTAATCTCCTCCGTAGAAATTGGTAACAAGAGACTCATGGGTTCATATCGGATGAAATCGTTGGCTCGATGAAACCCAAGACCAGTATCCATTGGTCGTGCACCGTGTGGTAAACAACTCCTCGAAAAAAGTCGGCAATATTATCTCGAGATAGCATCCTTCTCATACAACCAATTGCCCTCATTTGTTCTCGCAATAAAAAAGATGATGAGGTCATCCCTCTTAACAGTTAGAAAGATGAGCACTTTTTTTATACTTATTTTATTTAGATAGATTAAATTATATATTATATATTGAAATATTTTTTTATCTACTATTTTAAATTAATTAATTTTTAATTTTATATTTAGAAATATTTTTCCAATAACACCAAAAGATTTTATAAACTAATTAATTTAAAATATTAGATATAAAAAATTTAAGATGTAACATATAATTTAATCTAAATAAATAAAATATATTAAAAAATAAAAATATAAATATGTCTATCCCTCTATTAGAGCGATGAGCATATAATTTTATTATTGGGTTAATTGATTATGTAATTTCCTTCTTTTAATTTTGGTCCCTCTAGTTTTTATCCGTTTATAATGTTAATCCCGATTGATTTAAAAGGACTTAGACAAACATTTAACGGTGCTAATTTTTCATATGTGGCATTAATACGGGTAATTTGTGCTTTGATGGAAAAAATGTTTATCATGTATGAGCGGGATATTTAAAAAAAACACTTTAAACATCAAAACCCATGCACAGTGATGCTATTCAACTGTTAGGAAAAAAGAGGAAAAGTATTTCTATAATCATTAGATAAGGGGGAAAAGATCAATGTAGCAACTTTTACTAAAAATTGTACCCATTAAAGTAGATAAAAACATTTTACTAAAATAAGGTAGTTAGTGGAGTCAAGATCATCGACAAGTAGAGACGCCACTCAATTTGAGTGTGACATGACGCCATTTGAGTGGCGTCCCACTACCCTAAAAAAAAAATATTAAATATAATAATATATAATGATAATAATAATAAATAATAAAAAGTAGAATAATTTAAAGTTCTACTTCATCTAATTTGGAGTCAAAAGAAAGAAAGCATAAGTTGAAAATAACTCACTAAATAACCCATTTAAAAGATTACGCATACGATTTGGTTATATAAACAAATGATCCCAAAATGTGGAGATATATATATTTGTTATACATCTAATATTTGTATAACAACAATATTAATTTTGGGATCTGTATAAAAAAGTGTACAAAGATAAAAGTGTTTGTATACACCAAATATTTGTATAACAACAAGATTGATTTTGAGAAAATTTGGTGTATACAAACACTTTTACGCTGTACACTTTTTTATACAGATCCCAAAATCAATACTGTTGTTATACAAATATTTGGTGTATAACAAATATATAGATCCCCTCGCTTTAAGATCTGTTGTTATAACCAAATCAGACTGCGTAATCTTTTAAAGCCTTAAAGTTCTTAAGTATTTCAGTTATTTCAACGCATGTTTTCTTTCTTTTCGACTCTAAATTAAATGAAGTAGATCTTTAAATTATTCCATTTTTTTATTATTATTATTATTATTATTATTATTATTATTATTATTAAATTTTTTTTTTCGTAACGCCTCTACTTGTGACGCCACTCAATGAGTGGCGTCGATGGGCAACGCCACTAACTACCTTATTTTGGCCAAATGTTTTCCATCTCGCTTTAATTAGATACAATTTTTAATAAAAATTACTACATTGGTAATAAGGGGACGAAAAATTCTGCAGGTTTGGCCACCAATGTGCCTGGACTTTAATGTTTAAATGTTTAAAGTGTTTTTAATTTTTACTTTTAAATATCCACCTCAGACAAATTAAACAATTTTTCACCACAACCCTCCAGTTAAGCACAAGTTAACGGTGTTAATGTTACATATAAAAAAAAATTAACACCGTTAAATGCTTGTCTATGTCCTTTAAAATTATAAGGACTAACATTATAAACAGAAATAAATTAGAGGATCAAAACTAAAATGAAGAGAAAGTACAAGGACCAAACATGCTATTAACCCTTTATTATGTTGATCGAAATTGAACATTCTAGATATTATCTTATTATTATTTTAGATAAAATATCTTTTGATTGTGGTCATACGCAAGGTGGATAGGACTTAAGTTTAGGGTTTTCTTAAAATACGTACTGATTATTTTCTGCTAATTTTTTTCTTTGATTTTAGTTGTCTATGTTTTTTATTGAGAACTTTGTGGATTGCATCTTCCAATTATAGCTTAGCGAGAGGTACTTATAATTTTAAGTTTTCATCTATGGTAGGAATTTTATATGCTCATGTGATTCTTTTTTTATTTAGAGAAAATTTAAACATGTGGTTCCAGAACATGATTTCATATCTCCCTCTACCTATTACTCGCTTCCTATTCCTAATTATAAACATACTTTTAGAGTTAGTTTTGGTTCCGATTATAAGACCAAGTTTTAACTTTTGTTATTTTTTTCTTAAAATTCCCCTATTGATATTTTCTCAATAATAATTAAAAACAATAATAATTTAATAATACACATATATATTCTATAAAGAAATCAATATTCGCAACTCATTAATATCATCTAAATCTCAATTATACTGTTTTTTAAAAAAATAATTTTGAGCAATTTTTTTTCATATTTTTCTCATATCACCCTTACTAATACTTCCTCCACAATAATTAATTTAACAACACGGTTATATTCTATCAAATGAGAAATTATATTTATTTTTTATTTTTGAATAAAATCATTTTAATATTCTTTTAAAATATTTTTTTTTTGTAACTATCCGTTCAAAGTGATTAATTTTTTTCTCTAAAATAACCTAATAAAACATTAATTTCATTATCCTTTTTCCAACAATAAAAAAAAAAAAACTTGATTTTGTATTATGCCCAATTAAATAGATATTCTCTTGATAGAAAAATATCTAGCATATTAACTAATTATATTGCCTAGTTGTGCATAATAGACATAGTTGTACTCGTTATTTTATTTTTCCTATTTTATATTGCCTTGAAAACTTTTAATTTTAAGTAAAGGAAAAAAAAAATAAAAAATTTAAAAATTCTTGTAAATATTTTTTATAATTAGAAAGAGAGTATTATATGTTTGAGCTGATATCTTAGATTTGATAGATGTCGATACATTTATTAATTCTTCGATTTTTGTATCATTATGTGGGGTTGGGCTATTTGTCTTCCTCCTAGGTAATACTAATGTTGGGTGTGACGAGTTGTCTATTACCCTCAGACGTTTATTTAGACATCGAGGAGTTAGAATGTCTTTCTTAACGGTTTGACCAACTTCAAGATTGAACATTTTTCCCTTTTATGAGAGTGTTCGACCTTTTTACAAATTGAACTCAAATATGAGAGGTTGTTTGAGATGTATGAATCTTTGAATTTGGCTCTTCATATGCCTTGGGATCATCGGAAGAGAATTTCATTGTTGCGTTTCCCTTTATCACGAAGTGGACACAAGGTTGTTTGAGGTAGTTTTCGGGCTTGGGAGTTTTACCCTTCTCTTTTCTTTTATGAGCCATACGTGTTGGGCTTATTGTGTTTTTTTCCCTTCAATTTAATTTATGCAACAAATTCTCGGATTGGGCCTGTATGTGTTGGGCTCTGCGTTTTCTGTTTGTTTTTTTCCATCTGTGAATTTATTATTGACAATTAAGTGTGTATAATTAGTTTTAAACTGACAGGTGGATGTTATATCTATTTCTAGAGGTTTCAATAGAATTGGTGATGCCTTAGCTAAAAGGGGCATTTGTAATTCTATCATTCTGGATGAATGCCCCAATATCTTGAAGAGTTGGGTTGATTAAGAGTGTTTGAGATTAATTTCTCTTTTGGATAATGTAGGCTTTATGTCATCTTTTATAGCCCAAAAAAAAAAGTGTATATAATCAACGGGGTTGGTACAAGTGATAAGCGGCTTGTATCGCTTAAACAAGGTTTCGAGTTCGAATATTGTGAATGCAAAAAGGCCCCGTTTGGAGACTCACCCACCATAGTCATCTACGCCGGATCCGGATTAGTCAGGGTGAAGCTCTGGATATTAAATGGGCAACCAAGAAAAAAATTGAGTGTATATATGGAATTTAATTGTACACATCTAGTATTAGTGATTAGCATACATAATTTGTTTAAAAGTAGTCCCATCATTCTGATACAGATGTTGCATGTGTAGTTAATCACATAAGGCCGGTATCAATTATGGTTGAATGTGCAAATAACATACACAATAGTTTGATGTTCTTGTGATTTACATGTAGAATTGAGGAGTAGTCACAGCATCTTTACATATGTGCACACACCTTTTTTTAAAAAACAAAAAAGTACATCACATGAAGGTTTAAATAAATCAATTTTCATTAAATATATGGTTATAATTAATCTTTGCCCACATGTAGATAATCATAATTGCATATTTAATTATGGTGGAATATAATGGCATTGTAGTTTTTGAGTAGTACACAAGTATTAGGAGATATAGCTGCATTTTAGTTTTATCAATTTGAGATAAATTTATACTATGCTAATGTCTTTTCCCACATTATACTTTAGTTATATATATTTATAATTGTATGATTTTACATTAGTGAGCAAACACTTATTTGTGATGGTTTTTCTTTGCCTCTTATAGTAATTTGTAAGCATGACTATTTTTTATATTTATTTCTTTGCCTAGAGATTAAATTTTGATGTTAACTTTGTAGCATGATGGTTATCTATTTAATCGTTTAGTATAACAAAATTTATTAGCAACAATTATTGAGCCTAGAAGGTGATAAATATAACATTTTCACCAAACATGACATGACATTATGAAGGTTTCTAGTATATATTGATACTATCCGGCAAAAAAAAAAGTACATATTGATATTAGCATGAGACAATGTTGTGAGATCTAATTTAATTAATTGTCTCAATACATTAGTCTCAAATCTCAATTAAAAGCTTGTTGTAATGTGTATGTAAAGGATAGGGTAAAGTCAAATGATTTTTTATGGGCTGAAGGACTAATTTAAAATTTCTCATAAATGTTATTGCATTATGTGTTGTCTATAAAATTATTCTTTATGAATTATAATGCAATGAGATGTCTCCATTAATTTAGGTGGAAGGGATCTTCAATTTATTTTCTCATTAACATGAGTCATTATACCTTTTATTCTCATAAATGTTATTATTCATATTATATCTAGATATATTTTATACTAATTAATTACTAATTCATCATTTAAGGATATTTTGGATATTTCTAGTTTATTATTTTGATCAAAATTAAATGTTCTAGATATTATCTAATTATTCTGAATATTATCTTATTATTGTTTTGGGTAAAATATCTTCTGATTGTAGCCTGCCCGTGAGTTGGATAAGGTTTAAGTTTAGGGTTATCTACTTGGCTGGTAGGCTATTTCAAACCTTGATGGAAGGATATAAATAACATAAGTCAGGTTAGAGCAGTAACATGGAAAAAATATGTACTTGCTTCCTTATGGGTGACATCTATTCCCGGACCATCATTCTGCTCAATCTTCCAATTAGAAGAGACCCTAATTCTTTTCTACTACTAGTAATATTTTTCTATAATTTTAGTTGTCCCTATTTTTATTTATTTTTTTTTTTTTTTTTTTTTTGCTCAAATAGTTGTCCCTAGTTTAGATCGATCGAGAATGGTGTGGATTGCGTCTTCAAATTATAGCACGGTGAGAGGTACTTATAATTTCAAGTATTCCGCTGTGACTCGGGTATTGTAGGAATTTTATAAGCTCATATGAATTTTTTTATTATTATTTAGAGAAAATTCCAACATGGTATATGTGATTTAAGGAGATAAAAAAGAAAATAAGCCTCTCACATGTTAAAATTTCGCTCGAAATAGAAACCATATGAGCATAGGAAATTTTTAGAACATTAGAGTCGCAACGGAAGACTTAAAATTACAAGTACTTGTTGCCATGCTAGATAATTTGAAGATATAATCCACAAAGTTCTCTATCTAAGATAGGGACAACTAAAATCATAGAAAAGTATTAGAGAAAATAATCAGGGTCTTTTCTAACAAAAAGATTGGCATAATGATGGTCTAGCTGTCACCCGTTAGAAAACCCTCAAGGAGTAAGTATATATTTTCTATGTTACTCTCTAACACAGCCTACTCACTATCTAAACAACTTACTAAAAATAATTAGATAATATTTAGAATAATCAAATAATGTGGATAAAGACATTAACATAGTATAAATTTATCTTGAATTGATGAAACTATAGAAAGCAGTTATATTTCCTAATACTCATGGGCTACTTAGAATAATGGAATATCATTATATTCCACCCTAATTAAATATGCAATTATAATTATCTACATGTGGCAAAGATTAATTATGATCACATACTTAATTGCAAACAATGTCTTTAAACCTTTATGTGGTGCATTGTGTTGGTTAAAACAAAATACAGTGCATATATAAACATAAGAATGATGTGGCTACTTCCTTAATTTTTTTGCTCATCACAAGAACATCAAACTATTGTGTATATACTAATTGCACATTTAACCATAATCGATACCATGAAGCCTCATGTGATTGACTATGCATATAATATATGTATAAGGATGTTATGACTACTCCTTAAAAAAATACATATGCTAATTACATATATCAAATATGTACAATTAAACTCTATACAGACAACACAAGTGTCAATGAGAATCGTAATTAATTAATTTAATCATTAAAATCATTTATGTGAATAAATCAAGTTTGCTAACCTTAATAGATTAATATTTTAAAATTCATATGTGATCATGCATGCATGTTGCAAGAGGGTGTTGTGGCTAATCCTCTAACTTGCAAGCTAAGCAAATATCAATCACATACATTTATATTCTGTAATACCCAACTTAATGGAGAACTTAACCAATTAATTTAATAAACAAGTGACTAAACAAAAAAATTGAATCCTCTCACTTTGATTATATTAATATTACTCAATGATTAGAGTTGATATTTTAAAACACATAAGTGATTATTTATACATGTAATTGAGGATGTTGTGGCTACTTCCCGAGATGCATGCTAATCTATCAAAATCTTATGCATCTAAATTTCAAATATGCACAAAACTTCAATGAAAATTTAATCAATTAGTTTGATAAACAAAATGTGACTGAATAATAAAATATTAAATTCTCCCACTATTTTATGCATGCAAAAATTGTTTATAGTTAATTTCAGCACATTACATCTCTATCATTTTAAAAATTCAAATAGTTATATAATTGTCTAAAATTGACTATCCAAGTATCATACTCAATATATACTAAAGAGGAATAGCAAGATAAGCCGTCTAGTGAGTGTCCTCATTTTTGTGTCTGCTTTTACTATTGATAGCTAAAAACCCAAGCCATTTTTGCCGCATTTGGCTTCGTGTGTCTGCTTTTATAATTATTGTTCTCATCTCTCTCCTCCTTTTATTTCACTTTCTCACTTGCTCTTTCATATTTGTAGAGTCCTCAAATGTTCTGCGCTTTCCTTCTTTGGTTCTTCCTCTGGCACAATTTCAAATTATTGAAAGCTTCTTCTATGAGTTTTGCTTCCATATTTTTGTCATTTGAGTGAAGCCGAAGATCAAGCCATCTGATGAGAGGGAAGAGAGGTTGAGAATGACAAGCCTAGTTTTGGATGAAGATGCGAATGTGATGGGAAGAGAGTGGGGTTTTGGAGAGATATTGCAAGAGAGGCCAGCTTGGGAGATTTGAGGATGTAATGTTTCTCTGTCCATGTGAAAAAAACCATTTCTTACTAAACAACAATTAACCATAATGTCTTCACAAAACTAGATTAATAAGTGATTATGTAAAATTCTTTTCTTCCAAAAACACACACATCAGAGCCTATGGAAAAAATTCTACACACAAACTCCCTACAGACATCATCACTCTAGGCACAATTAACAAATAGTAGAAAACATAGCCCATAAGTTTTTCAACACTAAATCCTATATACATAGGGTGTGTTTGAAGAGGGTTAAGGTTCAATTGGCGAGAAAGATTTTGAGTTTATGAAGAGCCGCTGACAAGGTTGTGAAACTCACGAGTTTAAATAAACTTATGATAATGACATAAACTCGTATCTTGATCTCTATGAGTTTACATTCACTATTTATAGTGTATAATAAATAATTAAGATATAAGAAATTGACAACAATTTGATTTAAATATATTTCAAATCTAAATAATTAAAATTAAATCCATCAACATTCAAAATTTACCATATTTAACAAATAAATTTCTATAAAACTCAAATATAAAGCCAATGAAAATGACCAAATAAAAAAGTTAATAAGAATTTAACAGCAAGTTAACATGGTTTTTTAAGCTAGAAATGTAAAAACGGTAAATCGATATATAAACTTTGAGTTTAACTAAGTTTATAATGGTCACAAGTTTACTAGTAACTCGACTCGATTTGATAAGTTAGAAACGTAAAAACGGTAAACTCGAAAAGTCAACTCACAAGTTTGACAACAATAGCCACTTGGTATAAATTTTCAACCAAAAAAAAAAAAAAATTCAAAAAATTTAATCTATTGTTATACAGTGAATTGAATATGATAGTATACATTGCATTTATTTTTTCCTCCCCTTGTTTAGACTGTTAGTTAATGTCAAAAATTATGACAAGTTCATGAATGTCATAAATGAAGAAGACTCAATTTCTTTTTTCATACTTCAAATAAAGAATATTAAATGTTGGATCAAAAAATTAAAAAATTTAAATACTACATAGTAGGATTCAAAAATATACATTTCCGTTCATTCCCTAGTTACAAATGCATTATCCTAGCCTTATAGTTAAATCTATTATTTATTTTCTTAATTACACTATGAATGGATCGATGATTTTGGATGAAACCAAAAAAGAAATATGTAAGCGTACATACCTATATTTGTAAATAAGGTGGGGGTTAAGAAAGACATTGAAAGATGATTTTGAATTAAGGAAGTGCAAGTGCTTAAATCTTCAAATACAAAATGATTCTAAAAGTTTGAATTTTTATTTATGCATTGTATTTTTTTATATATATAATAAAAGTTTTGGAGGGGTTCGACATCAATCCCCCACCAAGGCTAGGGCACGACGCCCGAACTCTTTGAAGACTTAATAGAGACTTACGAGATCGCTTACCAAAGGAGTCCCAAAGAACGGAAATGGATCGAACACACATCTCTTTGGGACTTGAACAAATCCCTTATCATCTATGCCAACTTCCTTTGGCTTATGCATTGTATTTGATTGTATATAATGGAGCATTAATGACGACCATTAGGTGGTGAAGACATTTTTGGAAACAATAACATTTTGATGGCAGAGGCCATCATTATTTATTCTTGGACTTAAAGATGTGTAGAATGTAAATTTATTAAGGTTGAACTTGGATCTTTAGTATGGCTATAAAAATGAAAATATTATGATAAACTATTGCACGATTTAGGTTTGTCATATATATATATATATATGACATTTTTAAAAAAATGTGTGAATTTTAAGAAAATGGAAAATTTTAGAAAAATACCCTTAAAATATAAAAAATCGAAATCATTTTGTTTACTAAACTTTTTGAGTAAATGATAACATGTTTTAGTTGGAATCACTGATTTGGGAATATAAATTTTCAAGGTATTTAATTTGAATTTTCGCTTTCATGTTCAAATTATGTTTAGAACACGTGGAATATCCAAAAATGCATTTTAGTAACGTTGCCTTATTTTTAGATAATTTGATAAGGTCTTCATGTTGTACTTGGATCTTTTGTATGACTATGAAAATAAGAATATAATAGGAAACTGCTGCATGTTTTTGATAACTCATTGGATATATATATATATATATTCTTACAATGTTTGTATTTGTAAGGATATATGAAGAAACAATCCCTATATTTTTTGATAAGTTGTGGCACTTAAGATTTTTTTTTTTTTTTTTTTTTTTTTTTTTCATTTGATCTAGTGTATCCACAAGTAAATTTGGATCTTAGACTACTCTCTCTCTCTCTCATGTTTTAGAGGGCAAAACATGTTCACCTCTCTTAACAAGTGTATGCTTCAAAAGACTGGAACTTTTGTTTGCTTCCTTATGTGCATGAGGTCGCTTATCACCTAAATTCAAAAAATTATTAGCATTATTTATAAATAATATATAAATGCCTCTAGATAAAAGTTTATGCTTTTTATATTCAAATTAAATTTATGTTTTGTACAACATTAAATCCCTATGTCACAAACATTTTATTTTGTAATATGGACCATTCAAATCGAAAATCTTATAAAGGCATAATCAAACTAACAGAATCTACCAATCGTCCTTCGAATGGAAAATTGTATAAGAAGCATCAAAGAAATTTTAAAACTTAATGATACAGATAAAGAAGAATTCAAATACACATATTATCCACCTTAAATCTAAATTAAGTTCTTGTATTTCTCATATCACAATGACTCATTACTTTCATATTCCCATATGAAGAAGAGAAAAAATTGAAAGCCAAATAGAAAATAACTTCATCTTTATCTAGAGGAGAAAAAGTAGTCCTCCGAATATATCCCATCTTGCAAATTCAAGCTCATCATAATACTTTCTAATGAAACATGAAGCTTTAACTCCACATTCATCTTCTTAACCTCTTCGTTTGACCTGACGTGATTCTCCCCATCTAATGCTAAAAAATTCTTATGTAGTATTAAACTTTGAAAAAACTTCACTTCTCTTTCAACTCCAACGTGGAAATTTTCTTTCGACATGCTGGTGCTCTCCTGAATATGTGGGATTTCTAGGTTTGGACTTCAAGATCACATAGCATCTAGGCAATTTTATCATCCATAAATACCTGTCAGTATAAAGACTATTTTAGTATTATTAAAACCAAAATAATTTTTAAAACAAAATGCAAGAACTAATTCCAAATAGTCAGAGACCCACAAAATCCGCACTTATTCCTTTTTTAATAAATCAAAGTGAAAATCATTTTAGTTACCTCCAAATTCAAACGGTTTAAATGATATGTGGTGAGGCACTTGTCACAACAGATCAAGTCTTCCCCATCTTTGTAAACAGGACAAGCATACTGTTGTTTGTGTTCGGAATTTCTTCTGTGTTTAGAGGATTGTGTTTCCCGGGGTTGCAGTTCGCTATTCCCATGCCAAGAAATCAATATGGACTCCAGAAGAGATGTTCGATTTTTGTGGATGTGAAGATATTCGTAGGGTTTTTTAAGATCAGTTCCACAACACTTCTCAAAGGCCCATATATATAGTGAAACTCACTAATATAAATTTGGTATTCCATTGATTTGATAGACAAAAATCAACATGCCAGAAAACTTAATGTAAAGTAAGTAGTTTTTCTCCTCTTCATCTTCATCGTTGCCAATGACTATCTCAAACTTTATTGTTATCTAGCAAAGAGAAAACAAATATAACAATATAGTCAATTAACTTTACTTTATCAAATTAAACGAAAGAAAGTACAACAGAAAACAATAGACAAACATGATAAGTGAGGGTCAAACAATACAAAATCCTTATTTGATCCTATCCAAAATCATAGTACAAAAACCAAAAACAATCCAAAATGACACAAAGCAAAGTGTAATATATATATATGTGTGTATGTGTGAAACAACGACCATCTTAACGAGGAAGCTTCTAGATTTGAACTAGCAGAGCCTTATTCGCTTATCTACCACTTCTAAATAATATTTGCAGCACCAGATTGCCAACCACTTACAAAGTGTTCCATAACTTATCTAAATTATATTGCCTTTAATTAGGGATTTTGAACAAAACACATTCCTAACTCAAGAGGGCTTGATCTAACTGATAATCTAACACTACTCTTGACAAACACATAGCAATACAAGCAAACGTGCACCTGAAATTCTCTACAAAAACAAACATACCAATGAGTGAGAAGATGAGAACCACAAAATACAAAGTCAAGCAGAGGAACAAATGCTCTCACAAAATAAGAGAACAAAGGATCAAAAGCTAAGTCAAATTATTGAATGCTCTCTTCTAAAAGAAACATGTGCATATATATATATACATAGGGTGTGTCTCAAGAGGGTTAAGGTTCAATTGGTGGGAACGATTTTGAGTTTATGAAGAACCCCTATCAAAGTTGTGAAACTCGCGATTTTAAGTAAACTCATGATAATAACGTAAACTCGTGTCTTGATCTCGAATCGTAAACTCGTAAGAGTTTATTTTCATTATTAATAGTGTATAATAAATAATTAAAATATAAGAAATTGACAACAATTTGATTTAAATATATTTTAAATCTAAATAATTGAAATTAAATTCATCAACACTCAAAATTTACCATATTTAACAAATAAATTTCTATAAAACTCAAATATAAAGCCAATGAGCATAACCAAATAAAAAAAGTTAATAAGAATTTAACAGTGAGTTAACATGGTTTTTTAAGTTAGAAACGTAAAAACAGTAAACTCGATGTATAAACTTGTGAGTTTAACCGAGTTTACAATGGTCACGAGTTTACCAGTGACTCGACTCGATTTGATAAGCCAAAAACGTAAAAATAGTAAACTCGGAGAGTCAACTCGAGAGTTTGATAACAATGACCGCTGGTATAATTTTAAAAAAAAAAAATTCAAACAAATTTAATTTATTGTTATACAGTGAATATGAATATATGATAGTATACATTGCATTTATTTTTTCCTCCCCTTGTTTAGAATGTTAGTTAATGCCATAAATTATGACAAGTTCTCAGAACAAAAATTTTCAAACAAATTTAATTTATTGTCATACAGTGAATATGAATATATGATAGTATACATTGCAATTATTTTTTCCTCCCCTTGTTTAGAATGTTAGTTAATGCCATAAATTATGACAAGTTCATGAATGTCATAAATGAAGAAGACTCCATTTCTTTTTTCATACTTTAGATAAAGAAGATCAAATGTTGGGTTAGTACATATTAGGATTCAAAAATATACATTTCCGTTCATTCACTAGTTACAAATGCATTATTCGCCTGACAGTTAAATCTATTATTTATTTTTTCTTAATTACACTATGAATGGATCAATGATTTTGGAAGAAACCAAAAAAGAAATAAGTAAGCGTACATACCAATATTTGTAAATAAGGTTGGGGTTAAGAAAGACATTGAAAGACGATTTTAAATGAAGGAAGTGCAAGTGCTTAAATCTTCAAATACAAAATGATTCTAAAAGTTTGAATTTTTATTTATTTATGCATTGTATTTGATTGTATATATAATGGAGCATTAATGACGACTATTAGGTGGTGAAGACATTTTTGGAAACAATCACATTTTGACGGTAGAGGCTGTCATTAATGTAAATCTAGTAAGGTTAAATTTGGATCTTTTCTATGGCTATAAAAATAAAAATATTATAAGAAACTATTGCACGCTTTTTAGGTTTGTCTACATTTTTCTTAAAATGTGTGAATTTGTGAAAATGGAAAATTTTAGAAAAATACCCTAGAAATAAAAAAATTCAAATTAGTTTGTTTACTAAAATTTTTGAACAAATGACAACATGTTTTAGTAGGAATCACTGATTTGAGAATATAAATTTTGAAGGTATTTAATTTGAATTTTTCCCTTACATGTTTGCATTATTTTTAGAACATGTGGAATCTCTGAAAATGCATTTTAGTATCGTTGCCTTATCTTATGTTTAGATGGTTTGGTAAGGCCTTCATGTTGTATGGCTATGGAAATAAGAATATAATAGGAACCTGCTGCATGTTTAAGAATAACTCATTGGATATATATAAAATATTTCTTACAATTTTTGTATTTGTAAGAATTTATTAAGAAACAATCCCTATATTTTTCGATAATTTGTAGAACTTAACAAATATTTTTTTTCAATTTGATGTAGGGTATCCACAAGTCAATTTGGACTTGAGATTACTCCCTCTTATGTCTTGGAGCGTAAAAGATGTTCATCTCTCATAACAAATTTACGCTTCAAAGGACTGGAACTTTTATTTTCTTTCTTATGTGCGTGAGGTCGCTTATCGCCTCAAATTCAAGAAATTATTTACATTATTTATAAATAATATATAATGCCTCTAAATAAAATTTTATTCTTTTTATATTCAAATTAAATTTATGGTTTGTACAATATTAAATCCCTATGTCACAAAAAAATTATTTTGTAATATGGACCATTCAAATCGAAAATCTTATAAAGGCAGAATCAAAGTAACAATCTCTGCCAATCATCTTTTGAATGCAAAAATGTATAAGAAGGACCAAACAGTTTAAAAATCTAATGATACGAATAAAGAAGAATTCAAATACACGTTATCCACCTTAAATCTAAATTAAGTTCTCGTACTTCTCATATCACAATGAATCATTACTTTCATATTCCCATTCGAAAAAGTGAAAAAAAAATGAAAGCCAAATAAAAATAACTTCATCACTATCTCGAGGAGAAAATGTAGTCCTTGGACTTTATCCCCATCTTGCAAATTCAAGCTCATCAGTACTTTCTAATGAAACATGAAGCTTTAACTCCTCATTCATCTTCTTAGCCTCTTCATTTGACCTGACGTGATTCTCCCATCTAATGGCTAAAAGGTTCTTGTGTAGTATTAAAGGTTGAAAAACTTTATTTCTCTTTCAACTCCAACGTTAAAACCAAAATTTTCTTTCGACATGCTGGTGCTCTTTTGAATAGGTGGATTTCTAGGTTTGGACTTCAAGATCACGTAGGATCTAGACAATTTTATCACCATAAATACCTGTTAGTATACAAACTATTTTAGTATTATTAAAACCAAAATAATTTTTTAAAACAAAATGTAAGAACCAATTCCAAATAGTCAGAGACCCACAAAATCCGCACTTATTCCTTTTTTAATAAATCAAAGTGGAAATCATTTTAGTTACCTCCAAATTCAAACAGTTTAAATGATATCTGGTGAGGCACTTGTCACAACAGATCAAGTCTTCCCCATCTTTATAAACAGGACAAGAATACTATTGTTTGTGTTCAGAATTTCTTCTGTGTTTAGAGGATTGTGTTTCCCGATGTTGCAGTTTGCTATTCCCATGCCAAGAAATCAATATGGACTCCATAAGAGATGTTTGATTTTTGTGGATGTGAAGATATTCGTAGGGTTGTTTAAGATCACTTCCACAAAGCTTCTCAAAGACCCAGGTATAACAATGATACTCACTAATATAAATTTGGTATGCCGTTGGTGATAGACAAAAATCAACATGCCATAAAACTTAATGTAAAGTAAGTAGTTTTTCTCCTCTACATCTTCATCGTTGCCAACGGCTTTCTCAAACTTTATTGTTATCTAACAAAGAGAAAACAAATATAACCACATAGTCAATTAAGTTTACTTTATCAGATTAAAGGAAAGAAAGTACAAGAGAAAACAAAAGACAAACATAATAAGTGAGGGTCAAACAACAAAAACCCCTATATGATCTTATCCAAAATCCTAGTACAAAAAACCAAAAACAATCTCAAAATGACACAAAGCAAAGACTAACATACATATGTACACATACATAAAGTGGCGGAGCTAAAATTTTTTGTTTGTGTTTGCACAATAACCGGGAGGATTCGGGTTCGAGACAGCCTCCGATTTTTATTTTTATTTTTTAAAGAAAATTTTAAATGCATTAAAAATTGAGGTAACTGAAATTAAGAAAAGGCCAAAGTAAATTTAAGAAGAAATATCAAGCGCATATATGCATGTGCGAAGTAGCCTACAGGGTACCAACGTTATTAGTTGATTAGCTAAATGAATGCCATAAGACAGGATTAAGTATGCAAGTTCCAAGGAAAATACCTCAATTAGTCTTGTTCTACTACCAGCATCCCATAAAATCACATAACCTTCATTGTCACCACTGGTTGGTTGAGATAGCTTACAATTTTCATTCGCATAGTCAATGCATGTTGCTATATCATCATGATTGCCAATTGTATCAATAATTCCCAAATGCAAATTATACCTGACAAAGTTAATCTAAAGAGAAGTCAAAGCACGTTGATGAAATTATAAAATGAAATATGACTACGCTGCAAATGGAAAATAAGGGCTTCGTTTGGAGTATTGGAAATCCACACAATAAACAGCAACCAATAAATGTGTGTGTGTCTGCACCGCAAGCGGACCTGTGTGTGTTTCTTCATTTTTCAACCGCAAGCAGACCTATGTGTCTGCACCTGCAGACAGAGGCAACAGTACATACATACATACATACATACATACATACATACATACATACATACATACATACCTATCTATCTATATATATATATATGTATATATATATATAAAACCACGACCTTCTCAACAAGGAAGCTTCCATATTTGAACTACCAAAGCCTTATACGCTTCTTTACCACTTCCAAATAATATTTGCAGGACTAGATTGCCAACTACTTACAAAGTGTTCATGACTTATCTAAATTATATTGTCTTAATTAGGGATTTTGAACAAAACATACATCCAATCCTAACTCAAGAGGGCTTGATCTAAATGATACTCTAACAGTTGACAAACACATAGCAACATAAGCGTGCACCTTAAATTCTCTAACAAAACAAACATACCGATGGGTGAGAAGATGAGAACCACAAGATACAAAGTCAAGTAGAGGAACAAATGCTCTCACAAAATAAGAGAGCAAAGTATCAAAAGCTAGGTCAAATTATTGAATCTCTCTTCTAAAAAGAAACATGTGCATATATATACATAGGGTGTGTCTGAAGAGGGTTAAGGTTCAATTGGCGAGAACAATTTTGAGTTTATGAAGAGCCACTGCCCGCTGATATAAATTTTCAAAACAAAAAAATTTCAAACAAATTTAATCTATTGTTATACAGTGAATATGATTGTATACATTGCATTTATTTTTTCCTCCCATTGTTTAGAATGTTGGTTAATGTTAGAAATTATGACAAGTTCATGAATGTCATAAATGAAGAAGACTCAATTTCTTTTTTCATACTTCAAATAAAGAAGATCAAATGTTGGGTCAAAAAATATAAAAATTTAAATAGTACATATTAGGATTCAAAAATATACATTTCCATTCATTCCCTAGTTACAAATGCATTATCCTAGCCCGATAGTTAAATCTATTATTTA
Organism: Acacia acuminata; assembly: GCA_019022655.1. Taxonomy (NCBI): domain Eukaryota; kingdom Viridiplantae; phylum Streptophyta; class Magnoliopsida; order Fabales; family Fabaceae; genus Acacia; species Acacia acuminata. Next base: position 386,169 of record JAFJYI010000324.1, on the reverse strand, counting down.
TTTTCTTAATTACACTATGAATGGATCGATGATTTTGGATGAAACCAAAAAAGAAATATGTAAGCCTACATTCCTATATTTGTAAATAAGGTTGGGGTTAAGAAAGACATTGAAAGATGATTTTGAATTAAGGAAGTGCAAGTGCTTAAATCTTCAAATACAAAATGATTCTAAAAGTTTGAATTTTTATTTATGCATTGTATTTGATTGTATATAATGAAGCATTAATGACGACCATTAGGTGGTGAAGAATCACATTTTGATGGCAGATGCCATCATTATTTATTCTTGGCATTAAAGATGTGTAGAATGTAAATTTAGTAAGGTTAAATTTGGATCTTTACTATGGCCATAAAAATGAAAATATTATAACAAACTATTGCATGTTTTTTAGGTTTGTCTCATATATATATATATATGTTTATCATTTATCATGTCACTTGACATAAGGTTTTGTCAAGTCACCCTAAAACTATGTCGTTTTAGGATTTAGAAGAATTAATAAAGGGTGTTTTCATAAAATTCATATAATAAATACAAAAACAAAAATAGCAAAACACCCTTGTAACTTTCAAAATGACATAGTTTTGAGGTTAGGGGAATTAATAAAGGGTCTTTTGGTAAAATTTATATAGTAAATATAAAAACAAAAATACCAAAACACTCTTCATTAATTCCCTTAACCCCAAAATGACGTCGTTTTGGGAGTTAGGGAATTAATGAAAGATGTTTTGGTAAAATTCATATAATAAATACAAAAAAAAAAATACCAAAACACCATTCATTAATTCTCATAACTCTCAAAAACGACGTAATTTTGGGGTGACTTGACAAAACCTTATGTCATGTGATATGATAAATGATAAACCGTATATATATATATATATATATATATATATTGTGAAAATGGAAAATTTTAGAAAAATAGCCTAGAAATATTTTTTTAAAAAAAAATCCAAATCAGTTTGTTTACTAAGCTTTTTGAGCAAATGACAACACGTTTTAGTAGGAATCACTGATTTGGGAATATAAATTTTGAAGGTATTTAATTTGAATTTTCCCTTACATGGTTGCTTTATGTTTAGAACATGTGGAATCTTGAAAAATGCATTTTAGTAACGTTGCCTTATGTTCAAAAATACATTTTACAATATGGTTTAAAAATCAAGTCCTTGACAAGTATAGAGCTGATCCTAAATCAGTTTTTTTTGCAAATTGAAGTTCTTAACATAAAATCCAAGTAATTAAGTGACGTGTTACACAAGCTACATCATCAATAGGTTCACCTTCTACACCAAAGAGCAAGATGATCGAAGTGAAATGAACAATAGTGGTGTAACTCTTGTAACTAACACCATATATGTATCGAGTTCCAAGGATATAATCTTATCTATGTAATGATGTCATACTTTGGGGTGATTGAGCACATCTGGGAGTCTGATTATATCAGCTTCCGGATCCCATATTCAGTTGCAAGTGTGCTTTGACTATGCATTGCCGTTTCATTATATGTTCTATACGAAATCATTGGGGAAATCAATAGCAAAACCCCTTATTTTTCGAAAACATGTTGCATATAATTAACGGTTATCAGCTACCAACCATTATATTTGTCCAAACTAACTAACAGGAATCTTACAATAACCGTTATATATGGCACAATGCCTCAATACATTATTGATGTTGTATTTAAACCATTATAAAGCTCAACTTCCACTTTATTTAAACGTATATCCTTTTGGTGATATCACTCTTAACTCTAATTTCCTTATTAAGTTGTGCTTTTATGTTTAAATTTTTAATATCACTAAATTTAGTATTAATGTGGTGCGCATACGATTATCTCTAGCTTCTAATTGTTGAATATCAAATTCGAATTAACCATAAGAGTGAAGATGTTTAAGTTCTAATTATAATCCTAATTATAAATCACACTCTTTATGTCTCTTTTTATGATTTCTGTTTTAATACGTGAATGAATCAAGGCAATGAGATGACAATTGAATTGAATCAATAAAAGCAATTCCCCTGGATCGCTCCTTGAGCTATCATCAAACTCAAGTTGTAGAGGTTCAGCCAAGTCAAATTATCTTACCTATCAGCCAAATTCAAAAGCGAATAGCTAACACTCACTTTCCAATCGAATCAAATTAAGGTTAACTAAAAGCACCAGTAAAATTTGGCTTAGAGATCACATAATAACAAACATCATCGATCAATGAAATTGATCCTAAATACAGGATATAGTTTGTAGTATAATTGCTATACAAACTATATCTTATATTTAAGATTAGAGGTAGTATATAAATGTAGATTAATTTGCCAACCAAAACACAAGATCAAGTTGCATTATCAAGAGGTAGCAAAAATCATAGTATCCTAATAATTTCAATTGCAATACAACGCAACACACCATTTTTGTGAAATGTGAATAATTAACTGTTTTCTTTTCCGCTAGCAGAACTACGTAAATAAATATTCTTCTAATTCTATTTATAAGCAGCGGCAGAGTTAGGATTTGTAGATGAGGAGGCGAGATTATAAAGTAAAGTGTATAGGAGTTAAAGAAAAATTTTATGGAGATGTGTAGTTCTTAGACAAACAATTTATAACAATAAAATCAATCAATATGAACTCTTCTACAGCGTGACCCGAAAATTTAAATGACGGGGTGAAAATAAAAAATATTAATTATAAATAAAAATATTTGAAATACAATACAAACCCGATATACAAAAAATTGAAAGAAATCTATTATAGAAATTAAGATCACTTCACTTAACTTTTACTCTACATGTTTTTATATTGTTAAACTCATCTATAATTAAATCCTTATTAAAAATCACAATTGCATATTTGTAGGCAAGGACGGAATTAGGGGGGCTAGAAGTGGCCCCTGCCTGCCCCTGAATTATAGTAAAGAACCCAAAATTGAAATTACGATGGGGAAATTACAGAAAAGAACCCAAAATCTTAGGAAATCACATTTCAGCCTTATAAAAGTTTCAGTATTTTTACTTTAGTTTCCCTTTAATAGTTTCATGGAGGGACTAAACTAAAAATATTGAAATTTTTATGAGCTTAAAATGTGATTTCCTAAAACTATGGGTTCATTTTTGTAATTTTCACCCCTCCTAATTTCAATTGCTGGATCCGTCCCTGTTTGTAGGTGATTATTATAAAGAATGTGTGATATGGAATTTTGTTAATTAATACATTCTAAAACTCATCTATAATAGGCACAACACACTGTCTTTTGTGTGTGTTTAATTTGTTGGACCAAAAATTATTAATAAAAAAATATAAACAGCAACATAGATACTGGGTTAGGTTGATATCGACATCTTCTTTGAAGGATCCATCAAAACTTTTAAACTGTATATTTCGGGAGGTAAACATAAAGTTCATCATATTTCATTTACTATTAAATGTCAATTAAAAAATTCAAAAGAAACGGCAGATAATTTTTTCCTCGGGGCTGAAATTTTTTATACAGAGATATGGTAGGAATGAATTTTGTGGGCAGTGCAATATAAAATATTATAATATATATACACACACAAGTTGATCAAGATAGTGTTCATAAATGGCATTTTCTAGGGAAATGTATTTGTCCAAAAGATACACGGGTCTTCCTCCCAATATTAGGCGTACCCGTGTTGTTGCGTATCCACAAGTGAATAATAATAAGGGTGTTTATGGATAGGGTTGAGTAGGGTGAGATATTTGCCCAATTTTTTGTCCAATAAAAGCTCTAACATTTTTGGTAGGGTAAGGCGGACCTTCCTTGTCGAAGTAGTGATACCTTGCCATCCTCTATTTGAAGAAAAATAATAATAACTTCAATCATACCTAATAAACAATATTGCAAATTTCACATAAAAATCTATAATTCTACACTTTGGAATATTTTAAAATAAGTTTACAACTTAAGTCTTGAAATTAAAAAGACAACTATATGTCTTAACAAAAAGTCAAATACCCATAAGTGAAAATAAAAAATACATACTACTATTCTATAAAAAATAAAAAAATACTATATATATACTACTAGGCGGGGCCAAATGGGCGGAAAGGGATACCTGCGATCCCGACCCTACCCGTAAAAATAGCCAACCCAATTGTGCCCAGTTTTTTCTGTGCTGCTTTTCCTTATACTAGGTAGGGAGATTTTTTTGTGGGCTTAGGTTGGCACACAGGGCCATAGGCATCATGAACACCCCTAGTGAATAATATACACAGCCTAAACCAGTATACTTGATTTAATATTTTTTTCTATAAATTTTAGTGGTTGTTTATAAGTCATTTACAAGATATTTCTCATCAACAAGGGAAGTTTTAAATCTCATTAACTCTGGTTTAATATTTAATAATTTTTAAATTTATATTTATTTAATATATAATATATCTAATGAAAACAAAGTCAACATAGTAATATATGAACTACAAAAGAGAATAATTATAATTCATATAATGGATTTAATGATGTGATTTATAAATATGATTAAAATAAAATTTTTTCCCTTTGATTAATAAATAAGACCAAAAAAGTGTGCTACAGTTTCCCAAAGTCCAAAACAAACTCAACGAAATGCTTTTTTTTTTTTTTTTTTTTTTTTCCTTTTCTTTTTTTTTTCCGATTGACAAACTCAATGAAATTATTCAACATCAGATTTTATTTTATTTTATTTTTTGGGGGGTTTCCAAAACTCAAAGATCAGATGAGGCATTAGTCATTAAATAAATTTGTGGGCTTAGAGATTTCTCGCTGAAGATTTTTTTTTTTTTTTTTTTTTTTTTTTTTTTTTTTTTTTTTTGGGGGGGGGGGGGGGGGGGGGGGGGGGATTGTATGGTTCAAAACTCAAAGATCAGATGAGGCATCAGTCATTAAATAAATTTGTGGGCTTAAGGATTTCTCGTTGAAGATGCTCTTCGTAAATTTAAATGCATATCCTCATTTTTGGGTTCAAAGTAGTGAAGGGATCAACTTTCTCATTAAAAAAGAGGGAGTTCGATCCGAGTCAAGCATTGGGGAGGGATCCTAGGGTCTACAATGAGTCCACATTACATGTTTATAGCTTAGGTGCTTCTTATATGCTTATACCTCTATTAGAAGTATGAACATTTTTTTAAAATTTTTTTATATATTTCATTTAATTAGATTTAAATTATATGCGGCTTTCTGACATGTTTTTTGTACCTAGTATCTCAAATTAATTAGTTTTCATGATACTGATGTTACAGACAAATATTTCTGAATGTAGAACTAAAAACTAATTAATTTGAGATATTGGGTACAAAAAACATGTCAGAAAGCGGCATATAATTTAAATCTAATTAAATACAATATATAAAAAAAATCAACAAAAAAAAAATCATGCTCATACCTCTAATAGAGGTATAAACATATAAGAAGCACCTAAACTATAAGCATGTAATGTGAAGTCGATTACAAAGCGAGTGGAAATCTTGTAAAGAGCTAGAAGTATGTGTACTCAGAACCCATTATATTTTGTGGATTGGGTTTCCTATTATATTTTGTGGATTGGGTTTCAATATCCTGTCCTTGGACTGTAGATAAACCAACCACTTTCCTAATTTTTTTATATAAAAGAAAAGTAAATTTAAATGCACACAGAAAAGTCAATTTAAAGTTTAAACCCACAATAAATGAAACGACGCAATTAACTGCTGAAGGTGCCAAATCATAATTCAGGCGAAATAGAAGGTACCAAATCATAATAATAATTAAAATCAGCGGATCAAAGATTTCTGGTTGAAGATGCTCTTCGTAAATTTAATTGATTTCTCAGAGTATTAATTAAGATTCGGTGCAAGTCAAGTCCAAGAAATCAGCAGATCAAGGTTCAAACAGTTGTATCCGTTGGATCATCTGGTTAGATCTGTGAAGTGATAATTAAAATAAAATAATATTTTACATCTATATAATATAAATGGAATATGATATTGTCACTACTAATTGCGTCAATACTGCAATATCACTACCACTTTTTCATCGGTAGATCAGAATCTCATCTACCTTTATCATTTCTCTCTCCTATTAAAATTCTGATCTAACGGTGAAAAAGTGGTAGTGACATTGATGGTAACCACAATTGGTAATGACAATATTCTATCCCAATATAAATATAACAAATATATGAAAAACAATTAAAAATTGAGCATAAAAATTTTAATATAATAATAATAATAATCGAAATTTTAAATATATATATATTATATTGATCACTTAAATATATTTTTATATTAAAAAATATATATAACTTGCATCCGCGGGTAAAAATGGCGCCACTGAATATCTTTCGATCCAAAGAAAAATAAAAAGTTTTCTCCAAAAGAAAAATAAAATTTATTTCAGCACATATATTCAGACTATTCTAAAATCCATTGATCGAGACTAAAAAGGATTTTAAATAGCGCCGATAATGGAAGCTGGAAGAAAAACGAAACAGTAAACTGTGTGGGGACGGTATTGGAAGATGTGCGCATTGATATGGGTGAAATTAAAAGCAAACTGAATCGTTGATTTTTAAATGTGAGTAATTATTGAAGCATCTTTTCTCACTTGATTTTCGTGCTTTGAATTCCCCCTCTCCGTATCTTAACTCCTAAAATTTTACTTTTATTAATTAAATAGTTATTAAAATATATAATTAAATTTAGGGATAAGGTGTAATTTTACACCTGAACTTTTCCTCAGGAAGCCGTAAAGACCACGAAACTTTTTTTCGGGAGCGAAAAGTAGCGTGGTTACGTTTTGGGAGCAAAAATGACACGGGCCGTTAGTTGACCGTTAACTTGGATGGAATCTTGACGTGGCGATGTGATGTGGCGATTGATTAGTGACTAGGCATAAAAATTAAAAAAAGGAAAAAAATTCAAAAATAATTAAAAAAAATCGAAAAAAATTAGGGGAAAAAATAAAATAATTAAAAATAATAAAAAATAAGTAAAAAATAGTTAGGAAAAAAACTAAAATAATTAGGAAAAAAATAAAATAATTAGCAAAAAAATAAAATAATAAGAAAAAAAATCAAAAAAATGAGGAAAAAATTCAAAAAATTTAGGAAAAAATTTAAAAAGAATTAAAAAAATTAGGGAAAATTTCATTATTATTTTCCCCCACCCCCACCGCCATAGCCACCACCATCGTCGGTCGCCACCACCGTCGGCCACCACCACCACCACCACCACGCCACCACCACCGACCGCCACCACCGTTGGTTAGTTCACCACCACCACCACTACGGCCACCATAGTCGTAGACCACCCCACCACGCGGGCCGCCATCGCCGCCACCACCATCGTCGGTCGAGGCCGGCGATGTGTGGCCAGCCGGCCGACGGTGGTGGCCGTCAATGGTGGTGGCCAGAATGGCGGCAGCGATAGGTGGTGGCCGGAAAAATGGGGGAAAATAATAATGAAATTTTCCCTAATTTTTTTTCTAATTATTTTAACTTTTTTTTATTTTTTCCTAAATTTTTGAATTTTTTCCTTATTTTTTTGATTTTTTTCTAATTATTTTATACTTTTTCTTAATTATTTTAGTTTTTTTTCCTAATTATTTGATTTTTCCTAATTATTTTTTAATTTTTTACTAATTTTTAGATTTTTTTGCTAATTTTTTTCTAATTATTTTATTTTTTTCCTAATTATTTTTAATTTTTTCGAATTTTTTTGAATTATTTAAATTATTTTTGAATTTTTTCCTATTTTTTTAAATTTTTATGCCTAGTCGTCAATCATCGCCACATCGTCACGTATGTTAAGCATTCCATCCAAGTTAACAATTGAACTTACGATTAACTAACGCCCGTGGCATTTTTGCTCCCAAAACGTAACCACGTGTGTACTTTTGCTCACGAAAAAGCTCGTGGTCTTTGAAGACTCCGAGGAAAAAGCTCATGTGTAAAATTGCACCTTATCCCTTAAATTTATTAAAATTTATTTATTTTTTATATTTAACATAAATTTTTGGAACAATTCCATAAAAAGCTACTTAAAATAGAAAAATTCTAAATCGGGTTGGTAAATTCAATAAATCTTTAATTGAGTCATTAACCTAATTTAGAATTTTAAAATATGGGTAAAATAATTTTAATACTCTCTCCTCTCTCCTCATTAATGAGTTTTATTACTCCCTAACTTATGTTTCCATCAAAATTAATTTTAATATAACAAAATATGATTCGTTCAAATAGATTAAGTATATCATCATAAGAATAAAAAATTACAATATTTTTAGTAAAGAGTTCATTTTATTAACCTGAACAATTTTTTTAAAGAAAACTTATAATATATGTCACTATGAAAATGACATATTTTGGTAAATATATTAATTAAGTATGAAGTTTTCTATATTTTTCACACACACACATATATAGGTTTGTTTTGGAAATTCTTATATTGATGTAAACCGTTTTATGAAATTTTAAGTGCATTTTACATCTTTTTTCTGAAATATCCATAGAAGTATATGAAATTTAAACACCGCTTGTTAAAAAAGATAAATAAATTACTGATTTATATTAAAGAATTAAAAAATTGAAATCGAAATACTAACTAAATTACTATCTAAAAACTCACATTTATGTTTCAAAGAAAATTATTCGGTTTAGGTTGATATGGGTAAAAATGACTTTTATTTCAATTCAATTTTGTAAAAGGTGAAGTTGGCATGGGATATGCTTTTTTTTTTTTTTTTTGGTTTTATCTCCGTAGATAAAAATAGCAACTTTCTTTTTCTTTTTTTTCCTTTTTTAAAAAACCTCACATTTATTTTTGTATCATTAATATAACTAATTGACTTTCAATTAAAATTTATTTAATTGATATCAATGATACTATTATGGCATAACATACTTGAATTATCTTGATTATCCTTTTATATAAAGTCATAAAGCGATAATACTCTTTTAAGATAGGAGAGAAGAAAGGCTGACAGAAAATATGGGTGAAATTAAAAGCAAACTGAATCGTTGATTTTTAAATGTGAGTAATTATTGAAGCATCTTTTCTCACTTGATTTTCGTGCTTTGAATTCCCCCTCTCCGTATCTTAACTCCTGAAATTTTACTTTTATTAATTAAATAGTTATTAAAATATATAATTAAATTTATTAAAATTTATTTATTTTTTATATTTAACATAAATTTTTGGAAATTCCATAAAAATTTACTTAAAATAGAGAAATTCTAAATCGGGTTGGTAAATTCAATAAATCTTTAATTGAGTCATTAACCTAATTTAGAATTTTAAAATATGGGTAAAATAATTTTAATACTCTCTCCTCTCTCTCCTCATTAATGAGTTTTATTACTCCCTAACTTATGTTTCCATCAAAATTAATTTTAATATAACAAAATATGATTCGTTCAAATAGATTAAGTATATCATCATAAGAATAAAAAATTACAATATTTTCGAGTAAAGAGTTCATTTTATTAACTCAACAATTTTTTTAAAGAAAACTTATAATATATGTCACTATGAAAATGACATATTTTGGTAAATATATTAATTAAGCATGAAGTTTTCTATATTTTTCACACACACACATATATAGGTTTTTTTTGGAAATTTTTATATTGATGTAAACCATTTTATGAAATTTTTAGTGCATTTTACATCTTTTTTCTGAAATATCCATAGAAGTATATGAAATTTAAACACCGCTTGTTAAAAAAGATAAATAAATTACTGATTTATATTAAAGAATTAAAAAATTGAAATCGAAATATTAACTAAATTACTATCTAAAAACTCACATTTATGTTTCAAAGAAAATTATTCCTGTTTAGGTTGATATGGGTAAAAATGACTTTTATTTCAATTCAATTTTGTAAATGGTGAAGTTGGCATGGGATATGCTTTTTTTTTTTTTTTTTTTTTTTTTTTATCTCCGTAGATAAAAATAGCAACTTTCTTTTTCTTTTTTCTTTTTTTTAAAAAACCTCACATTTATTTTTTTATCATTAATATAACTAATTGACTTTCAATTAAAATTTATTTAATTGATATCAATGATACTATTATGGCATAACATACTTGAAGAAGGAGGCCCGAGCCATCGGTGAGATACCACTGGAAGAGCTAGAATTCTAACCTTGTGCCGGGACCTACGGGCCAAGGGACGATCTCGAGTAGACGGTTTCTATGGGGCGTAGGCCTCCCAAAAGGTAACGAGTCATAAAGATTGAGAAAAATCGGTCATTCACAACCACTTTGATGAAGGATTCCTCGATCCTTCCTTTCTTCAAACGAAACGAACAGAGATAGAATCGAGCGATTCCCTAAATGTCTATGCTTGGTTATCCTTTTATATAAAGTCATAAAGCGATAATACTCTTTTAAGATAGGAGAGAAGAAGAAAGGTGAGAAAATATGGGTGAAATTAAAAGCAAACTGAATCGTTGATTTTTAAATGTGAGTAATTATTGAAGCATCTTTTCTCACTTGATTTTCGTGCTTTGATTCCCCCTCTCCGTATCTTAACTCCTAAATTTTACTTTTATTAATTAAATAGTTATTAAAATATATAATTAAAATTTAATAATTTATTAAAATTTATTTATTTTTTATATTTAACATAAATTTTTGGAAAATTCCATAAAAAGTTACTTAAAATAGAAAAATTCTAAATCGGGTTGGTAAATTCAATAAATCTTTAATTGAGTCATTAATCTAATTTAGGATTTTAAAATATGGGTAAAATAATTTTAATACCCTCCTCTCTCCTCATTAATGAGTTTTATTACTTCCTAACTTATGTTTCCCATGTATATATCAAAATTAATTTTAATACAACAAAATATGATTCGCTCAAATAAATTAAGTATATCATCATAAGAATAAAAATTACAATATTTTCAGAAAGAGTTCATTTTATCAACCTAACAATTTTTTTTTTTAAAAAAACTTATAATATATGTCACTATGAAAATGACATATTTTGGTAAATATATTAATTAAGTATGAATTTTTCTATATTTTTCACACACATATATATATCGGTTTTTTTTGGAAATTTTTATATTGATGTAAACTATTTTATGAAATTTTAAGTACATTTTACATTTTTTTTTGAAATATCTATAGAAGTATAGGAAATTTAAATGCCGCTTGTTAAAAAAGATAAATAAATTACTGATTTATATTAAAAATTAAAAAATTGAAATCGAAATACTAACTAAATTACTATCTAAAAACTCACATTTATGTTTCAAAGAAAATTATTCTGGTTTAGGTTGATATTGGTAAAAATGACTTTTATTTCAATTCAATTTTGTAAAGGGTGAAGTTGGCATGAGATATACTTTTTTTTTTTTTATCTCAATAGATAAAAATAGCAACTTTCTTTTTTTTTTTTTTTTTTTTTTTTAAAAAACCTCACATTTATTTTTTTTATCATTAATACAATTAATTGACTTTCAATTAAAATTTATTTAATTGATATCAATGATACTATTATGGCATAACATACTTGAATTATGCTTGATTATCCTTTTATATAAAGTCATAAAGCAATAATACTCTTTTAAGAGGGGAGAGAAGAAAAGGCTAAAAAATAAAGATGTGCATTAAAGTTATTTTACACAGATTTTGAAATCCTAAATTAGGTTGATAACTTAATTAATGATTTGTTGAATTTACCAATCGGATTTAGAATTTTTCTATTTTAAGTAACTTTATATGAGATTTTTCCTAAATTTTTTTATGAAATATATATATAACATTATTTAATATAACTAAAAAAATCAATGATTTAACCAAAATTATAAAATGTTGGGTTCGATTCCTCTTCCCCCATCATTAAAGCTGGTTCGAAAAAAGGTGAAAAGAAATCAGAGAAAAGGACAAGCACCTTACCCCCATAGAAGGGGTATTTAGTTGAAATTGTTCCTTCACCCTCACGGCTTCAATTTCTTAGGCTCGAAGTTTAGCTTCCCATTATTTTATTTTTTTCAAAGTTTAAACTTTTACTGGTATGTGATATATATTATATAATATTTATTAAAAATAAAGTACAATCGTTTATTGCATTGACACAATTTGAGGAAAAAATACATTACATTGGCTCATGGCTTTCTTTCTTTCTTTTCTTCTTCTCTCCTCGTCGCTATCCCGGTCAAACTCGCTAGTTCGACAATAGTAAATCAACTTTGATCTTTGTCTCTGATCTTTGCCTCTTTAGTCTCAAAACAATCCACCAATATTGAAGAGACCAAACTTCTAATGATACCAAATTTCTCTGCGTTATTGTAAGTATCTTTGCCTCTGATAACTTTACAACATCTCATCAAATCTAGGTTCCCAAAACTCCATTGGATTGAAAGAGAAGATAAATGGGTGACAGCATGAAGCAGAAACTAGCTATTGGAATCGATCTTGGAACAACATACTCATGTGTTGCAATGTGGCAGCATGATCGAGTAGAAATCATCGTAAACGACCAAGGAAATAGAACGACACCATCTTATGTTGCATTCACTGATACTCAAAGGATGGTCGGTGATGCCGCAAAGAACCTAGCTGCCCATAACCCTGCTAACACCGTCTTTGGTAATTCTCCTTTCCTTTTTTCTATTTTCAGTTTTTCACAAATGGTTGAATAAAAGCTTAGCATCCCTGAAGTTAGAAAATGAAAAAGAAAAGAAAATTGTTCGATGTTTCTTGCCTAATTTCTTTTTGAAGTTCCTTTTGGTTTTCTCTCTCATATAGCTATTCACTTCTGGTTCAAGTGACTCATCTTTGGCTATTGTACTTTACATTTAGTTAAGTGATTATTTAGTTTTATTTACGGTATAAATACTTTACAGATGCCAAGAGATTAATTGGTCGGAGATTTGATGATTCTCATGTTCGAGTGATATAAACCTTTGGCCATTTAGGATCACTTGTGGAAAAGATGAAAAGCCCAAAATTGTTGTAAGTTTTAAATCGCAGAAAAGCGGTTTTTACCGAAGAAATCTCATCCATGGTATTATCAAAGATGCGTGAGATTGCGAGAGACATATATTAGTTCATCGGTTGAGAATGCGGTTGTCACCGTGCCGCCTATTTCAATGACTCTCAACGTCAAGCAACCAAAGATGCGTGCACAATTGCTTGGGCTTAACGTGATGCGAATAATTAATGAGCCCACCGCAAAGAATTGCATATGGTCTTGACAAGCAAAATGACCATGAAAGGAACATATTTGTCTTTGATCTTGGTGGTGGTACTTTTGACGTTTCTCTTGTCACAATTAACAAGGGTAACTTTGAAGTTAAAGCAGTTGATGGTGACACACACCTTGGGGGAGAGGACTTTGACAACAGAATGGTGAAGTACTTTGTCGATGACTTTAAGAAGAAGCATAAGAAGGATATTTGTGGGAGTCCAAAAGCCCTTAGGAGGTTGAGAAGTTCTTGTGAGAGAGCAAAAAGAGCGCTCTCATCTCCATCCATTGTGGACACAATTGTTGAGGTTGATGCGTTATATGAGGGCATCGACTTTTATTCAACAATCACCCGTGCTAGGTTTGAAGAACTAAACAAAGATCTCTTCACAAAGTGTTTAGAAATTACAAAAAAGTGTCTTACATATGCCAAGATGGACAAGAAAAATATTGATGAAGTTCTCCTTGTTGGTGGCTCTACAAGAATCCCTAAAATCCAACAGCTATTACAGGACTTATTTAATGGGAAAGAGCTATGCAGAAGCATCAACCCTGATGAGGCTGTTGCTTATGGTGCTGCTGTTCAAGCTGCTATATTAAGTGGGCAAGGAAATGAAAATTTACAGGGCATTGTCTTGAGAGATGTCACCCCATTATCCTTAGGCATTGAGATATTTGGTGGTATCATGAAAGTAGTAATCCCAAGGAACACTAGCATTCCTACATCAATGTCGTCAAAGGTTACCACTACATGTGACAACCAAACAGTGGTCCCGTTTTCTATTTTTCAGGGTGAGAGAACAAGAGCCAATGATAACAACTGGTTAGATAAGTTTGAGGTAACCATTCCCCCAAAACGAAAAGGTGTTCCTTATTTCAAAGTTTGCTTTTCCATTGATGAGAATGGGATCTTAAAAGTCTCTGCCGAGGAAGCTAGAACAAGGAACGAGAATGGGATAACAATAACCAATAGAAAAAGAAGACTGTCAAAAGAAGAGATTGAAAGGATGGTTCAAGAAGCTAAGAAATACAAGGCCGATGATGAAAGGTTCAAGAAGAAAGCTGAAGCAAAGAATGCTTTGGAGGACTATTTATACAAAATCAAGAATGCTATGCTTAATCAGGTGATTGGCCCAAGGCTTTCAGCTGCAGATAAGAAGAAGATTGAGGATATGGTTGAAAGAGCCTCAAAGCTGGTGGATGACCAAGAGCTTGCTGAAGTTGATGAGTATGAGCATGAGATGAGAGAGCTCAAGAGAGTGTCTTTAATTCCATAATATTGAAAATTAGGTAAGATTTATACACATTAAAGTTTTTTCTGTTTCATGAGATGGTTGTGAATTTTTTGGGCCAAAGAGAAGGTAGTTGATTGACTTTTGCTTTTTTGTAATCCTCGTGGGATTGTTAATGATTTCATATGACTTTGTGGGTTAGTTAATTTTCGTTTTGTAATTTTCTTATAGTGTACTTGATATTTAAAACATGTCTCAGTTAATTATAACTTAGTGATTTTGCATCTCATTTTATATTGATGGTTTATATATGTATGCTTTTGGAAGGCCTTACAAGCATTCAAGCCTAAGATGAATCAACGTGACGACTTCAATGATGGTGTGCTGTTTTATATAATAATGGAAAGTATATTTTTCCATTAAACTTATGCTTAATGCGTTTTTTTTTAAAATATAATTTTACCATCTATTGTTAATAATGTGTGTGGGTAGTGTGAGTAGAGTTGTCATCTTTATGATGATTCAATCTGCTAATTCATATTTATATCATAATGCAATATCAATTAATAAATATTTGTGCGTGTGTGCATTTGTATCAATTAATAAAGATTGTGTCTCGACAGCAGATCAGCTTGCTAAGCTAGCTCATGGGATGGTAGGAAATTATTGTGTTTTTTTATCAAACCCCATCTTCTATCCACATAAATGGAGGATGGTGAGATTAATTAGCCAGAGTGCCTTTGTTTTGTATGTTTTTTATTAGTGAGTAATTGATTTCATTTTTCATTAAAGAAACAAAAGTATTTATTCTTAATTTTAATTTTACAATATACTAGCAATAGCACTATATCTCTGAGCAAAAAAAAAAAATAGCACTATACAAAAAATAATTAATTTTAATTTTACAATAACTATATAGATAACCAATTTTCTTAGATTAAGAAGTTAGCTTAGTTAATTAGTTATTTGTAAAAAAAATGTGTGCTTGTTTTCCTAAAATATAAAGTTTTAATCATTTGTATTGGACACTGCTCCTTTGATAGAAAACTCTAGTAATATGTGTAATTAATAGGAAAAGTTTAAGAAATAAAATAAAATTTGGGAGACAAAGTGGATTAGGATATTATATTTAGAATAAAACTCTCCACGCCTAAGCGCGATGGCATGGGAGCTTGGCTCCTCTCCCCTACGGGCTCGAACCTCCCCCATCCTACTATATTTATCAAAAAAAGAATAAAACTCTCCACTAATACTAAACCTTTCCCATAGTAATTCTTACGTTTAAGAGGGGACTATTAAATTTACTGTTATTAACCGACATGGAAATCATATCAACGGAAAAGGAGGAAGCACTCATCCAAAAAGAACCAAATTAAAAGCCAAGATGACAACTAACGGTCCGTAGTTGGGTTTGAATGAGAGGGATTCAATTTCTTTTGTTATCTGTGCAGTTTTGTGAATTTAACAAAAGAAGAAGCACCAACGACCATTTGGAGCAAATGGTAAGGAATTTGCTTTCCCACCACTATGTCCTCGGTTCGAAGCGTAGAAATAGTGAAAATAGTATTGGGAGCTCTTCCCCTACGACCGTGGGCACAACGTGTGGTGAAATCTGAATTAGTCGGAACCGAAGGTTCTAGTAAACCGGGTGGGATACCCAAAAAAACAAAACAAAAGAAAAAGCATCAAGGGAATGCTCTTCTTTAAGAGGCTCTAATCAGGACCAGAATTCAATAATGGATAATATATATATAAAAAAAAAAAAAAAGGTATAGATATTTCCAAACAGATATTCTTTTGGTGGACCTTCCAAAAGTATATGAAAATATGTCCAGTCCTAAATGTAAGAGCTAACTAATTAGAGGGTTTATTTTGACCCTAAATATAAAATCTCAATTCAATTTGTTTCCCAAATTTATAAATTTTTTTTAAACTATCCTTATTAATTGATTCCACGTATTAAGAGAGTTTTCATCAAATAGTGATTTCAATGGAAATGATTAAGAGGATATTTAAAGGAAGTCAACACATATTTTTTAAAAATAATTAACTTATCTAATTTATTTTAATCTTTCTAGATTAATTATCTACCTCATACATTAAGAACTAAGAACTAAAGGGAGTATGAATTAACAAAAGTTAACAACAATGTTTTTGTCAAGGGCATTTTACCAGAATCTCGATGTTGCTTGACTAATTAATTTTTCATATGGGCTCAAACAAGTTCCACCAGCATTGGTTCCAGGTACTTTGAGGCTTTAGAGCTAAATAACTTTGATTTATTTCAAATGACACTGATAAATCTTTATTATTATTTTCACGGTTCGGGCTTTTACTGTCTAGTTTTAATACTTTGTTAAATTGAGTACTTGTCCATTTTGCAACAAGTTTTATATCTATATATTAATTACAGGAAGATTTAGAGTTGTATAATGGTTCATGGCAGAAAAAATAGTTGTATGCAATGTTCTGAAACTCGGACCGGTCA
This sequence comes from Acacia acuminata, assembly GCA_019022655.1. Classification (NCBI taxonomy): domain Eukaryota; kingdom Viridiplantae; phylum Streptophyta; class Magnoliopsida; order Fabales; family Fabaceae; genus Acacia; species Acacia acuminata. The sequence continues at coordinate 369,269 of JAFJYI010000324.1, read as the reverse complement.
GTGAACCGGTGGAGGTACTGGGTCAAGGGTTAGTGGGTCAGACCGATATTAATTAAAAAATAATTTAATTAAAATAGAGTAAAATGTTGATATTTTAATAATAATAAATATTGTGTGGTTAAATATAAGGGGATGTGATGGGATATGTATAATATTATATTATTTTTGGGAAAATCCTTGTGGAGGCCCATATTAGCAAAATAATCCTTAAAAAGGCCCAAAGAGTCTGCAAATACAAGAAAAGGCCCCAGGGCCCTTATGTGTATTAACTTACAAGGCAAAATCCCATTCATGCCCCCTAAGTGTTTGAATTCAAGAATCATTCCTCTATTCCTCTCTCATCCCTAATACCTAAATCATCCCAAATCGTCGTCTCCCTCGCGACCATTCTCAGCAAGTCTGGTTTTTCGCCCAAGTCTGTTCGTAGTTCCCTTCGCTTTTTCGCCCAAGTCCGTTCGTAGTTCCCTTCGCGTTTTCGCCCAAGTCCGTTCGTAGTTCCCTTCGCGTTTTCGCCCAAGTCCGTTCGTAGTTCCCTTCGCGTTTTCGCCCAAGTCCGGTTTGCCGATCCATTCGCTGGTGCCGTTTGATCTGTGCGTGTGTGCTCGGCTCTGTTTGCCTTCAATCTGTTCGTACGTGCTTGGCTGAGTTGGCTCCGTCGACCGTCGCAGGACGCAGGTACACATACGGCCTTCTAGTACTTGTGTATACGAGAGCCAGAGTTAATCGGAAGTTTTAAAAAATTTCCACAAGTTTTGTTTTGTTTGTTTGTTTGTTCGATTTTCTTTTCTCTTTTTAAGTATATTTTGGAAAACCTCGAGAGTTTACTCTTTGGTATGTTGCCTAGAGTAAAGAAAGGCGCAGAATACGGCCCTGTATGAGTATGACCACTATATATTTTACAAGTGAGCATATTATCTCGTTTTACGTGCACTTTTCAAATTAATTTTGGGTTACATCGCCACCCAATAATTATGTGACGATGGCTTTTGGGTTTTAAGGATCTTAACTGTTCTCCGCCGGGCTGTCTCGCTATCTCGCAAAGCGACCACTAAAAAATCAAAATGCACCCGGTGGCGGAACCGGACATCATATTTCCTTGCGTCCTTTATCGGTTCGAATTTGTCGCTCCATTATTTCGTGCTTGCTTGTAATTAGATTGTTAAAGCAATAAACAAGGCTAGCTATCTATTAGGTCAAAGCCTCAACTTCTGCATTTCCATTTTGGAACAAACTTGTTTTAAAACACAAATAGAAACAAGCGTATAAAAATATGCATGTTCTAGGACCCTATATTATGTACTAAGTCGTTGTATGTAGTGATTGTCTCCATATTATTAGTATACATTATGAAGTTATTTCGATCTGCAAAATATATAGCCGTTTCTTTTGTACAAGTGACATCCCAAAAGGTAGCAAACATGGCTTTGCATGGATTCTCGCAAGACTATTCACCGTTCATCCATACATCCATTTGAATTTGGGGTCTCATTTGCTCTTTTGGATCAGATTTTGTGATCTAAATCTAATTCAAACTTGTTGGAATTTATGCCTCTTGAATTGGTCGGAAGTTTATCACTACTACACTTTAATTCTTAATCAAGTGTCTTCACCGAACTTGTTGTTTTCTTTGACACTTTGGAGTTGAAGTTCTCACTTCGAGTCCGATATCCTTGCATTCTTATGCTTTGAGTGTTTGAGTTTCAAGTTGTAAACTTAACTGAATTATTTGTAGAAGTCACTGCGCTGACAGGTCCAAATTTGTTGCTGAAAAACGGGGGTGGAAAAAACCTACTTACTCTAGTTATTAGAAGTTCATTAGCTAAAACACTCATTGCTTGAATTGAGTTGCATCATTATGAGCTTATCATTGTTTAATTACTTAGAAAAATGTTTTCCCACGGCATAGATTGTTACCTCTCAAGATGTATGTGAATTATTCTACTGCTTCACATGTGTCATTGTTATACTTGATTACAAGTTGAATGTAGCGTGTTTTGAGCCTCCTCATTAAATTGATGTAGAAAATTTGTTTATAAACGGTTAGAATTCAATGTTGTGTTAAAGTCAAGAATTACTTACTCTTAGATAAGGCTACTTGTTGAATTGATTTTCCGTTTACATTCACTACGTTAGTGCATTTTGTATATTAAGATTGTATTTTCCGAGTAATATGTGGCCTTGTGAGTTTCTTCGCATGTTTGAACCTCTCATACATATATAGATGTAATATAGAGGTACGTTTTGGAGCATTTTATGAATAAAGGATACTTGATGTAATATTTCCATGCATTGCTTTGGTTTGATGACTCTTTTATATTGTTTTAGAGTGTTTTACATGTTCTTGTATGGTCCCCACCTCAAATGTTTGTGCATTTACTTGTAAATTGATGAATTCTTCGTTTTGAACCGAATTGGTACAGTGAATTTGGGTGGAATTTTTAAAGTTTCCTTAAAACATGTCGCTTGAAAGTTATCATCACTTTTAAGAAAAACTAAAATTTTGGTGATATTGTAAATGTATGAATTCGAAATGTTGAGCTACAAAAGTTTGTCTTTTAGCTTTAAGGAGTAAAGTTTCTTCTAAATTAGATTTTGATACATATGGCTGTTATTTGTGTGTAGAAATGATCACCATGCCTTTGAATTTATAAAAAGTTGTTCTTGTTACCATAAAAGCTTTAGTTCTTCTTCAAGCATAAAGATATCTCTAATTGAGTTGTTTGAACACAAAACTAGTTGTTATATTAATTATTGTATTTTATTTTATTTTTTTTAAAAAAATCATTCTTCATTCTTTACCTTGAAAGCTTGGGATTTACCACTTCGCATATCAGTTTTATTGAAGTTTCTAAATGGGCCACATAACTATAAACATTGGTGAATGCCTAACAACACTTGATTGAAAACAACTTGCATGTGTTGCGCTTTAACATCCTTCCATTTTCATATTGCAAGGTCTTTGAAATCAACGCTTTAACAACAATGAAGCATTGTCAAAGGGACCCAAGGTTCTCCGGTTATAACTTGTTCACGTAAGAATTCTTCAACCAACATGTACAAAAACAAAAGGCGAAGGGCAAGGGAAGGGGAAGAAAGCTAGAGGAGCCGACGACACATTTTATGACTTAAGTGTAGAAATGAGAGAATCTTGGAAAAGGTTGAGTTCAACCGAAAAATCTGAATATACCAAGAGGGCTAAACAACTAAGAGGCCCTGCAAAAGTAGAGAAGTATATTGTCCCATTCCTAACGAGGTGTGCACCAAACACTTTCATTCATGTATGCCATAAGTTAAAGGAGCGACCTGAGGCAATGGCAAGGCTGAAAGCCATTGGGTTTGATAGGTTGGTGGAAATTAGTTGCCGAAAAATAAACCATTCCTTAATTGCACAATATATGGCATGTTTTGACCCCCCAACAAAGCAAGTGTCCATTAGAGGGGAGACCCGAGTCATAGGGGCTGAACATGTGCATCAACTTATGGGTCTACCTGTTGGGGGTAAGGGCATAGAAGTTAAAGTTACCGTCCCGATCAAAGTGTTTAGTGACTTTAGGCGTGTGTACAAGAATGTAAGGTATAAAAAAATTGGTGACACGTTGTTAGACAAATTAGATGAAAACTTTGAGTCTCTTTTGTGTTATTCAGCTGGGTATCCTTTTGGCTCCAAGAGCGACCATTGATGTTAGTGACCGTATGTTGAAGGTCATGACATCGACTAAGGATGCAATTGTGAATTTTGATTGGTCCTCATTTATTCTTCAAGAACTCACCCAACAAATCGATGAGTTCAAGAAAGACTCCCACAAGTCCAAGGGTAGCAAGAGGAAAACTGTTGGAGGATGTGTATACTTCCTCATGGTAAGTTCTCTTTAACTAAGATAGTATGTAAACGTTATACATCAATTGCTGAGTGCTGTTATTAATGCATTGAAATCTTTTTTTTCAGCTGTTTTGTTTGCAAAATTTTCCTTTGGGTGATGTGGTAGCCGCTGAACACGAGTCAGCCATGGCTTATTGGACTGATGACAAGATTAAGAGCAGAGTGGTGCTCGAGAAAAAAAGCCAAAATGGCTTGCTGGCTCGCGCCTATCGTCCTCAGCCATCGGTCACTCCGTTGGCCTCGTTTGACCCTAACACGATGCTCACTCACCCGGTAATGTGTGACAACAATTGTGTGTTGCAAAATTTAATTTCTTGTACAATATGTAGTTTTGCTGGTTGCTTGGTCGGTTCTTGCATTGTCCTTTACTCGAGTTGTTGCCGTGATTGATGATTTAACAACGATTTTTGATTCTCCGGGAAGTTCGCATGACATATTTCAGGCTTGTGTCCATGTTGGGACGGGAGATGTTGGCCCTTCAAGATAGATTAACATCGACACCAATAAAGATGAAGGGCCTCAACAAGGCTTGCATGAAACTGAATCACCCAACAACCAGCCCTCAAGTTCCGGCGATCGAGAAAGACTCGATAAAGAGAGTGATGAGGAAGATGAGGGTGAAAATGTTGAAGACTTTGATGACGACGACGACCATCGTCACAACACAAACTATTTTTGAAGATGGTCTTCACGTGGAACCCACCGAAGTGGCCAAACCGGAAGCACAAGAGGGACAACGAAGTGACAAACAAATTAGAAGGTCCAAGAGGGTCATAACCCAGAGCAGTGTGTTAAAATCTCCTTGGATTGATCTAAACCGCAAGTGCAAAGGAAAGAGGCCCTATGATGTGAAGGAGCAAATTGTATCGCTTGTGTACTACTCATCCAACGAAAGATGAGGTCGATGAGTAAGTATATGTAACTTGTGCACATTGACTTATGCATATTATAAAAAATGCATACGATGCTTAAAATTGTCATTTGTTGGCATTTAGGGAATTTGTTGACATGAACGGCCGGCACCTTACAAGGGCGAGCTATATTGTCTCGAAACCACGTGCCGGATGAATGATACGGTATGGACCGTGCACTTCGTTTCAATAAAGGCATTAGTACAAATGGATGTGCATTAGTAATATTTCGATATTTGCTTGCGCTTAGATAAATGTGTTATACAAGACTCACATGCTACCATTTTGTGCATATTCAGGTCATGAGTATGGTAGCCAAGACTTTGGTTGCCGATCAAGTGGAGAACGAAGGGACGGTTACATCCGACACATTTTCACTTTGCGCATTTCATGGACAAAATGATAAGATCTCCGCTGAATTGGTCACTGGAAGCCAACAAATCGGAGATATTGCCCGAGCGTATAGGATATAACATCGGGGACTGTCGTTTCATATTTGGACCGTCGCTTAGGTGGGATCACTGGTTTTTCTATGTTGTAGACACGACAACGATGACCTTCTACGCCCTAGATTCGTTAGTCGACACATGGACATATTCACGCATACGAGGCCCAAATGGAAGATGCAAATACATTGCCGTCCAAGTCAACAAAGAAGGCAAAAAAACCTCAATCCTTTAAGGAAAAGGAACAAGTTGGCAACTCGTGTGGTAAGTAAGCGAACTGAATTTCGGTGTGTACTTATGATAGAAAACGGTCACCATAATTGTCATCTAATTGTGTCAACTTTAATATCAGCGAAATCGTTTCATGGACATACTCCGGGGTTAAGCCACAATTGTTCGACCACGAGGATAGAATCCCCAAAGGGGGTCACATGGTCTAAAGTCCATGTACAAAAAGACGTGTAAGTGTCTAAAGTTGTTTAACATTCATATATATAATATACGAGTTACATGATTAGTGTTGTTAACACCTCGTATAATTCTTGTTTTAGGGACTCGTGTGGTGTTCATGTTGTTACGTGGTTGCAAATGTGGGACGGCAAGGAGCAAGAGGATGGATACACAATGCCTTACTACTCTATGGATGAAATCCGAGAAGTGAAGATTGGCCTGTTGTGGTGGTTGGTCAATCATCAAAACAACACACGAGAGACAAAGTGTTGTCCATGATTGAGGACTCCCAAAGCGGAAGATGAGCCGTTAGGAAGCAATCATATAATTTAGATAGGCCGACTTGTTTTTAAGTGTATATAAATCTCAATGATTGTATGACAGATTTTATTAAGGCAATTGTTCCGAACCGAGTTCATATTTAGGTGAAAGTTTAGTAAATTTGATGATGTAGGTATCCTTTTGACATTTTAATATGAATGAGAATGGCAATTGTTTCATGCATCTCTTTCATTGTTATTAGTATGTGCAGAAGGTGGAAATTGGGATATAATAAGGGACCCATATCAACAAGATCAGCAAACAAATAACAACTACATATGCCCCCACTAACAACATCATCAGCCCCCACTAACAACTAGATCAGCCCCCACTATCAACAACATCACCCCCACTAACAACTAGATCGCCCCACTAACAACTAGATCAGCCCCCACTATCAACAACATCAGCCCCCACTAACAACTAGATCAGCCCCCACTAACAACTAGATCACCCCCACTATCAACAACATCATTACCCACTAACAACTAGATCAGCCCCCACTAACAACTACATCACCCCCCACTAACAACAACATCATCAAGAAAATCTAACAACTACATCAAGATAAATCTAACAACCATATCAAGAAATTCACCACTACATCGCCCAAAAAATGACAACTACATCAAAGAAACAACTAACAACAACATCAGCCCCCACTAACAACTAGATCAGCCCCATTGTGACAACTACATCAAACTATCAACAACAACATCCCACTAACAACTAGATCACTTACTATCAACAACATCATTGTGACAACAACATCGCCCCCCACCGACAACAACATCAAGCAAAATCTAACAACTACATCAAAGATAAATCTAACAACCATATCGATGAAATTAGGACCACTACATCACCAAAAAATGACAACTACATCAAAAACAACTAACAACATCATCACCCCCACTAACAACTAGATCAGCCCCCACTAACAACTACATCAGCCCCCACTAACAACTACATCAAAAATCTAACAACTACATCAAAGATAAATCTAACAACCATATCGCAAATTCACCACTACATCGCCAAAAATGACAACTACATCGCAAACAACTAACAACATCATCATTGTGACAACTACATCGCCCCCACCGACAACTACATCACCCCCACTAACAACAACATCAAGAAAATCTAACAACTACATCAAGATAAATCTAACAACCATATCAGTAAATTCAGACCACTACATCAGCCAAAAAATGACAACTACATCAGCAAACAACTAACAACCATATCAGTAAATTCAGACAACTACATCAGCAAAAAAATGACAACCTCATCAGCAAAAAAATAACAACTACATCAGCCCCCACTAACAACCACATCAGCTTTCACTAACAACCATATCAGCAAAATCTGACAACTACATCAGCAAAAAAAATAACAACCATATCAGCCCCCGTTGACATCAACATCAATATCAGAAATACAATAACCACTACATCAGGCCCCTTTAACATATATTTGTCAGCGTCATTTACATTTGTAACACAACATGAATATGTGTACATAAATGAGACTTGGATACAATTGTGACAACAATATCCAACGTTCATTTACAACACCAAATGCATCTACAGATTCATAATAACATCACCACACACCATCTCCAAAAAATAATATGGTGTGGATTGAACATGTAAAGCCATATACAACAAAAGAGTGTGAGACGCAATGCCCAAAAAGGAAAACACAAGGCACCATCAATGATCGCCGGATTTGGATTCTTGCAAGTCTTGACGGAGTGCCGGCTCATGGCATCTACCACAATGATAAACCATCTTGTTTTGAAACCGAGATTCCACTCTTTTTCTTTCCGTCTACCGGGTGGCCTTGTAGTAATTGGAGGCTCCAAGAAAGTGTCTGTTAGCATTTGTGTCACCGTCGGCGCATCAACATCTGGACAATCATGTGTTGCAACTGGCCGCATGCTATGTGCATAAATTTTCTCTTGTGCTGAACGTGTAAAGCAATCATCTACGAATGTGTACACATTACCATTAAGTGCCTTAATTGCTGCACATGCGTGTGGGCAAGGTAGTCCACTCATTTGCCATGCTAAACAAGAGCATTCTTTTGCACCCAAATGAACTTTCACATAAATTAAGGCATCACCGCGTCTAGTCTCAACCAAAATCTGGTCCTCCCCATAATGTGAAGCATGCATATTTTCTGCAAAGTTCACATGTTGCTGCAATTTTTTTTCTATGTTAGGTCCTACACCATTTTTCCAATTCACTAAAGCCATCTTGCTTGCAAGCAACTTCGCAGCCAACTTCTCCCTATGCTCATGTATTAACCTTGACACGGTGTCGTCCGCTCTTTCACCATCCATGCATTGAACGATTCAGCAATGTTAGTGGTTATGTTATCCCACCTTTTCAAAGGAAACTTACTTAAAGCCCATCGATCAACGTCCCCATGGGTCTCAACCCATTGTGCCAAAAATGGACTGAACATTTTTAATGTTCCCATCGCAATAGTGAATTCTTCACCCAGCCTTGCATACACAATTGAATCGAGAAGGTGCAATGCAGTATCCTTGCTATTCGCAGAGGTACGTGGCATCCCTCTCATGATTTTGAGGAACTCGCACTATAATTTTCCTTGACATGCACCGTAACAAAATGCATGTCTGCCGCCGCAAATATATCCCCATTGAATAATGGAATTATTCCGATCGTACACAACTATTATCATCATCGATCTTGTAATCTGTTTACATTATTTAGAAACCAAGCCCAATCATCATATGTCTCAAAGACCGACAATGCCATATGCTAAGGGAAACATTTGGTTGTACGCATCATACGCACAAGCCGACAACATTGTTCCCCTATAAGGGCCACTCGAGATGACATCCATCTATATAGAGTATTGGCCGACAACCATCTCGCGAAACCTTTAATAGAAAGCAGCCATAGGAAATAAATAGCCTCACAAATTTGTTATCATGTGACCCTTCCCATTTTGCAACTGTATCGGGATCACTCTCTACAAGTCGCGACACAACCAAGGAATAACCTTGTAAGAGTCCTCTACTCGTCCGTGTAATTGCCTAACTGCTCTTTCTTTCGCACCATATGCTTGCCGATAGTTTAGCCGTACCCCATACTCACTATACAATTCAGTTCGAACTTCATTAGCTGTCTTGTCAGTATTATTTCTCAAACCATCAATTAGAATTGATGATGTCAAGCTACACATAGGTGGATGAGATACGATAAGGCTATCTTGTGCACTATGTATGTGCTCACTTCGTATGTTTTAATGATGAGGAACTCGGTATCTTGACGTTGTCCCGCTGAATATGCACCCATGTACCGGGGGACAATCATCAACCTTACACTTCACTATTATCTTGTCGGCTTGTTCTTCACAAATGTGTAGGAAAACTTGTGTGCGATGCTATATTTGTACAACGTCTCACGTAGGTCACGAAGCATTCGCAAAAATCTGTCCTTTTCCCATTATCAAATCCCTCCATTTAGAATGATTCATTTGAGGCACTGCTTAATGGCACACTTTGCGAACTACAAGGTAATGATGGCAACTCTTGCGTTTCATTGAACATTTGAGGGGTGAGATAGACACCGTAGCTGAACCTCCTTCATCCCTCTGCGACAAACAACAATTATTAGTCCAAGTAATGAGAATCAAGTAATGACAATTTATATATGAACTAATTACATTTCTTATCACAACAAGACTTACACTTCTTGTTCTTCCATTTGAACATTCATTTGTTGTGCTCTATTGTCATTATTCTCACTTTCTTCAACATACACATGACAATATTCTTCATTATACCTTATTAAATGTTCTACCCCTTCATCATCTACAAGATCAACAAATGTAGATGTATCCATGCTAAGTTTGAACTTCACGCATATTTCGCATTTTCTTGTCCAATTAAAGACGCTATGATCCTTTGCAACTCCTCATACGTTGTTCCTTCTTTGATGCCTCTTGTTCTTACCATTCCACCAACATAATCACTTGGTTGTCCTTCCCCATGTACAAAGTAACCCCTTACATGGAAGAAACATAATAGGTTCTTCCCCTGAAGTACTAGCCATGTTTAACTATGATCTACAACATAAAGTTAGTATTAACAACTTTAATCGTCATATTAACAACTAAAACTGACGGTTTTAACAACTAAAACTGTAGGTATTAACAACTATCAAATTTCAACGTTTTTTCAGCCTATCATTCCCACTAACGGACAAACCTCCCTCTCGTTTCCATGCCCAAAAACAGAGCAACCTACCCTACAACGTTTTCACTTTCATCTCGTCTTAACAACTTCAACAACCATATTAACAACTAAAACTGAAGGTATTAACAACTAAAACTGTAGGTATTAACAACTATCAAATCTTAGCGTTTTTTCACCCTTCATTCCTTGATCACTTTCACCATTCTCACTCATATACGAGACATTTGCCTCTCGTTTCCAGGCCCAAAAACAGCAAGATTTTACTAACCCAACCCTACATTTATTAAAAACGAAGTAGCATTGTGATTATGATATCTTAACCAAAATCTTAGCATTTCTTACCTATCTCCTACTGCGATAATAACATAAATGAGGTGAAGCTCCTACCTTTCGCCACCAAACCTTCGACGAAAAACGATGAGGAGCATCAAATACAAATTTTTGAGTTCGAGACCCTTTAACGATGGATGATCGAATACACCGTAAGGATAAACGAAGGAAGAGGGAAGATGGAAGAGAAGGATCAACGATCAAGCAGGTCACCAAAATGTCAGACGATACCCACCTTCAGTTTCAGCAATTCTCCATTCTGTCTGTGTCTCGTTTTAGCGCCAGAACTGCTGCCCTTTTCATTTTAACTAGTAGTGGGTGTGTTAGTAATTTTGCCTTGTAAGTTAATACACATAAGGGCCCTGGGGCCTTTTCTTGTATTTGCAGACTCTTTGGGCCTTTTTAAGGATTATTTTGCTAATATGGGCCTCCACAAGGATTTTCCCATTATTTTTTTGAAAGAGAAGATCTTTGAAGATCTCTTAACTCTGATGCAGGAGCAGTACGTACTCAGTAACCTTCAATCACTCTCTCTCTCCCGGGTGTGATCTTGCCGTCTCTCTCTCTCACGGTGTGTAATGTGTATTGCTGTATTTCACATTTTTAGTTTTTCACTCCCTCAGTCTCACTCCATCTCTCTTCTTCTGTTCTTCATCGTCTCTCTTCTAGTCCTCCGTCAAACGGCGAAGTTGGTGTTGCGTCCAGGGAAAGACGAAGATGGATGTGTTCAGTACGGAGGGTTGTCGCTAGTCAAAGGTCATATATTAAAGCCGGGGTAGAGTTCTAGTGAGGATTACTCGGTATCATGGTGCTAATAACCTAATTGATTTTGGAACAATAGTAAAAATCTCAGAGACGCTCTGGGGATTGGATGTAGGTCAAGGAATTAAGGCCAAACCAATATAAATGCATGTGTGCACTTTGGTGATATCTCTCTAACTCTTTTTATTTGATTTAATTGTTTGACATTTTTGTTTTAAATTTTTAAATCACCCAATTCACGCCATCTTGAGTGAAACATTAGCACTCACATCTTGCACTCTCTTTTTGGATGTCCCACTGCTGCATGTTGTTGCGAATGTTCTCATTCACACAAAAGCTACCGCCTACCATCATAAGCAAATTCTAGACACTTTACATAGGATTACTGTGACATGTGTTCGAGAGAGGGAGGAAGCTAGACGTCCCGATTCCTAATGAAGAGGTTGCCACACTAGGTCAGGTGATAGGATCTTTCATCCTTTGGCTGAAATATCTTATTCACATGGTGGCAACACCTCCAATGGTAGAAAATGTTGGTTCTCTATGTTTATTTTGATGATAACAGACAATTGTAAATAAAATGAAGTTAATGATTCAAGTAAAAATGCTTTATCTTGATCAAACTTGAATCAATAACTTACTTTAAGTATCTGTCACATTGACTTGAGTTAAAGGTTGATAGGCTTGAGTCAAGTGTTCTGAAACCTCAATCAACATGTGTTTTAACTTTGACTGACTCAAGTTGCTTTCTGGTGACTCGAGTAAAAAGACTTTGTGAAATGTTTTATGAAAAGTCAGCAACTCGATTATTTTCAAAATGCCAAGTCCATCATCTCTAACAGTCAAAGTATTGACTCAGATAGTCTTGAGTAACTCGAGTGTATCTTTGAAACATTTTCTCAAAAGATATTTTGACAACTCGAACCATCACTTAATGACTTGAATGTGCTCTATGTTCAAATTTTTTCAAAACTTAACTTGAAGACATTTGCGAAAATGCCATTGACTCAAGTGAGATATGTGTAACTCGAGTCACCAACTTGAAGTGAACATTTTAGATTCAATTTAAGTTCATATAGAGAAATCTTCTCTTTAGCTTTCAAACATATTTTCAAAGAAGATGAAATTGTGACTCGAGTGTGAAATGGTCAACTCGAGTGAGCAACTCGAGCGAGTTTGAAATCAACTTGAGTGAGCTTTTCTGGTTTTGCAAATTACCGTGTCCGTAAATCCTAAATCTTTGCTTATAATTTGATTACTTCTTATCATCACTCATTATTGTTCCTAATTATGTTTAATCAGTTTGTTAATGAGTTTCAAATGATTAGATGAATGATTAACTGTAGATTAATCAAAAAGCATTCATTACGTCAGAAGCATTTAATGTGGTTGCAGAAAAACGAAGCATAATCTGGGCAACCCTTCTTTGAGCATTCGGAAGGCATTACTGTTCTCTTTACCTAATTAAATGATACAATACTCAACAAGAAGAACATAAAGAATGTCAAACGGCAGAATGTCGGCAAATATTTGTTGAATCAAAGAGTGTGAGTAACAATGAACTTCATCTCTTAACGGCTACATTTATTACTCACAACGGCTCATTGAAAGCTTCTCAATGGTCATTAATTATCTTCACCAAATATAAGTAGAAGTATTCAACTCAGTCAAACCATCGGAAACACTTATGCTCAAACGAACAAAACACATTGACTGTTTCATTCATAACTGTGTAATATCTTCGGATATCTGAGCTTCAGTATTTATCAATCTACTATGTAAGAGAGTTAAATTGTATTCATATTTTCTATAAAGAAACTCAAGGTAATGGGACCTTGAGAGTGGGTGAATACTAGAGAGAGGATTACTCAGAGTTACAGAGTGTGTAATCAATAGAAAGAGATAGTGAAATACCCAAAGAGTTTGGAAATTGGACGTAGGTCAAGAGTTTAGACCGAACTAATATAAATCTCATGTGTCAATCATTCTCCTTCTCTGCTCTGTCTTAGCTTGAGTTTACAGAGGTCTTTCGAGAAAAATTTTAAATCACCCAATTCACCCCCTTATGTGATATTCCACCTTTCATTTGATATCAGAGCTGAGTTATCTCTATAAGGATTAACATCTAAGAAAAAGATCTTAATGGAAGGAATATTTCCTAATGGAGCTTCTATCAACAGACCATCGGGTTTCAGTAGTGAACATTACTCATTCTGGAAAGCAAAGTTCACAGTGTTTGTGATGGCTACTGAATATGGTCTCTGGCAAGTGTTCTAGAATGGAGACTATGTTCCAACCAAGAGAGAAGGTGATGTCTATGTTTCGAAGACTGATTCGGAATTTGACGAAAATGACAGAAGACAAATGACTTTGAATAGTAAGGCTATCCTTATGCTTCAAAGTGCGCTTAGTCAAATGGAATATTTTCGTATATGCAATCTGTCAACCACTAAGGAAATGTAGAAATCCTTAGAGATTGCTTATGAAGGACTTTTGGTATTAAGGAAAATCGGATCAACACTCTCATGACTGAATATGATCTCCTTCGTATGAAGCTTGGAGAATCCATTGGAGAGTTCCAACTGAGGTATACTCATCTGGTCAATAAGCCGTCTGCTTTGGGAAAAAACTACGAACAAAATCCTCAAGTTGGGAAAATTCTAAATGTCCTGATGAAGAATTGAGAAGCAAAAGTCACAGCAATTGAAGAGGCTCGTGGTGAGTCAATGCAATTTGTGGCTGCCTTATTTGGAAGTCTATCCGAGTATGAAGGAAAGATCAACTTCAAGAAAGGTTTGGATGAGATCAGCAGCAAACATAAGGGAATTGTCTTTAAGACTATTAAAAAAGAAAAGAACGAAGATGATGATGAAGACGAAGATGAAGAGCTTGGCATGATGGTTTGAAGATTGAAGAGATTTTACAAGAAAGATCAAGGATTCCGGAAGTTTCACAAAGGTAGCTCTAGCAACGAACCTAAAAAGCCTATCATATGCTACGAATGTGAAAAGCTATGACACATCAAGTTTGAATGTCCTCAATTGTAGAACAAGGAGAAAGATAAGAAGAAATCTAACAAGTTCAGCCATTGATTTAATTATATCATGGTCATATGCAAGTAACTAAGGGGTTATATAATTTAATGACTAAATTACATCAACATCCTCTCTATTTACTATAAATTATATAGACATCCCTTTTAGTTTTGATATTTAATTTCCATCCACCCAACTGTTAGTTGACTGTTAAATCACAATATTGATTCGTAATTCTTACAAAAATACCCATTATTAATATAGATATCACTTAATAATCATTTAATCACATATCTTTATACAAAATTAAAAATAATTTCAAAATATATTTTTAAATTTTTTCTCATTATTATAAATTATTATTTTTTAATTTAATCTCATTTATTTATTAAATTTACTTATGATTAGCTATAATATACATTTAAACAAATTTTTGTTAAGTCGTTAATATTTTTTGAAAAAGTACTTAAATTTTTTTTCACTATAGTAAAAATATTAAATAGATTACTAATAAATATTAATGTTAAAAATAAAAATTTAGGATTTGGTATTATGAGGGGTAAATTAATCAATATATTTATTATGAAATGATTTTTAATTAAAAAATATATTTTGAGAATTTTTTCAAAATATTCTTTAACGGTGTTAATGATTTGGACTAAAATATATATTTTAAAATTAGATGGAAGGTATGTAATTAAAATAAAAACAGAAAAGTGGTCATGTTATTTTCCTCTAATTTAATTATACGATGGAGGTTGCATTTATCAAATGCATTTCAAATTTTATATTCGTTCAGAAATAATTGTCTACAAATGACAGCCAATAATCATATTGGAACTTATCCTTTAATTTTCTTTTCTTTATTTTTTGATATAAACTAATCCTTTAATTAATGATCTTGTTTAATGTTTAAATAACATAGATTCCTTAAATAATGCAACAAATGATTTGTCAACTAATAGCTGATGAGTTGTTATTGTTGGACTACTCCTTTTCTTGTCAAATATATTATCATTTTTTTTTTTTTTTTTAAGCTAAAACATTTATATAATCACTAAACAGTTTTTAGCTTTTTTCCAAATCTTTCTCTTTATTTTTCCCTTTTTGTTTTATTGCTTTTTATTTGTTCCTTTACCTTGTCTGATAAAGGAATTCCTGAAAATGAATAATATCGTAAAATGGCGAGACAGTTCATTCATGGCATTGACTGAAATAAAGAGGTGAACCGGTGAATCTACTATTTTGTTTGAAACACGTTGGGCCAATTTTTCTTTCAATTCCCAGAAAAAATATCACATTATTTCATTCAAAAGTAATGATATGGATTCAGCTCATGAGCTCAATCCTCCAGTATGCCAAAAAATGGAAGATTGGGTAGGCAAAAATGTTGGATCTGGCTTGTGTCCTTTTATCTTCACGTCTGCTGCCATCCGCTGCAGCTAAGTGGCGCCGTTTTAAGTTAAAAAACCTGAAGCTGCACTCTTTTTTTTTTTGAAAAAATATTTAAGAGTACCGACTGTACTGAAAAAAATACTTTAAAATACTGAACAGTATTGAAAGACTCTTCAGGATATTAAAAAAGTATTTTATGATCTTAAAAAATTATTTTAGGATTGTGAAAAAATATTTTTAAGTATATTTTTAGTACTAGTCAGTACCCTAAAATATTTTTTTAAGATCATAAAGTATTTTTTCAGTACCGGTTAATATCCTTAAGTATCATTTTAATACTAGTCAGTACTTTAAATATTTTTTCAAGATTCTAAAATAATTTTTCAAGATCATAAAGTATTATTTTTAGTACCGTTAGTATATTTAAATATCTTTTTAGTGCCATTCAATACCTTGAAATATTTTTTTAAGATCCTAAAATAATTTTTCAAGACCATGAAGTATTTTTTCAGTGTCGTTCAGTATTTTAAAGTATTTTTTTTAGTACTAGTAAGAACCCTTAAATATATATATATATATATATATATATATATATATATATATATATATATATATTTTAAAAAAAGAGAGTGCAGCTTCAGTTTTTTAGGTCAAAACAGTGCCGCTTAGCTGCAGCAGATGGCAGGGACGTGAAGATAAAAGGACGCAAGCCAGATCCAAAAATGTCATATTGTTCTAAAACGAGCTTTTTCTAATCCAACCCGCTTAACTCGCAGCTTACTACAAAACAGGTTGTATCTTGATTCAATTTTTTTAGAAAAATATATTTGAAATATATATATCTTACGAACACTAGTACAAAAATCTCAAAGGGAATAATTAAAATGTTAAATTAAATATTTACTTAACATTTTTTATCTGCCTCCCCATTATTAATTCAAAAAGTCGTAATTAATTTATTGGAATCCCTATTTTTTTTGTTGATTAATTCTCCTAAATTTAAACATTTGCACCTATTTATATTTATAATTATAGTATTATATTCGCTCCTTTTAAGGATCTCAATGAATAATCAAAATATTAAATTAAATATTTACTTAGTATTTTGTATCTTCCTTCCCCATTATTAATTTACAAAATATTGTGTAACTACCTTCCCCATTATATATATTTCATAACAGCCTCTTATTATTATTATTTTTTATTTTAGTAATTCAAAAAGTCATAATTAATTTATTGAAATCCCTATTTTTTTATTCATTGTGTAACTACCTTCCCTATCATCTTTCTTTCATAATGGCCTCTCATTATTATTATTATTATTATTATTTATTTTAATGACTTGAGTATGCAATTTTGCTAACATGTCGGCTAGGAGGATTTC
Source organism: Acacia acuminata (assembly GCA_019022655.1). Taxonomy (NCBI): domain Eukaryota; kingdom Viridiplantae; phylum Streptophyta; class Magnoliopsida; order Fabales; family Fabaceae; genus Acacia; species Acacia acuminata. The sequence goes on along the minus strand of JAFJYI010000324.1, from coordinate 352,118 downwards.
ATAACAACCTCTCATTATTATTATTATTATTTATTTTAGTAATTCAAAAAGTCTTAATTAATTTATTGGAATCCCTACTTTTTCTATTGATTTTGTAACTACCTTCTCCATCATTTTTCTTTTGTAACGGCCTCTCATTATTATTGTTTTATTATTTTAATGACTAGTGTTCAATTTTGCTAACATATGAAGGTACTTATTGCTCTACTTTTATATAGTTAAGACTAATAATTCAAAAATTTGTAATTAATTTTTTGGAATCCCAATTTTTTCTATTGATTGTGCCTCTCATTATTATTATTTTTTTTATTTTAATGTTTTGACCCAGCAATTTTGCTAACGCGCTTGTAGGCTTAGGAGATGTAATTTACTACTTTACTTTTATATAATTAAGATAGTTCCCCTAAATTTGAACATTTGCACATATTTATATTTATGATTGTAGTATTATATTCATTTCTTTTAAAGATCTCAAACGGAATAATTAAAATATCAAATTAAATATTTACTTAACATTTTCTATCTGCCTCCCATTATTAATTCAAAAGGTCCTAAATAATTTATTGGAATCCCTTTTTTTTTTGGAGTTCTCCTAAATTTGAACATTTGCACATATTTATATTTATAATATATTAGTTCCTTTTAAAGATCTCAATTGGAATAATCAAAGAGATATGATATTGTCACTACCATTTTTTGTCACTACCACTTTTTCACTGTTAGATCAGAATCTCAATAGGAGAGAGAAATAATAAAAGTAAACGAGATTCTGATCTAACGGTGGAAAAATGGTAGTAACAAAAATAGTAGTGACAATATCTCATCGCATAATGAAAATATTTAATTAACTTTTTGTATCTACCTCCCCATTATTAATTTAAAAAGGCATAATTAATTTATTGGAATTCCTATTTTTTCTATTGATTAGTTACCCTAAATTTGAACATTTGCACATATTTATATTTATAATTATAGTATTATATTAGCTCCTTTTAAGGATCTCAAAGTGAATAATCAAAATATTAAATTAAATATTTACTTAGTATTTTGTATCTTCCTCCCCATTATTAATGTGTAACTATCTTTTCCATTATCTATCTTTCATAACGGCCTCTTATTCTTATTATTTTTTATTTTAGTAATTCAAAAAGTGTATTTAATTTATGGGAATTCCTATGTTTTCTATTGATTGTGTAAGTACATATCCCATTATCGATCTTTCATAACTGTCTCTCATTATTATTATTATTTATTTTAATCTTTTGAACATGCAATTTTGCTGACGTGTTATAGGGAGATTCTTACGGCCATACTTATATATAATTTAGATTACTTTTAATAAGAACATAAATATAATAAGATTTTAAAATTTTAGTTTAAAAAATAAAACAAAAAACAAAAATTGAACTATGAAAACGAAGTTATATAAATATCTAAGAAGTATCACCATCAAATGTGACTTAATAACCCTTCTCGTTGAGGCATACATGATAATAATTGTTGGCTCTTAAAACTTGGATGGTGTTTAGACCGAAAGTAATTGCAATCTATCTTCTCTATTATCTATCTTTCATAACGGCCTCACTTTATTATTATTTTTTATTTTTGTAATTCAAAAAGTCGTAATTAATTAATTGGAATCCCTATTTTTTCTATTGATTATGTAACTACCTCCCCCATGATCTTTCTTTCATAACGGCCTCCCATTATTACTATTTTTTATTTTAATGACTTGTGTGTGCAATTTTGCTTACGTGTCGGTTAGAAGATACTTACTCTCTACTTTTTTATAGTTAAGACTAGTAATTCAAAAAGTCGTAATTAAATTTTTGGAATCCCTATTTTTTCTATTGATTGTATAATTACCTTTCCCATTATCTATCTTTGAAAGCTGCCTCTCATTATTTTATTTTTTTTGTAATTCAAAAAGTCATAATTAATTTATTGGAATCTCTATTTTCTCTATTGATTGTGCAACTACCTTTCCATTATCTATTTTTCATAAGAGTAAAATACACTGACCACCCTCTTGTTTTACCTTTATTACACAGACCTCCCTTCTATTTTGAAAACATACACTTAAGTCCAAATAGTTAACTCCGTTAAAAATATTCTAAAAAGATTCCAAAAATATATTTTTTTAATTAAAGTTTATATAAAAATAAAATTTATTTACTATTTTACCCCTAATACTAAATCCCTAATTTTACTTGACAGTTTGTAGACTTCCAAGAACTCATTTTATTTGAGCAAAAAAAGGAACCCATTTTATTTTCCTATTTTACCCTCAAAGCTTTCAACCGCACAATCTTCCAACTTCTAGGTTCTCTAGCGGCCTTCGTCATCTGCGACGGCAACCGCGCAACCCCCAGTGGATTTGCAACGGCAACAACAAACCCACTTCAAGCGCAACATTCAAGCTTATAGGTTCTTCAATTTCGATTTCATATCAGGCAGACTTCAAGCCTCCAGGTTCAATCTTCGAGATGTGACGGTCCACCGACGCCCCCCCCCCCTCCCTCATGCGATCGGACTGGCGACCCTCCCCTCCTCTCTTCTCGAATCTCACTTTTACCCCCTACTTCATAACCACTCTTCCTCAACCGTCAATCTCTATGTCCTCCTTTCTCTCAAGTGCGCAAGACGTTTCCAAAAGCACTTCACACGACCTCAACTCGTTTGCATTCATCAATCTGTTTCGCTTTTGCTATTTATCACTCCATCTTTGCATCATTGATAGATAGGGGTTGAAGGCGATAGTTTTAATCTTTGTTTTGGGTTTGATTTTTCGAGATTAATTGTTGTTAGGTGTACTTTGTGATTTAGATTCTGGATGAATGGACGTTGAAGAAGACGACGCATAGGGGAAGGGGGCAAGGGGCTGACCTTTTTAAGATGGGATATTTTTGTACTTTTATGTAATAAATACATACACAAATCTATATAAATAATTATTTGTTTGATGATTTTAACATTACTTAATGTAAATATCACAAACGTTGAATATTCAAGTAAGTTTTTAAATAAACTTGTGCTTATCCAATTAAACGTGCTTATCAAATTTATATAATTTATTATTTTGATAAAAATATATGTGTTTAGTATATATTTTAAGTCAAACTTAATTTATAATATCAAAATTAATAAATTTTTTAACAAATTAGAAATTTATAAAATCTATTAGAATAAATTTTTTATTGTATAAATTTTTTATTTTATATATATATATATATATATATATATATATAATTGAAGAGGGATATTTTGGTCCAAATAAAGTTCAAAAGTCAAATTTAACGGTCAACTAACGGTTTAAGTGGATGGAAATAAAATCTCAAAATATAAGGGAGGTTTGTGTAACATACATTTTAATTTTAAGGGAGGTTTATATAGGTTTCCAAAATAGAAGGGAGAGTGCATGTAATAAAGACAAAATAAAAGGGTGGTAAGAGTATTTTACTCTTTTCATAACGATCTCTCATTATTATTATTATTATTTTGTAATTCAAAAAGTTGTAATTAATTTATTGGAATCCCTATTTTTTCTATTGATTGTGTAACTACCTCTCCCATGATCTTTCTTGCGTAACGGCCTCTCATTATTACTATCTTTTATTTTAATGACTTGAGTGTGCATTTTGCTGACGTGTCGGCTAGGAAGATACTTACTCTCTACTTTTTTATAGTTAAGACTAGTAATTCAAAAAGTCATAATTAATTTTTTGGAATCCCTATTTTTTCTATTGATTGTATAACTACCTTCCCCATTATCTATCTTTGAAATCCGCCTCTCATTATTATTATTATTTTTTGTAATTCAAAAAGTCATAATTAATTTATTGGAATCCCTATTTTCTCAACTACCTTTCCATTATCTATTTTTCATAACAATCTCTCATTATTATTATTTTTGTAATTCAAAAAGTCGTAATTAATTTATTGGGATCCCTATTTTTCCTATTGATTGTGTAACTACCTCCCCTATGATCTTTCTTTCATAACGGCCTCTCGTTATTACTATTTTTTATTTTAATGACTTGAGTGTGAAATTTTGCTGACGTGTCGGCTAGGAAGATACTTAATCTCTATTTTTATAGTTAAGACTAGTAATTCAAAAAGTTGTAATTAATTTTTTGGAATCCCTATTTTTTTCTATTTTTTGTTTGGTTGACAGGGCTGATTGACTAATCAGAATCTATTGGGCAGCACCGAACGTGGCCGACACCCTTTACGTCCTCTCGGAGAAAACTTTGCATACCCACAGGTGGTTCTTCAAAGATGTGAAGACCCATACTCAGATTCAAAGCATAGGTCGCGAAGAAGTCTATTCCCTTCTCGTTAGATATGGGTAATGGATACCCGCCAATGCAGGGCCAATAACCATTGGATCTCCATGACAATGCTTCTGTTTGCAGGAGGTTCATCATCAGTACTCTGGACGAGCTTTACAGCCACTAGGCAGTCAGTTTGCACAATGATATCTCTATTTTTTCTATTGATTGTATAACTACCTTCCTCATTATCTATCTTTGAAAGCCGCTTCTCATTATTATTATTATTTTTTGTAATTCAAAAAGTCATAGTTTATTTATTTATTTTTTTGCCCGAATCATAATTAATTTATTGGAATCCCTATTTTCTCTATTGATTGTGTAACTACCTTTCCATTATCTATTTTTCATAAGGATCTCTCATTATTATTATTACTTTTTTTGTAATTCAAAAAGTCATAATTAATTTATTGGAATCCCTATTTTTCTATTGATTTTGTAACTACCTCCCCCTTGATCTTTCTTTCGTAACGGCCTCTCATTATTACTATTTTTTATTGTAATGACTTGTGTGTGCAATTTTGCTGACGTGTCGGCTAGGAAGATACTTACTCCCTACTTTTGTATAGTTAAGACTAGTAATTCAAAAAGTCGTAATTAATTTTTTGGAATCTCTATTTTTTCTATTGATTGTATAACTACCTTCCCTATTATCCATCATTGAAAGCCGCCTCTCATTATTATTATTATTATTATTATTATTATTTATTTTAATGTTTTGACCCAGCAATTTCGCTGACGTGTCGGCTTAGAAAATGTTTACTTGCTTTGCTTTTGTATGTTTAAGATAGTTCCCCTAAATTTGAATATTTGCACATATTTATATTAATAATTGTAGTATTATATTCATTCCTTTTAAAGATCTCAAAGGGAATAATTAAAATATTAAATTAAATACTTACTTAACATAATCTATCTGCCTCCCCATTAATTCAAAAAGTCGCGGTTGATTAGTACTCCTAAATTTGAATATTTGCACATATTTATATTTATAATTATAGTATTATATTCGTTCCTTTTAAAAATCTCAATGGGAATAATCAAAATATTTAATTAAATATTTAATTAAATTTTTTTATCTACCTCCCTATTATTAATTTAAAAATAAAAAATTTATTTATTGGAATCCCTATTTTTTCTATTGATTAGTTCCCCACATTTGACCATTTGCAAATATTTACATTTATAATTATAGTGTTATATTCTCTCCTTTTAAGGATCTCAAAGTGAATAATCAAAATATTAAATTAAATATTTACTTAATATTTTGTATCTTCCTCCCCCATTTTTAATTTACTTTATCACATTATCTATCTTTCATAATGACCTCTCATTATTATTATTATTTATTTTAGTAATTCAAAAACTTTGTAATTAATTTATTAAAATCCCTAATTGTTTCTATTGATTATGTAACTACCTGCCCCATTATCGATCTTTCATAACCGAATAATCAAAATATTTAATTAAATATTTAATTAAATTTTTTATCTACCTCCCTATTATTAATTTAAAAATAAAAAATTTATTTATTGGAATCCCTATTTTTTCTATTGATTAGTTCCCCACATTTGACCATTTGCAAATATTTACATTTATAATTATAGTGTTATATTCTCTCCTTTTAAGGATCTCAAAGTGAATAATCAAAATATTAAATTAAATATTTACTTAATATTTTGTATCTTCCTCCCCCATTTTTAATTTACATTATCACATTATCTATCTTTCATAATGACCTCTCATTATTATTATTATTTATTTTAGTAATTCAAAAACTTTGTAATTAATTTATTAAAATCCCTAATTGTTTCTATTGATTATGTAACAACCTACCCCATTATCGATCTTTCATAACCGATTCGTATTATTATTATTATTTTTAATGTTTTGAGCTTGCAATTTTGTTGATGTGTCGGCTAGGCAGATGCTTACTCGCTATACTTTTATATAGTTAAGATTACTTTTAATAAGAATATAAATATAATAAGATTTTAAAATTTTATTTTCAAAAGTAAAAAAAAAAAAAAAATATTAACCATGAAAAACAAGGTATATAAATATCTAGGAAGTATCACCATCAAATGCGACTTCATTCCCCTTCTCGTTGAGGCAGGTAAACTTGGATGGTGTTTAGACAACGTAATTGCAATCTACTTTGGTTCTTATTATTTGGATGATTAATTCAAGTTATCCTGTTATTTGGAGGGTTTTGTTCAATGTATGTGAATCGTTGTTTTCATCACTTGAGATTATCTTTAGTCTCTTTCATTTTTTTCTAGATTTCATTATGAAAAACAAATCTTTATTATAATATTATTCAAAAGTAGTAGTAATTATTAATCATGTAGTTCAATCACCTCATTGCTCTCCACTTGAACATAGTAGTGCATTTTGGTGTGTGATCTTTGGGGGATGATTGTCAAAAAATAATACATGCATATGGGTAGCCTGTGTGACAGGGATTAAAAAAAAAAGGTCTTGGAATTGTTAAGTTTTCTTCTTTTGGTTGCAAATAATACTCTTAATACCAAGAGGTTTAACATAGAAGTTATTGGTCCAAGTCTCACCATTCTGAAAATTGTAGTTACCTCACATATAGATATAAGCTTTGTTGCATTACACCTGGTGCATATATGATAGTTTCTTTATTGCTTGCTAACTTGAGTTTGTTCGGATCTGATTATGTTGTTGTAGATTGATAAATTCGGCTGCAATTTAAAACATAACTCTGCGAAATATAGGGAGGAATTACAGCAAAATAGAGGTGAGAGTTCCCTCATTTTGCTTTTATTTTTTATACCATTTAGTTTAATAGATTGAGCTATTTTTTTAGGTTTTGTTTTGTTATATGTGCTATGTGGAGCTGTAATTGATGGCCACTGTGTTCTCTAATTTATGCTAAAATGCTTTGGTTTGTAACTTGTTGACCATGCTGATTAGCTTACCAATCTCTAGAAACACTTTCTTGTCAGGCTAAGACTCCCAGAACTCCATTGACTTTGAAAGAAAAAGGATGGGTGATAGATCACAACAAAAACTAGCCATTGGAATCGATCTTGGAACCACATACTCGTGTGTTGCAGTGTGGCAACATGATCGAGTAGATATTATTGTGAACGACCAAGGAAATAGAACAACGCCATCTCATGTTGCCTTCACTGATACTCAAAGAATGGTCGGTGATGCCGCCAAGAACCATGCTGCAATTAACCCTGTCAACACTGTGTTTGGTAATTCTCCTTTGATATACATTTTCATCTTTCCTTTAATTGTTGATCCGATCTTGGGAATGTAAAATAAATAAATTTAAAATACAAATATTTTGATAACGTTTTTCATTTTTTTTAAAGTTCATTTATGCTCTCTTTCATGCAAGTTGATCACTTCTACCGTTAACCTTTTTTCTTTTGTAGGATCTTATACTATACGTATGGTTATTTATTCTTATTTACACTTACAATGATTAACATTTTGCAGATGCAAAGAGGTTAATTGGTAGGAGGTTTAGTGATTCTCATGTTCAAAGTGATATAAACCTTTGGCCATTTAAGGTCATTGGTGGTGTTGATGATAAGCCCAAGATTGTTGTGAAATTTAAATCTGAGGAAAGACAATTTCTTCCAGAGGAAATCTCATCCATGGTATTAGCGAAGATGCATGCGATTGCAGAGACTTATCTTGGTTCAACAGTTAAGGATGTAGTTGTCACCGTGCCTGCTTATTTCAATGAGTCTCAACGCCAAGCAACTAAGGATGCAGCCGCAATTGCTGGACTTAATGTATTGCGAATAATTAACGAGCCTACTGCTGGAGCAATTGCATATGGTCTTGACAAAAAAGGCAGCTATGACCTAGAGAGAAACATTTTTGTATTTGATTTGGGCGGTGGTACCTTTGATGTGTCTGTTGTCACAATTAATAAGGGTGACTTCAATGTTAAAGCAGTTGATGGTGACACACACCTTGGAGGAGAGGACTTCGACAACAGAATGGTCAACTACTTTGTGGAAGAGTTGAAGAGGAAGCAAAAAAAGGATATCACTGGGAATCCACAGGCCCTTAGGAGGTTGGGAACTGCTTGTGAGAGGGCAAAAAGAACACTCTCATCCTCTTCTATGGTTGAGACAACCATTGAGGTTGATGCTTTATATGAAGGCATTGATTTTTATTCAACAATCACTCGTGTTAGGTTTGAGGAATTGAACAGGGACTACTTCACAAAATGCTTAGAAATTGCAGAGAAGTGTCTTTTGGATGCCAAGATGGACAAGAGGAGTATCGATGAGGTTGTCCTGGTTGGTGGGTCTACGAGAATTCCTAAAATCCAACAACTATTACAAGATTTTTTTTAATGGTAAGGAGCTATGCAGGAGTATCAACCCTGATGAGGCTGTTGCTTATGGTGCTGCTGTTCAAGCTGCTATATTAAGTGGGCAAAGAAATGAAAATTTACAGGGCATTGTCTTGAGAGAAGTCACTCCATTGTCCTTAGGCATTAAGGTACGTGGTGATCTCATGAAAGTAGTAATTCCAAGGAACACTAGCATTCCTACATCAATGTCGTCAAAGGTTACCACTGGAAGTGACAACCAAACAGTGGTCCGGTTTTCTATTTTTCAGGGTGAGAGAACAAGAGCTAATGATAACAACTTCTTGGATACGTTTAATGTAACCATTCCTCCAAAACCAAAGGGTGTTCCTGATTTCAACGTTTACTTTTCCATTGATGAGAATGGGATCTTAAAAGTCTCTGCCAAGGAAGCTAAATCAGGGAACAAGAATGGAATAACAATAACCAAGAAAAAAGGAAGACTATCAAAAAAGGAGATTGAAATGATGGTTCAAGAAGCTGAGATATACAAGGCTGATGATGTGAGGTACAAGAAGAAAGCTGAAGCAAAGAATGCCTTGGAGGACCATATATACAAAATCAGGACTGGTATAAATAATGGGAAGATTGGATCAAGGCTTTCTACTGCAGATAGGAAGAAGATTGAGGATGCGATCGAAAAAGCCTCAAAGCTGGTTGATAACCAGAAGCTTACTAAAGTTGATGAGTATGAGCAAGAGATGAGAAAGCTTGAGAGATTATCTTTAGAGGTTGGAGCTTCTGATTGTTCTTCACCTCTCATCGCCTTTCGTCGTTGGATCAGAGGCGTTTTCGCCGTTCGTCATCCTTCATCGCGGGTAAACTGTGCAATATGAAGTGTTGGGTGGTTGAAGCTTTGGGTCGTCAAACTTGGTCTTTGCAGGATTTTTCTTTGGATTTTTGGTCTTCTTTCTGGATTCTTTAATCTCTATTTGTTTTATGCTTTCATTTGTTTGGTTGTTTTCTTCTTGCTTCAAAACAGTTGAGGCATGCTATTGCTCTGTTTCACATATTATTATTTAAGGATTTTGAGAGTATCCTCTCCCCCTATTTCCCTACTAACTTCCATAACTCTTTTGGCAATTGATAAGAAGAATTAGGATCTTTTTGATAGGAATCAAACTCATGTGTTTCTCCCATTTAATTCACCGTTTTTTCCTTCCTCAGTGATTAGCTTGCCAAAACACATCTGCCCTTCCTTTTCCTTTTTAATCTTGGGGCACAATGTAATTTCATCTTTTTCCTTAATACCCAACAAGTCTCTTGGGACTTTTTTGACATGTGACTTTTATAAGAGACTTTTTTGAGATTATGTTGGTCCCTTGGCACCTGAGGAGGATTTTCCATTCTACTTAAAGTAATGGTAATCATAGACATAAGAATTGTAGCTAGTATATGAATTTGTTTTAGTACTAAACGTAAGTTGTCAATCTATTTTATCTCATGAATCTATAATTTTTTTTTGTTTGTTTTACCTATCCGTTTTGATTACACTTATTAAGGGAATTTTTCATCAAAGAAATAATTTTCAAAGCAAATGATTGAAATAAGCGTTTAAAGAAACCAACCAACATTATTTATAATTATAAATAACTAACTTGATTAATTTTCTAATATTTTGCAAATTAGTTTTATAGATCCTACACTACAATCTACCATCCATACCATTTGCCTGCATCATTCAATAATGAATCCACCATGATATTGCCGTTTAGCTTTACTTCAATCAGTACAATGGTGCCGAGATCACTTAAGGATGGTGCATACTGGGTTCTAGCGTAGTAGATTATAAGACAATTTGAGTTGAATGTGAAAATTTTGGCGTCTGAAATGTTTAAAAGATGCACTTGGGGCAATTATTACAACACAAAGTAGTTTCTTTGTACAAGGGAGGTGGAGGGTTATATTCCCCTTTTTCAATTAAGAAAATGATTAAAAACTTGAGATGTAATTACACCAATTAATTAAGTTAATATTGGAATTTGATGGATTCTCAATAAAGTCAATTTTCAATTTTTTTTTTTTCTTGATTTGGGTTATGGTGGTTATATTTATAATCCCTCTTATTTCATGGATTAATTTTAAAAAGGACAAAATTTAGATCCATTTCCTTTTAAACATTAGGTCCAACTCACGAATTAAAATTTGCCAAGTCTGATTTTTTAAATTATTAATGATACTCTAAAACAATTTTGAAATTTTCCCATTTGAATTTTGGTTATTAGAAAAAATTTCATGTGTTAAGATTTGAAATTTAGGGTAAAATTTCCGTAACAGAAAATTAATGGTGAGAAGGAACAAAATGAGAATTCTGTGTATACGAAATTCACTTAGTACAAGCACGCTCTCTGCGTAAAAATTTATCAGGTTTTTTGTCCCGATTAAATTGTTTATGGGATTTTTTTTTTTTTTTCAAATTTTAGAATTCCGATTTTGCCCTGAAAGAGAAACCTAATTTCGTAAAGGCCATAAATCTCTCAGAAATGCTAAAACCCCGAAATAACAGATCCCATGGAACACCTTTGCGTTTTATAGAGACGAATGAACATGGAAGTGGATCGTCCAGAACCAGAGCAGCAAGTAGTCAAAGCAGCTGACCTTTTCAAAGCCGCCGAGAATGGCGACGTCGCTACCTTCCAATCTCTCTCTCCGGAGAATCTCTCCAACGCCCTCTCTCTCCGAAATGAGGACGAACGTTCCCTTCTTCATGTCGCCGCTTCCTCCGGTCACTCTCAGGTCTTTATTTCTTCTTATTTCTCTATTATCCGATTCTCCTCTTTGTTTCCTTAAAAATGTGAGTGGAATTACTGGAACTGAACCATATTGAAAAGTGTCTGGTTTCCCTTTGAGCAATTGACTCCCTTATGGCTGCTCGTTTCGTAGCAGCCCTAGATCTTTTTCTTTTTTTTTTTTTTTTTGCGATAATTTTCGGCTATTTTATCTTTTATTTTTTCCTTTTGATATAAATCAGGTGGTGAAGATCCTAGCATCTACTGAGGGATCCACAAAAGTGATAAACAGTGCCGATGAAGAAGGATGGGCTCCAATTCATTCTGCCGCTAGCATTGGGAATTTGGAAATTGTAGAGACATTGTTAGATAGAGGTCCATATTTTTGTAATTGTTTGATATTTCTGATGTCAAGCTTCATATTTTACTATTTGCAAATTTGGAATCGTTCATGTTATTGCTATATTGAGAGAGAGAGAGAGAGAGATTGGATGGGCTTGTTTTAAATTATTCATTATATTAACTGGAATATTGTTTTTTAGAGTATAGATATCTCTTGACCCTTACTTTGACTGGCTAAAACTTATCCTAGGTTTCTCAACATTTGTCATTTACTATGAATTATTTCAAATGTTTTTCAACAGAAGCTGATGTTAATTTACAAAATAATGGGGGACGAACTGCACTTCACTATGCTGCTAGCAAAGGTTGGCTGAAGATTGCTGAAATTCTCATCTCCCATGGTGCCAAGATCAATGTTAAGGACAAGGTTATAAAGAATGACAACCATGAGATATTTGTGGATTTTTAGTGTTTGTTCCATCTCTTTAAAGCACACTTTTCTGGAACACTCATATATGTGACGTCTTGTGTGGATTAACTGTAATCAGGTTGGAAGCACCCCGTTACATCGCGCTGCTGGCACTGGAAATTCTGAACTGTGCGAACTTTTAATTGAGGAAGGAGCAGAAGTTGATGCTGCTGATAGAGCTGGTGAAACTCCATTAATGAATGCTGTGATTTTCCAAAACAAAGAGGTATGCTTGCTATGTAATCAGGTTGATGAATTTGTTTTGCAACATTCCCATATACTTTTGTACTATGCAAGTGCATGTGACTTTTAGCAGTATTTCCATTCACTTCACAATAAAGGTATGAATCTTGTTTGACGGGTTCTTGGATGTGAACCTTGAGGGATTATTTGTTGTTGGTCCATGATATTTGCTTATGTATTTATGTCGAACTTGGAGTCTATATAGATAGAGTAGATTGCTTGAAAGGAAAAATAATTCTTTAGGAACCTGTAATTTCATTCAGTTTTTAATTTGGTATCAGTTTGTTTTTTCTTCAATTTTATTATTTTAGCACCATGTAGATAGAGTATATCGCTTGAAAGAAAAAATACTTCTTTATGTACATGTAATTTCATTCAGTTTTTAGATTGGTATCGGTTTGTTTTTTCTTCTTATCAAGTCTTTTAATTTTACTATTTTAGTACCATTAGCTCCTGTAGCATTGTTAGCCCTTATACAAAAAGCAAATTATGCTAACAGAGTAAATGAAAGTATTTAATAATGAGAGGAAAACACACCTGTAACAAATAAAAAATTGGAGGAAACTATAGGTACTTCAACAATGGTTTTCCCTTTGCTTCAAAATTTTATAATTTCAAGGACTTAATCATATGATCTGGGGCTTTTTCCAGGTGGCTTTCCTTCTGATAAGACATGGAGCAGATGTAGATACACAGGACAAGGAAGGATACACAGTGCTTGGTCGAGCTTCTAATGAATTAAGACCAACACTGGTAGAAGCAGCCAAGACCATGCTTGAGGAATAAAACTCTGAAGGTAATTTGTGGGAATCTTGAAGGATTGGAGAATGCAGTGTGACTGAAGAGGGATTATACTGAAGACTGGTATTCCCAGGAACAGGTTTTACATACAGATCTTGGAGAAGTGTTCGTATTGTTGAAATACTATTTGAGATTTCGACTAGATAAATAATCTTTTTATACTTCTAACTATCAAAAAGGAAATTATTCATGATCATGGTTCTTTTAGTGTGGTCATGTCTTGCTTGGTATTTGATTCCTCCAACTAAACTCTTTTTGTCATGCATTATATGAAATTTGAGGAATTAGTTGATATTGTCTATGATTTATAAATTAACAGCTTCTTGTATATTTTGTATTATACTCCCTCTGGATTGTATTACAAACTTGGTCCTATGATTAGGACTGGAGGTGGTATCAACATATTGATACGTGTGTGTGTGGATTAGAAGTCTTCCTATGGAACATAAACAAGATGAGGAACAATATCGAAAAAAAGTTTGTGGTTATTTTGAATGTCCCTCCTGCCACTACCGAGGTGAAAGCATTAATTAGTCAATGGTATTCAGATTTGCAGAAGAAAGGAATGGAATATTGAGGCCTTCACTGATTGCCTGAGAGCTTTGGTCATCCATTCAGGGAAGTTATTGAGGAAGCAAAGAAGCATTTGTTAAATAAATTATTGCTTATGTCAATAGTTCAGCTAATTCATGCGAATGCCACTTATTTTTGAACTTTTGGTCATTCTTTGTAGGACGTAAAATCACTTAAAGTAAATTAACCTAAGCTTTAAATGACTAACTATACTTTGAAAGGACACATCAATGCTCTAGATTAAATTGTGCAAAGGTTCCTCTTTGAAAATTTTATTGACTTACTGATAAATCTTTATAGAAGGATAGGGGAAAAGCACCAAAATAAAGCACATTGGAAAGTTTTTCCTAATGTAATGCTCACGTCACTAATGACGTGAGAGAGATTCACGCCACTGACACAAAAATGTCAGTGGCGTGAAACAGGTTCACGCCACTAAGTGGCGTGTAATCAATGTATCATCAGACCCAATTGTGGGTCGATGATATATTATAATATATATATATATATATATACATATATATTAAATGTCAGTGGCGTGAACCTGACATTTTGTGTCAGAATATGTCAGTGGCGTGATCTTTTTCTGTGCCACTAGTGGCGCGGCCTGTTCTTGCGCCACCAACTGCATTATTTTGGTAAAATGTTTCCAATCTGCCTTAATCGGTAAATTTTATTATTATTATTATTATTATTATTATTATTTTGGTCAAAAAGCTGAAGGATAGTATAAGTACTTTGCAAATTTTGTACACGAGTATCGACATTCTAATTTAGGTCCTCATGAATAAAATTTTTAATGGGGTTTTTTTTTTTTTTTCCAATTTTCCCAAATAAGTTTCAGCTATTTATAAAACACAATATCGTAGAATCTTTCTTATTTTTAGTAATCTGGTTAATCTCAAATATGATTGCTTGTTACTTTTGCCCAATGGAGAAAGTAATGTCAGGTCAAATTTACTGCTGGGAATGTGTGGTTAAGACTCTATAACTGGTCTGATTTCGTTTGAGAGGATTATTTATAATCTTGATGCGATAAATCGATTTCAGTATTTTGTTGAGCTCATGTAATGTAAAAAGAATTATGTTTTATAGTCATGATTATATTAAATGATGTAATCATGGTTATACTGTGAGGATTGAAGAATGAGGGTGCAAATATCATATAATCAAGTGAAAAAGTATTGTCATTATAATTTTTTAAATTGACCAAAATGCCCACCCATAAATGTTGTTAAATATTAAATAATTACCACAATTAAATATTTAAAAATTATTTAATAATATAGAAATTTAAAAATATTCTCCACTAAAAAATTATATTTCATCGTTAAAAAATATTAAAATATCTTGTTAAATAATATTCTCACCATTAAATATTAAAAAATTACCATGAACTCAACATGTACACTACATAATATTTCCACCATCAAATATTAAAAAGTTACTATGAACCCAACGTGTATAATGCACAAAATAAAATAAAAAAAATACTAAAAACCTAACGTGTAAACATACATATATATGTAGAAAAATTACCATGAACTCAACATGCACACCGCATAATATTTCCACCATTAAATATTAAAAAGTTACTATGAACCCAACGTGTATACTGCACAAAATAAAAATAAAAACTAAAAACCTAATGTGTAAATATACATATATATGTAGACATGGGTAATTTTATCTCTTGCTATATTTTATTCTCATATATTCTTATATTTGATATAATCCAACCAAACGTTTTTATGCATGTGTATTATTTTTCCTTAACGTCAAACCAAACAAAGTCATATAATCATCATTTCATTACATTGCATTACATTATCTTCAATTCCATAAACCAAACGGGCCATTAGAGTCTGTTTGGAAAAGCATTGATAAAGGGAAAAGCCAAGATGCATAGTGAAAAAGCCACGTTGAAGCTGGTTTTGATAGAGTAGCAGGTGTTTGGATTGGCGATACTGTCAATGTATTTTAGTTATAAAAATAAAATAAAATAATCCACGGTGGTTGGAAGGCAGCAATTTTTGGCTTTCCTTTCATAATGTGGAGAGAGAAAACTTAGGGAAATTGCCAAATTTTGAGTGAGTTTCACCTCTTTAAATGATACATCTTTTCCATTGGGTTCCACATAATGATACACTATCGTTCTTTTTTTTTTTTTTTTTTTTTTTAATAAAAGTCAATCTAAATATGAATCATATTACACTATGCAAAGAGAGCTTACAATATGCCTTGATAGATCACCTAGTGTGTTAAAAAGGAAGAATTTATATCAGAAATGCTACTACAGTTGGTTATTAACAACATTAAAAAAAAAAAAAAAAAAAAAAAAAAAAAGCTTTGAAATCTATGGCTGAAGTGTTGGACTTTTTAAAATTAAAAATTATTAATACATAATTATGATAATGTATATAATTGAAAGATAATAGGTAAGGTCATCAAAACTAACTTTTTGAACCCATAAAGCTAATTGAAGCCAAAATGATGTTTATAACATGGGGGTAAAGTTGTTTTTGACCAAAATCTAAGTTTAAAGACTCTCTAAATGCCTCAAGATCTTGAATACGACCCCAGATGATACATTGGTGTTAGGAGGGGTAGCCACGACCGAACCGGATATCGATGATAATATATATATTTTTTTAAAAAATTAAATTTAAAATACTGTGGGTTTAGCAGTCAACCTATAAGTTGTTGGTTGAGGTAGTAAGAAGTTTCACCCCCTCCCCTTAAGAAGAACACAAGTTCAAATTTTGGGAAGTATACTTGTTGAAAGAGGTGAGAACTATTTGTCCTTTAAGCTTTGAGATGAAAACCCTTGATCTACTCAAAAAAAAAAAAAAAAAAAAAACTGTGGGTTTAGCCGTCAAAGGGTTAGACATCGTAGTTCAATTCGTATGAACATTGTGGTGCTTGGAGAGGCGTCTTCAAAGCTAAGGCCCACTACCTTAAATTAGTTATACATGACTACTAGGACGTCAAGTGGTAGGGTTATGCAGGGGCGGACCTAGGAATTTACAAAAGGGGGGCACAATTGCTAAGGATATTCGGGGGTTCGGGCGCTTTTTTTTTTTTTTGTAGGAAACGTTTTAAATGCATTAAAAAATAAAATACTTTAACAAGAAAAAAAAAAATATATCAAAAAAATATTTATGAAAGCAAATGAATACTTGATGATGTAATAAGAGAGGCAATTATTTTACAAACCTGTCATTTAGAAAAGCAAGGCTAAAAAACGGTTAGAAATAAATGCGATTACATAAATTACAATGAAGGGTAGGTACTAATAAGTTCAAGTATATATATTTTAATAGCAAAAGTAGATTACAATAAAAATAATTACAATGTCATTCTTCTAGGCCTTATTTTTTTGGAATTCCATCATAATAGTCTTATTATTAATGCTATCAGATACATTTTTTTCAATATAAAGCACTAAACAATCATTCATCCCCATCCGATTACAAAGTACAGTCTTGACGTATTACAGGTGGACACTTAATTTAAGGGTGGATGATTATTTAAATATGTATTAATTATTTTTCATTAAATTTATATTTATATATTTATAAAAAAAAAAAAAAAAAAAAAAAAAAAAAAAAAAAAAAAGGTCTCAAATTCAAGGGGGCACGTGCCCCAATCCAATACCTAGGTCCGCCAATGGGGTTATGGGTTAGTTACCTTACCCTTGAATTGTGGGTATGCCTAACCCTTTCATAAAATTTGTTTAAAAAAAAAAAAACACACACACACTTTTACAAAATGCAATCCAAACAAACACTAATAGTTTGAAAACTAAGAGAATCACTATGAGGCCTCAATAGAAAAAGGCAATCACAGAAAAAATTTCACAATAAGTGAGCATGATGGAATATAAAAAGAAAATTCCTCCTACTTTAATATAGGACATATTTATCTAATTTTGTTAAATTAAGAAAAATTAATTAAATTAGTTAATATGACATTAATTACCTAAAACACCTTACTTATCTCCCTTAATTCTCCCATTCCTCCTTTTTTATTACTTTGTCCGATCCTAATTATATGACATATTTACCAAATTTTACAAAGATTGAAGATAAGAGTTAAATTAGTTAATTATATTTATTTTCCTAAAATGCCTCTATTTAAATTTAAAATAATACAAGAAAAGTGAATCAACAACCACCTACAAGATATGTTATTGTTTTTGGCTAGCTAGTTCTGAAGGTATTTGTGTGAGTCACCATAATTGAATCGAGACCTTCACTGTGTCTATCTACCAGAAAAACCTAAAAGACAAGGGAAAAAAATCAAATAAAATAAAGGCCTAGCTACGCGCGCGCACATAAAAATTAAATGTCAATCTTTATCTAATTATAATAGCTAACAAAGTATATGTAGAAGTCGAATGACATAATTCTCATATATTATATATAATGTGTTTCATATATTATATATAATGTGATAAAAATAGGGTAATTTTTGGATATTAATGTTGTACTTGATGCAAGCATATAATTTCCCAATACAATATTACAATTAATCCGCATGATTTTTAAAATATGGACTCACATGTAACTTTAAATTCTCGGTGAACACAAAGTATCAACTTTTGTAATTTAATTATTATTGAAAAGTATCGATATCAGTATTTTGGGAAGAAATTGATAAAAATTAAACTTCATCCTATAATTAAGACCAAAGCTAACTTCTAAATATTATTCTATAATTAGGATCGGAGAGAGTATTATCGAGAGAAGCATCAATAAGGGTAAATTAGAAGAATATTGACAAATATAAAAAAAGAAAAATAACAGTAAAGTCCCAATTAAAAAAAAATCAGCCAAGTCTCAAAACGTTTTGATGGTAGCTTTTTCACTTGTCAACGCCATTTATTTGTTATTGACAAGCTATAAAACTTTTCTCGATATTATTTTTCTTAATTGGTATCTTGATGTCATTTTCCCATAGAAAAATTATGTCCTATATTTAGGATAAAATCAACACCCTGAATAGATTTTATATAAAGGATAATATTAATAAGTCTACGCTGCTCACTTAAACTTTTTATTTTATTGATTACATTTCTTCAGGACTCGTACTTCTCCCTTGAAATTCAACTCAGGCGGTCACGCCCGGGCGCCCGGCCTTACCATAACTTTTAACTCTCTGAAGCATCTTTTTTTTTTCGTCTGAAATCGGGTAATAGTGTTGATTCATTTAAAAAGTCAGTTTTTAGTTTAGAAGTTTATGACCAAATTAATTTTTAGAAAAATGTCAAGAAAATACAACTGTAATATAAAAATTTTAAATATATGATTTTGTAATAAAATAAGTTGTCATTTGTTTTATTGATTTTATTATTCTTATTAATTCTATCACTGTTCTTGTCAACAGTATTTTAAAGTTTAAGTGGTATTTTTTTAATTATTTTTTTTAACTTTTTAATATGCGCCAGAGCATCATGAATATATAATATAAATTCGTGATTGGCTGAATTATACCTGAGAAATGAGTCACGGTCATTACACTCACCAATTCATACATGGTTTACATGATTCCATATTTCAGTGGCCAAGTGTGAGCCGTGTCTGTCTCTGCTGTCCCTTATCTCCTTTTCTACCTGAGTTTTTCATTCGCTTTTTAACAGAGGGTTAGAGGAAGAAGAAGAGGCTAATCATGGGTTCTTCTTCACTATCTTCTTCCTTTCAGATTTCATCATCCACTAACTTCTCCATTTCTCCAAAACCCTCCATACCTCATCACAAATTCCTTATCAGAATGCCTACCACAAGACCCATTGATTGTTCTTGGTCTTCTTCTTCGCCTTCTCATGGAATTCTTCGAAAGTCTCTTCCTTTAGCTGCTTCAATTTCCATCCTTCTCTGCTCAACCCCTGGTAACTTCTCGCCTTCTTTCTCTATCTCTGCATATGTTTCTTTTCATATAATTGATAGTTACCTAAAATTTATGTGAGATGTAGGTTTAAGTGAAACGTGTGTCTCTGATATGAACCACTCAGAGAATCATAGAGACCCCAACATAATTCATTTAACTTCCGCTTTGGAAATTTCATAATTCCAACTTCGAAGATGAGCCTCAAGTCTCATACTTTGGAATTGAATTTTGTTCATTATGATAGGATTCTAATATACGACTTGCTTGAACATTCTGCTCTCCTATATATGAATTAGCATTTGGTTTTTAATTCTCTTAAACAGTTCATATCTCAGAAACCTTCAGGGTTTTATGAAAACATGGCATGTATGGATAGAACTTGAGTCTCATATTGGAAATATTTGGCTCTAATATAGGGTCTATATGAATCCTGAACTACGCTTCTAGGCTTAGTTCTCTTAAATGTTCATATTACTTATATGCCTATTTAATAATTTCCTTTCCTTTTCTTTTTTCGCATTACTCCCTCTGGTCCATTTTATTAGAAGTCTTCAAAAAGGAACTTTTGGTCCCTTTTATAAGATGTTTTGATGGTTTCGACGGCTATTAAATATTTTTTCCATAATTGTCTATATTTAATAAGGGTGGTGAGATAGAGTAAAAATTAATATGAAGTTGGAGTTTAGTGCGATTATTGGAAATCACTTGAATTTTACAACGAATTTAATACTTTTAACTTTGAATTAGCTAGAAATGTCTTATAATTGGAGGGAGTAGAATGCATTTCATTTCTTGTTGTCTTAAACAAAGGCTGATTAATGGCTGAAGCATTTGCTCTTAATGACAGTACATGCAGGGTTAATGTCAGGATTCTCAGGAATAGAATCTGTTCCTGGCCCTCAGCTTCCTCAAATCGACTTTCTGAATCGTCTAAATGGTTTGAAACTAGCTATCTGTCTTATGGTGTGACATTGTGAGCCATGCTGTGTGATTCTGTGAAGCTTAATCTCATGAACTTAAAATTTGATCTCCCAATTATCTTTTACTTGCAGAAGAAAACCAGAAAAAATATGCTGAGTTTGATGACAGGTTCAAATCTTCTCCCTTGCTGAAGAAGCTGCTGGAGCAGTCCAAATTGAACAAAGAAAAGTAATTTCCTTGCTATTTCTATTTTTATGAAAAAATTACTCCTCCGGTCTTGAATATAAGAGCTAGTTAGAAAGTTAGTTTTGGTCCTAAATATAAGACCTTAATCTACTTTATCTCATGGGTTAATGTGCAAATTTGCTGTGGAAGTTTTCACTGAGAAGTAATGTAATGTTGCCCTGAAAGTTTTTTTAGATTCAATGTCACCCGAAAGTTTCAAAACTTCCAAGACAAATTTGCACTTCAACCCTCTATTTATCATTTTCCCTCAAACTACTTGACCCAACTTATAAACTAATATATAATCTAATATTACTCATGAGTATTTTAGAGAGATCATATTACAGTTGTTATGATTAACTAATTTAGCTGGCTTTCTTAATCTACCCTAGTTAATTAAGTAGCTCTTATATTGAGGATTAGAGACAGTTTTTTTGGTTCAAATGCTAATTAATTACATGAATATGATCTGAAGGAACCAACGAACGATTCAAGACAAGTACTGCATACGTGGCGCAGAATGGGGAGTAGGGGATTGTTCAACAGAAGGAATGTCTCCAGATGAGAGGGACAAATTCATAGCCATGTTGAAGCAGAAGGCTGCAGAAAAGTAAAAAAAGGGTGATGGAAATTTTCTCACACACAAACTTTGCCTTGTACTACTATAATTATTCTCATTAGATTAGAGAAACTACAATCTTACATCTGTATTTCATTCTTCTTTTAGATTTTCAAACTTTCACTATGTGTAATTCAGAAAGAAGGACCTCATGGATATGGTTCTCTTTCTGGTGTATATCTTTTTTGGCAGGTTCACTGGTCTGTGCTATCCTTTTGGTTGTATCTCTCACTAGACAAGAAATTAGTTCTTTTATTTATACTCATAGTTCATTGGTGTATTGTTAAATTGAACACCAACAGTATTTATCAAATCTTCAGTTGACCAATCATTGCAATTCAAATTTAATCCAATAAAAAGTGTTGGTAGAAGTGTAGAAAATACAATTTGAGTCGTGCTTGAGGATATTGCCTTTAAGAAAATTAGGGCATAGAACAAAAAAGAATTTAGCAAAATAAGGCTTCTCATCCTGACAAAGCCTAAGATATCTTGAGTCCTTTTGTTGGCCGAAGTAACAGAGGGTTTTTAAACAGAGTAGAAATGCGCAAGGAGGGGAGAATTGTCAGATTTCAGATTTCAACTGCATTAGCTTGTTGTCATGCTCGTGAGCCCATTGCTCCTCCTAGCTTTTTGCTAACCTAAGCTCACATCTTAGTAAGCCTTCCTTAATCTAGCATTGTGTAGGAAAATCGTATTTGAAGAAGGTGGATAAGATTTTGTCCTTGTAATTTTTAATAAAAGGTTGCGTGCATTTTAGTACTGGGATTCTTTATTCTTATGGTGCATATTAGCTTACCGTTACATAGTGTAGATGTGATACTTCAGAGTTCAGACAATTATAGAATTATGTAAGCTCCAATATTATAGGAGTTTAAAGAATGACTGTGAAATGTGGAAAATGTAACTAATTATAATATAATTTTATACCCATTATTTTTATCATATGTCTATTACTGTGGTAAACACAAAAAAGTGTTTGATCATAATTTTTTTTTTTTTTTTTTATATAAGAATTTTAGAAAAAGGGTTAGGTTCACCCACAGTCCAAGGGCAAAGCGCTTGGAGCTCAATCCGCAGGGTATACTGTGTAAGAACTGGCTGAACCCAAGAGGGGGGTAAATTGGGTGAAGTATAAAAATTTAGGAACTTTGAAATTCTTTTTCTAATTCATTAAAATCAGTTTGTATGAAAGTAAAGAGTTCTAAAGCAATAGATAGTCATTCAAACATATATGCTGGAAACATAAGAGATAAGGGAAGAGAATATGCAAACCGAGATTTATCCCTGCTTCGGTCCAATCCTTGACCTACGTCCAAATCTCAAGCTCCACTTGAGATTTTCAATCCACTATCTTCTTTCAACTTGATTACACGTTTTGTACTTGGAGTAATCCTCTCACTAGGATTAACCCCCCTTACAAACTGTAATCAATACACCCACTTGATTACACACTCTGCACTCAAGAGTAGTTCTCTCACTAGAACTTACTCCCCTTACAAGCTGTAATCAATACAATGAGTTTCCCACTCAAGATCACCCAATCTTGAGTAACTCTCAGATAGAATGATAGGATTATTACAATAAATCTTCTCTCTCAGAAGTGAATGAATAAACACTCAAGAGTAATACAAATCACTTCACTCTTTAAGTCGCCTAAACATGAAAAACAGAGTAAATGATGTGAAAAATAGAATATTAGCATGTTGAAGATGTAAGCTTGTGTCTCTTCATTTTTCTCGCTTGAATCGTCTTCTTTTATAGGTAGAGATTAATATATGACCGTTGTAATCTTCAATATAACCGTTGCCTTCATTAGACAAGGTTTTGGTTAAGCTTTGGTCCTCTTCTCTCTAATCTTCACTTAATCCAAATTTGTCTAAGTTCGTAGTTGACTTCTTGAAAATAAATCCGTTGGAATAGCAAATTTTTAGATGTGGAAAGCAATCTTTAATCCTTTGTTAAACGTGTGCAGAAGGATTACCCAAAAGAATGCAACTTTCTGATTTGCATTTAATGTGCTGACATCACTTTTGTTTTAAACCTTCAATGTACATTCTCTAATCTATCTAAAACTCACCAATAAAGTGGTTAAACATATCTAGGGACATTAGAGATTAATCATAGGAAGTATTAAGATCAAACAAGAAGGTATTGCAAATTTGTCAGATTTGAAATTGAAATTCCCGAAGAAACCTGGAAGAAAAACCTGGAGATTTTCTCGAAACCTGGAGGTTTTCAAAACTAGAGAAAAGTCGCTTGCTCTCTCGCTTGCCCAAACCTGGAGGTTTCGTCAAAAGTCGAAATTCTCGAGTTTTTGTGCCAAACGAAACTTGGAGGTTTTCTCGAAACCTGGAGGTTTTCAAAAACCAGGAGAAAATCGCTTTTCTATCTATTTGCCCAAACCTGGAGGTTTCTGTCAAAACCTGGAGGTTTCTGTCAAAAGTGGAAATTCTGAGTTTTTGCGCCAAACAGAAACCTGGAGGTTTTCTGGAAACCTGGAGGTTTTCAAAAACTAGAGACAAGTCGTTTGCTCTCTGGATGGTAGAAACCTGGAGGTTTGAGAGAAACCTGGAGGTTTTGAAAACTTGGAAAAAATCCAGAACCTCTCTGCCTTGACAAACCTCGAGGTTTCTCATAATTTTGAGAAACTTGAGAAAACACCATTTGAGCTCAAACTTGGAGGTTTTGCTTTGTTCAGAAAACTTGAAAAATTCTTGGCCAATTTCAAACTCAAGTTTACATGTCCAAGCTTGAGATAAGAATCCAATGCAAGAAGAATCAGCTCCAAACTCATTGTATTATGTCCGTTATGATCTGATGAATGAAGACTGTTCTTGACCAGCGTTTTTGCAACGTCCTGAACTGACTGTCAACTTTTGAGGGGCATATCTCCTTGGTATGAACTCCGTTTTGGTCCATTCAATTCTCGATGGAAAGCTCTGTGAGTCTACTTTCATATGCCACTGATTTCAGCTCAATCGGATTTGTAGTTTGTGAGATACACTCAAAATATTGAAGCTTGGTCTGCTGTGTGGCGTGAATTTCACTGTCAACTTCCGAAATTCATAGCTCCTTTATCTGAACTCCTTTGGGTTTGAATTTTATATCAAAATGACTCATTGAGAGTCTAGTTTTATATGCCACTGATTTCACTTCAATCCGATTTCTGGTTTAAGAGATATCATCAAATTACCAGACGTCGCCCGAGCTGAACATGAAACAAAGTAGACCAGAGTTGCTGATCAGTGCTGAAAACTCGAGGTTTTGCTTGAAACCTCGAGGTTTTGACTGAAACCTTGAGGTTTTGACGGAAACCTCAAGGTTTGCTAGTTCAGAGACACTAGAGACGCTAAAGGCACTCAAACCTTGAGGTTTGTACTCAAACCTTGAGGTTTGTACTCAAACCTCGAGTTTTCTCGTCCTAAACCTTATATTTGCTTGTTTTAACTCTAAATTGAGTCATTCGAACTTCCATATGATCTTCGAGACTTCTAGCATCAATATAAGAACTTGAATAATGATATCTTCATTCCATTTAGCAAGTTCTTCATTCTTCCATCTCCTAACTTGATCATTCTTCATCATTTAACTTGAGCTCATCATTCTCTCGCAGCCTTCTTCCTTCTTCAATATTCATAAAGTGATGAAACTTCATTCCAACTTCTCGCTTATCATAGAGACTTCCAAAAGATCACAAGAATTTGAATGTTGATATTCTTATTATATTGTGCAAATTCTTTTGATAACATCTTTCTCTAGTCTCTTCTCTTCTTCTTGGTTATCCTCCAAAATCCATTGATAGCATCTTGTTTTCTTGACAACCTCTCATGGGATACTTCTTTCTTTCATCCCTTATCTCCTTCTTGATCATTCCCTTCATTTAACTTGGACTAATCTACATTAAACATAGTAGTTAGTCAATGTATGAGATAACTATATTATTCAATATATTACTCAATCTTTTTGTTTTTAATAATGGCATCTATATAAGACATCATCAAAACTAATCATAACTAACATACTGAGTTAGAGAGTATACATGCCTCCACCTTTTCCCAACGTTTCTACTACTTCCTAGACCCCTAGGATGCCTCCCCAACGTCTTGACTAACTCTAAGATTGAACCCCCTCCCTTTTGATTATAACCATTTGACACTGATTTCCAATAACTTTTTTGTTCCTTAACTGAGCGCCTGAGCTTGGTTAATGTACTTCCAATAGGCCTTCAATTCATTTGTGGAATTATTCTTACTCAGAAAGCATTATGAATTTTGAACAGAAGACCCACGAGTGATAATTCAGTAAGAACCTAAAGGATGGTTTATTTTTGGGTTAAAGGACTTAAATGCTCCGGAAATTTTCGCGTATCGGCAATTGATACCTAAAGTTTTTGAGGAAGCAAAATGCCAGAGAAGTTTAAAAAAGGGGCAATTTTGCACCTTTGTGAACCAGCTCTAAAGATCAACATTTGTTGAAAAAAAATGCAAAGGGGGCATGATTATGTGGCATCCATCTCACTCTTTTTTTAATGACATAATTTTTTTAAAAAAATACAAGTTCCAATAGTTGATTAATTTAAGAGACTAGGGAAGCTAAATAAATTACTTTAATATATTTATATTTATTAGTTTTTTCAAACTAATTTGCTTGACTTATAAACTAATATATGATTAAGTAATTTATTTAACATTTTTAATCTCATCAAATAACTCAACTGAGTTTTATATCAAGGACTAGAGACATTGCAAGAGAAGATGTAAATTTTTTTTTTTTTTTAAAAAAAAAAAGTCATACTAAAAAATCTAACAACTTATATGGATAAAAAAGGATGAGGTGGATGCCACATAAGCATACCACCTTTGCATATTTAATTAACAAACATTGACCATTAAGGCTAGTTGGCTGAGGGGCAAAATTGCCCTATTTTTAAAACTTCCAAGGCACATTTACCCCCAAAGACTTCTAGATGCCCAATGTCCACAAGCGAAAACTTGCTGGGTACTTAAGCCCTTTAACCCTTTATTATTTTTTCATTACTTCTCCTAAAGGTCCATGGAATTACTGTTGAATCTGCACAAAAAAGGTATTTCAATACTTTTTATTTGCTTATATATGCTGGGAGCTTTGAACCCTAGGATGCAAAAAGCTTTTTGAATTGAGGGAAAATATTCCTGGCGTGAGTGTCACAAAATGCCTCCTTAAAGCTCATATAGACATATAGCAACTGGTTATCTGGGTTCTGTTGCAAATTAGGAAATTTCCCACCGGACATAACATAAATGCTTGGAATTATGAGAGGACTCAAATTTTGTTGGTTTAATGGATTAAAAAAATATCAACGTATCCAACAATTCTGCGAAGGCTATCAATTTGATCACAAGAGAGAAAGGAAGTAATCATCCTATCAAGAGATCATTAAGGGACTAATCATCTTTATAAAGACATCGTTGAGGAAAATACTATGAGTCTATTTGAGATAACGATGACAGAAGTTATTTATTTGCAATTTGATTTTTGGAAATGTAGGATAAAATAAAAGTTATATTGTAAATGTGACTTGTGTTTGGAATGATGATAGGAGGATTGACTTTTTTCTAAATAGACTATTGTTTGGATGATTATTTAAAAAATCAGTTGAGATGGAAAATGACATTAATCTTATTGAATACTACACACACATATATATGTTTGTGTGTGTGTATATATATATATGTATGTATGTATGTTTGTATTAGTTGTATATATTATGATAATTGAAGATAAAAATCTAAATTTGATTAAATAAAGTTAAATTATTATTTAAAAATTTAAAAACTCTAAAGTACTTAATTAAATATATTCTAATGGATAAATTAGAATGCATATAAATATATATTTAATAGTACATTTTTTATTGCATCACTTATCCCTAACGGTTTTCTCTAAAAGTTGAAAAAAAATCACGTCATAAGCTAAAAAAAAGTGACTTCTATTAGAAGTAACATTTTTTAAATAACCTCATCTGATACTACCGCCATCTCAAACGGTCCAAAACTCTTCACTGGGCTTAAATCACTGTGCGTTAGGTTTTTTCCCTCCCTCACTGCTATTCCAAATAGGATGTACTATGATCCGAAGAAATTAGAACATTTTGGTTAATTTCATGTATAAAAAACTTAACATTATTGCCAATAACTGAGATAGGAAAGGTCATGAGTTATAGTGTGTTCTAAACATCTTTGATCAAAAACCACTTTCATTTAGAGGTGGCGGTTGATAAAATAATCTGCAATTACAATTTTCTTTGTGCTTGATATTTAGATCTTAACGATAGTTTTCATTTTCCATTCAAAACAAAAAACTGTTAAAACATAGCAAGGATCACACCAATCTATTGAGCTGAGATCAGTGGCCATTATGTACAAACTTCACAGATAACTTCATTCATAGGAGTACAATGGCCATCATTAAGAAAGGAAAAACGAAATTTACATGAAATTCATGTAAATGATATAATATACTTTCAAGCATCCTTGTACAAGCAAACCATACAGATTCTTCTCACCTCAATGAAAGTCCTCCAAAGGTGATCAAATGACGCAGAGAAAGTAAGGCTCTCACTTAGAAACTAGAGTGAAATCCTATGCTACTCATGACTCATGAATAATACAGCTTCCTGCAATTTTCACATAAATATTTGATGATTTACGCTTGGTCTACATCATCATCATCCGGAGGAACTTCATGTCGGGGTCTATTGTACTTCTCCCGGAGTTGCTTGATTGGGATGAAATCCCCAGCTGTATCCATTCCATAGAATAGAAAGGAGATATAGGGATGATCAAAACTTCCCTGGACAGAGATAAAGGAAGAAATTAAGTGACGAAATTTAATGGTTTTGTCAATGTATGCCAAAGTATTAATCCACTAACTTTGTCTGGTTTATCAGGGGCTAATAGGTTCTCCTCTGCAACTGCAGGAAAAAAAAAAAATGAAATTCATCGCAATGGTCAGTGAAATGTGCAGATAAGAAACAGAAAATAATTATTTGTTCCTTAAAAAAAGGTAAGGAAAGATAATAAGAAAACATCAACAACATTATGAACAAAAAGGGGGATTAATACTTAATGCTCCATTCAATCCATAATATAAGAGCCAGTTGACTTTTTTGAGAGATTAATGAAGCTAAATAAAGTATAATAATGAACTATTTAATCATAGTATATGTTGTACAGCATTAGATTATATGTCAGGCTACAAGTCAAGCAAATAAGTTTAAAGAAAAATGATAAATATAAATAATTTAATTAACTTCCTCAATCTCTTAAAAAAAAAAAGAGTCAATTGGCTCTTGTATAAAGGACTGGAGGTAGTACAATGTTTGATCCCTATATTTTGCCCTCATTTTGGTTCTGGTCCCAATATTTTGAAATCATAGTTTTTAGTCCCTCAAGAGACAAAATAATTCAGATTCTTATTAAAATCACAAGCACCTAAACCTATGGTTTTAAACTACAGGATCAAAACCAAAATGAGAGAAAATTATAAGTACCAAACATTGTATTAACCCAAAAGAAACCTATATACACACAAAGGGAATTTAATTAGCTGATGTACCATATGCCACCAGTATGTTTGGATCAGCACGGACGTCAACTAGAACCTGGACAACAACAAAATAAAAGAAGAATTGATGGCACCAAAACAACTCTTAAGAGACACAACTTTTTTTTTTTTTTTTTTTTGCCAACCTTAAGAAACACAAATTTAAGAATTAGTGAAAGGGGAAAATGGAACTATCCCTCTCAACTTCGAAAATTGGAGAATACCCCAAATTTTTTAAGATTTAAAACCCTCTACTTGTTTTTCTATTCAGCCTGTTAATGGCGATGCCACTTCAAACTACATCATGTGTCAGATGGCATGCTTATGTTCATTAGAAACAAACAAGTGTGGAATATATGTTATTTGGGTAACTGAAAAATATATGCAAGTGTTGGAATCTTGAAGGATGATAACTACAGAGGTATCTGACAGTTTTCAAAGTTGAGGAAGGTGTTAGCAGATGGCTCTTGTAAGAAAAACAATTTTAGTAGTACAAGAAATCAAACCTGATAAAATGGCTGAGAAGAACCACGAGACAATTTATTAACTTGTGCAGTCTCCCTCCATGAACTTGATTCACAGCATATTGGATCCATTCCACATATCACCGCTCGATAGCCTGAAAAATAGATTGAGAAATTAAATAGCTGACTGATAGCTGCAACTCTGACTAAATATGTATGGGATACCCATAATTCTAGGTGGGTTTTAATACTTAAAAGCCAAGTGCTTAAAGACTTTTTGTAATGTGGAAATATCAAATTCTCAACAAAACCATCACTTCTACAGTTATACTATATAAACTATTCAGAGTATAGCCATAAAAGCGTGCTAATATAGCTGAAAACCACAACACATTAGAGCAGATCTTAAATGGACCCAATGAAATCTGTCATATTAAATGGGAGGTCTGACAACTACATACCAAATATTCTATGTTTCACTTTCTGCCCCAAACGAAAAGCATATTGCACATTTTCATATACTAAAGCTTTAGCTGATGCCTCCAGAGACTGTGGTTCAAGTTTGGAAATTTCATCACGTAATCCAGCTGCCAAGGCATAATCTTCACTCTTGATTGCATTCTGGAGATCTGACCTGGAATAAAAATGATCAGTCAATATCATTTATCTAGTAGACTTGCACAGTTACACATTAGTTAACAAAAGAAGCCAATTAATCATGGAGATCATGTAGTTAGAAAGTCACGAAGATTGCAATATACTCACCGAAGGGATATTATTCGTAAAGCTACATCTTGAGCTTCACTTTTTGAAGACAATCCTCTTTTAGCATCTTGCTGCTTGACAATTTCTGCCTCAACCTTCCAAAAATAATATTTATCAAGCAAGCTGCAAGTTGTTTAATGCTCCACTTAAATCTCAAATAAACTAAACATGTACATATAGCAACAAATACAAGTACAAAGTTGCTTTCCCCAAAATTTAGATAATATGAAGACATAGATTTAGACAAGAATATAAAATTGCCGTCAAAGGCCTCAACAACGCCTCTGACAGCAAAATTTGTATTTCAACATGTTGCAAAGAGTTTATAACTCACACAGCCAAAAGGGTTTGGAACAAAAATTGGTTAGAAGTTGGGCTATCTAACCTCTGTAAGTTTATTTCTCAGTTCCTGTGCAATGTCATACTGCTCCGTATTTAAAGCATACTGCCAATCATATGTTCAAAACGGGAAGGAATAAGGTGTTAGCATATATTTGCCAGAACTATCAAACTGTTTGAAAAAGAGTAAAAACTAAAATTAGCCAAACCTGTACTCGAGTGGCTAGATCTAGTTGGAAAAAGAAGATCAAAATATTTTCATTAGCACTTTCACTACGCTCTACACTTGCACCCAAATCTTGCTCCCCACCATTGAACATCCATCCTGCTTCCACCCGAAAATCACTACGCCTTGATGTAGAGGGATCTAAGAACAACCTCTGCTCGCTTTGATTCCGGACCCAATGTCTCTCATAAATAGATGTTATTTGAAATTTCTTAAATGGTTTTAAACGTGCCCTCCAAGAAGCGAATGGTCCACTGAGCCTGCTCTTTCCACATGTTATCATAGTGCTAAGTGACACACCTTCCACCATTTTTAAGAGCCAAGTGATAATTTCTCACCCAGAAAAAGGAAAACAGAATTCAGTAATTACTCTTACAGCAATCTGTGTATCTGCAACTACACCAAAACCCTTCATTAATCTCAATACATGCAAGTGCGTAAATGTTTCCAATAAATCCTACATTATATTAGATAAAATTAGCTAAATATCCCTCAAATTCAGAGCTATAAATTAGGAACACAAAGGATCACAAACGAAAGTAGAAGATATGAGTCTCATGTCTTTATTTACGGAAAACCATAGATAGGCTTCGAAAGCAACAATACAGTGGTTGCGTTAGGGTTCTTGTTCGCCGGAGACAGACAACGACTAAACTTGTAGAAGTAATCACTTGGACCAAAAGTTTCGGTTTTCCCAGTAGACAAACAAGCCAAGGAAGAAAAAAATCGATAATTCAAGATAAATGACAGAAAAGAACCGAGGTAAGGTGAAATGGTATCAAGGGTAGGGGATTTCCAAAAAGAGATTTTGGCCTCACAGAATTGTTGCTTGAAGAGTTGAAGTGGAAGGACCGAACATCATTTCCACACGCACCGCTCCGTTAAAGCTTACCCAATTCTCTCGTATAATCAGAAGATGACCCCAACATATTATCTTGGGCGCAAATTTGTCAAAATATTGTTTGGGTGTAAATTTGTTTCGGCTTTTCGCTATGAATTTTTTTTTTGGGAAAATTATAATGGAGGACTTGAAGGAAAATATATTTAATAAAAAGGATCATAAAAATTGTAATTATTTAGAAGGATCAAATATTATAACATAAAATTAAAATTACTAAATTATCCCTAATCAAACCTCCTATAAATAACTAAAATTAGAAGTAAAACTGCGGATCATTCTCATGAAATATCATTGTACCTTCTTTTTTCCAGGTTTTAAAATCATGTAAAATCAATATAATTTTTTAATCCACTATAGTTGAAACTCTTTTTTTTTTTTTTTTTTTTTCCCAACAAGTTCTATATTCATATAATCAATAGATCATTTAATTAACAATATATCATCAAATTGTCGGATTTATATTATTAAGTATCAATGTGATATCTATTAAGATGTTTTTATAAAAATAAAAAATAAAGTCATTTCATTTTTATTTTCAGGATATAATAGATTTTTTAGATTTTTTTTAATTTAATAACATTAAATGAATTTTTTAACCCACACAAATTTCTTCCAAAATAAAAATAAATCATATAAATTTTTTTGGTTTAACATATATAATAAATTATAAAACACATTAAGTTTTATTAAAATCATATAATTATATTCTTAATTAAAAATTTTGTTGATTTTAACAAATTATAATTTTAACGAAATTGAAGAATGTTTAGTTTTTTTTCCCTATAGATATCTATACAAGTTGTGAAAAATGAAAATTGAGAAAAAAAAATTATTTAATTCAGTGAAAATTAGAATTTTGTGTTAGTTTTCAAAATAGAGTGTGGGAGAGAGAATAGAGGAGGGAATGAAGAAGATTTCCTTAAGGGTAGTTTATTATTATTAATTTTATATTATTGTATTTGGTCCTTCTAAGTAATTACAACTTTTATGGTCATTTTCAATAAATATCTTTTCCTTTAGGTCCTTTATTCTAATTTTTCCTCTTTTTTTTTAAGTTCAATGTTACACAAAAAGTGTTAAAATGAAATAATATTGTCTATTTCCATTAAAAAGTTAGCGACTAGTGTCAATTTTTTAACAGTCAAAATTAGCTTTTTCACAGAATATGTTAACAATACTACGTTTTGAAACTTTCGAAGTAACATTGAATCTGAAAAATTTCTAGGACAATATTGTTCTTCAACAAAAACTTCTAGGACAGATCTATACCTTGATCCTATTATCTTTGCCAAGTTTTTACTGTCCCATTTTTCTCTAAATCATGTTCAAAAATTATGAAACCAAGAGGAAGAAATAGGAAGTTTGATTTTTTTTTTTTTTATTTGACAAAGGATATCACAGCCCTACAATACAAAAGGGTCTTTTTGTCTTTTCCAACTTTTTTTTTTTTTTTTTTGGATTTGGTGAAGGAATCTTGATTTTCAAGTCAGGGAAAATATGTTATGTTGAATAGCAACTGAGAAACTAAAAGACAATTCAATACACATTTAAATGCATTTATTTATCATTTATTGTATCTTAGTGGTGACCCTTAGATGTGACACCTATCTCCCTTTCTTTTTAAAATTTTCTCTTATCTCTGGTTCTTTTATCCCATATTTCTTTTATTTTCATAACACATAGATGCTTAATTAAGTTTTTGTAGTTCTTATTTTGGTTTTCATAGCTTCCTTAATTATAGGCATTAGATCCTATTAGTATTTTTAACTGCTCTTGCTGGGCAATTCGATAATTTGAACCATGCCCTTATTTGGGTGCATTAGACCCTGTCTTCTTTAATCAATTTAGTATTATATATAGATGCAAGGGGATGGATGATTATTAGCATAATATTTTATTTATTTTTTTGGGCATTCTAATGATTTCTTATATGCCACCTAATCAAAATATACAGCTCTAATGAAATTATTATAAGAATAAGAACTAACGTCTATAACTAAGGAAACTATAAGGGCCCAATTAATAATAATTTTTTTAAAAAAAAAACTTCATAAACTTTGTTAAAATTCAAATGAAATTATCATAGCTGACAAATTAAATTTTCCTTTTTTTTTTTAAATTACCCAACTCACATCTGTTTGTAACATAACTGATAACTTGAAATGAAAATGATTTATGGAATATGACTCTGCTCATCCTACAATTGATCAAGGAGGCTTCTGAATATGATTTGGAAATTAATTATGCCATACGAGCATATGCTTTTCTTCTGGAAATATATTAATAAATAATCATTTAAATAGCTGGTTCCATCCCATT
Organism: Acacia acuminata; assembly: GCA_019022655.1. Lineage (NCBI taxonomy): Eukaryota > Viridiplantae > Streptophyta > Magnoliopsida > Fabales > Fabaceae > Acacia > Acacia acuminata. Next base: position 318,006 of record JAFJYI010000324.1, on the reverse strand, counting down.
TCATTATTGAGTGGGAAATTAAAAAAAAAAAAACTCTCCACTTGCTCTTCATTTCCTTCCATTTTTATTTTTTATTTTTTAATATCTCCATCCACATATCAAATTTTAAGCATATGGGATTCAACATCCTATAAAAATATTGTTATAATATCAAATAACACACACATGTATAAAAGCAAATTTCAATAATTAAAATTTGATCTAAACATGTTATATCATTACACTTTTATTAAAATATTTTATATTTTCTTTACATTTGATAAGATATTAAATCACTTGTTGAAAGTTAAATTAATAGTGAAGATAAAGTAGCGGAAAAAAATGAAGGATAGGAAAAACATGTTATTAAACCTGGACCGACGATTGAACCGGTCGAGGTGACGAGTCAAAGGTCGACGGAGGTGCGAGTCAAAGGTCAGTGAGTTAAACCTAGACCGATGATTGAACTGGTCGAGGTTCGATCGAGCTTGTGAATAGAAAAAAAAACCCGCGTTTGGAGACTCTCTCATCATAGCTAGGCGCGCGACACGGGTTGGATCCGGATTAGTCGGGGCGAAGCTCCGGTGAACCGGGTGGGCAACTCAAAAAAAAAAAGGGTCAGTGAGTCATATTAGAGCCAAACCGGAGCTAACCTAGGGCGAAACCGGTAAGGAAGTAAAAATTTCAGGGTTATTTATATGAAATTCTGAATAACATTAAAAAAAAAATCTTTTAATTTTAAAAAGGTTGGACCACCGAATCCGATATGTCAATTCTCTTCTATGACTTTCTTGTTTCAATTCGGGCATCTAATGATAGTATGTTTGTTCTCCCCTCATAGGCTGGTAATATGTTAGGAGTACCTTTTTCTCCCCATGTAAATACTTAGGGTTAAACAACATTTTTTCCTTGAAAGTTGTCACCGAAGGGTAATTTTACTTTGAAAGTGTAAAAAATGAAGTAATTTTGCCCTAACCGTTATTCTCACTAATTTTGACCATTAGTTGATGAAGTATACTGAGTTAACAATTTATATGTTATCCACATCATTTTTATTAAAGAGCAAATTTATCTCAAAATTTTTAAATCTAGCTTTGAAAAAGGACATATGCTTTTAGTGAAAATTTGCAACTTAACAAAAATGATGTGAATGACATATGGACGGTTAACTCAAAGATATTTAGTTAACTAACAATCAAAATTAATTAGGATAATGATTTAGGCAAAATTGTTACCGATTTTACATTTCTGGAGCAAAATTTTTCCTTGAAAAAATTCTGAGCTAAAAGTGTTCCTAAACCCCAGATAATTATGGTCAATTAATTCACTCCCTTTTCAAAAGAAGAAAAAAGCATGGCGAAATTCATTAACCCCTTGACAAAATCAGTAAACCAAAATATAATCCTCTCTTTATTACAAAAGAATATATATATATATATATATATATATATATATATCTGAATTACTCGTATTATTATTACATATAATTCCTTCTCATGAAACCCAACCAAACGACCATCCGATCTGTCTAATACAACAGTGGCTAATTCAAAATTCTCATGGAAAGATGAAACAAATGAAGAGAAAAGATGGACAGCTCTGCCAAAAGATTAGTACAAACACATTAAGAAACCTTGAGCATTATTATACCTCAAGCTTAATTTGCTCTTTCAATTCCAAAATGATTAAATATAATGATATACTCCCTCCGGTCCTAATTATAAGAGCAAATTTTAGAGTTGGTTTTGGTCCTAATTATAAGAGCAAGTTTTAGCTTTTGTCAATTTTTTCCTATAATACCCCTATCTATACTTTCTCAATAATAATTAAAGACAATAATAATTTAATAATATACCTATATATTTTATAAAGTAAGTAATGCTTGCAACTCATTAATGTCATATATATCTCAATTATACTATTTTTAATAAAATAATTTTAAACAATTTTGATCATATTTTTTCTAATGATTCACCGAATTTTATTATCACAACTTTATTTATATAAGCGTCGTGCTGTCGCAATGCCTTGGACTCCTAAGTCACTGCAAATGGAGGGGCAGCGCAAGGAAAATAAAAATTTCAAATTTAAAATTCTTCCAAGGAAAAAAAAAAGAAAAAAAAGGGAGCTGGCCACGTCGCAAACGCAAACCATAAAAACCAAATTGCGCTGCCCCTCAATTATACCTATGATGTCATTTTAAATTTTAAGAAAGGGTATTTTAGGAAAATAATTATAATTAACTAATTTACTCCCTTCCTTAATTTCTCCAAATTCTGGTAAAATGCTCCTATAATTAAGACTGGAGAGAGTAATTACTAGGCCCAGCCAATTAAGAAAAAAAGCCAATAAACGAGATCAACTATAAGCAGTATAACAATATAAAAAGTGAATCCACCTAAAAATATAGTGATACGTTACAGATATGCAAATTTATCTATGAAGTATTCGCAAATGTGCACCTCACATCATAAGATTTACTTTGAACGTAAAAATACTCATAAACTTTTTCAAATGAGACAAAAATATAACTGACCGATAATTTAATCTAACATTTCATTGTTATCCATTTGGAAAAGTAACAAATTAGCAGTTGAGGCATTTTTGCCCCATTTGAAAAAGTTAATTTATATTTTTACACCCAAGTAAAGCTTATGATGTCGGGTATGTTTGGTTTGGGGGATGTTATTTGTGGTGGGGCCCATTTTTAATATTTTCCCTCCATTTTCCTCCCCCTTCCCTCCCCTCCCCTCCCCCAAACCAAACATACCCGCAATGTATTTGCAAATATTTTACTGGTAGATTTGCAACTTATCCCACAAAAGAACAAGTTATTTTGGTCTACAAAATGAATCTACCTATTAATTGCTCTGGATCATGAATAACTAAATGAAGCAAAATTTCAAATCTTGTATCACTCAAAGCAATGAAAAATACAGTAATTTTTTAAAATATAAATACAGTAATTTTGCCCCATCAAGCTAACAATATTTTTGTTTCTATCATAGCATTGTTTTGTAGATTTTTCGTTGATCTTGGTTTTTTATGAACTTAAGAATATAATAATAGTTCATCCATAAATAAATCACACAAATTTACATATGCTAAAACTAACAATGAACTTAAAAGATGAACAGTATGTGAACACAAACATATTCAGTACAGTTGAAGGGTGGAAGGAAAGATTAAAAAAATGACGGTAAAGTGCACAAGGCTTCTACAACCAAGTCAGAGAGGCTGTTTCTAGGGTGGAAGGAAAGAGACATGAATATATTAAAATTAGTTTAATTCAAATCTTTCCCTCTACAATCTACAAGCCACTGTACAAAGACAACCGTCTAGATTCAACAGTGATCATTAAATTTTCAATATGGAGAAGAACACAAAAGAAAAGAATTTTATTTCACCTGAAGAGCAACAAATCAATGCTTAATAGATCAAAAACTAGTGAAAAGGCAAGATTCTTACACACTACATTTCAAACAAATACAGAGACCCTTATCCTCCAACCAGTGAGAAGAGGGGAAAAATGTTGTTGGAGAAACTAAAAGCCAGTAGATCTTCTTGTATCAACAGATGGTAGAATTCCCATATGAAGCTCAAGATCTTTGATTTAATATACATATTTTGTTCTTTGATCGGCACGAACACCCTTCCCTCCATTAACTTCTAAGTCATGCCTGCATCAACAGAACAAGAGAACTAAATTGCTGGAGAAATATCCATGGGTTCAAGTTCAAGTTTTAAACCCATCCCATGACAAGCTAGCACTTAAATGAGTCCATTTGTTTTTTTAACAAAAATTTTATTTATAGAACTGTCAGGATAAATATTTCATAAAAGATAATATAAACACATCGTTGTATAAATGTATTTAATAAATTAATATTATAAAGTACACAAATTACACTTCAATTATTGGGTTAATCCAATAACGACCTGTTCTGGCCCAGGGGTTGAGTGGACTTAAAATGTTTGGACCAACCAGGAATTCTATAAGTTGACCATCAAACCAATTTTGGTTTGACAATGCCAATATTTACTAAAGAACCTGGAAATCCCTTTTGACAAGGCTAATATTTACTGAGAAATGAGAGCTGGAAATGTTAGGTTGTAGCATGTTCTCTCCGGTCCACAATATAAGTCACTTTAACCAATTCATTAAAACCAATAAATGGTAGTTAACTCATTAAATATGTCTTAAATTGAATTTTTTCAAATTTTACCCATATTAAATTTGGTTTTGAAAGAGAGAGAAATAAAAAGTCACATATAAGCATTAATTATATGGGTAGAATTGACAAATCAGCATTAATTACTCTCCAAGTGACTTGTATTGTTGACCATGTCATTCTTCTAGAAGTGACTTATATTGTGGACCAGAGGGAGTAAAGAAGAAAGGGCAGGATTCCTACATGAGCTAACCACTTATGATCCAGCAAGGATACCCCTTTACTTTTCGCTTTTTAAAAAAAAAAAAAAAAAAAAAAAGAGAGACACACATGCAAAGAGATGCTCAAAAGTCAAAATCCTAGAGGGTACATATGAATATAGATGCTAATGGCTAAACAGGAAACAGAAACTCACTGAAACACAAAATCTGGGATGGTCAACTGCTCACGAGGTATGTATCTAAAGAGTTGCAGAAGTCGATCCGCATACACCACTTTCTTCCAAACCTGAAAAAGTTTATTGCAAATAATAATTATACGTGAGTGCTCCTCAAACAGGTTTAAAATTTCAAGCATAACATCCAATCTCTAGCGTACCACACTGTCCACAAGCCAATGAAGTGTAAATATCGCTGCTTTTAGTCCAAAAGTTGGGTGAAGAACATAAATTGCCTGCACATACCAAAACGCAAGATCAGAACAAAAGACCACGAAGTTGTCATGCATCAACAATATCTCTGTACAGTTCATACATGCAGGTTTCGCCGGTGCTTCTGACCAAGTATCTGTTGTAATCGTTTCATCCAACCCAGGTCTGGTTGCCTATTTATTCCAATAGTTGGGTGAAGAGAAGTGAAATTATTAATTTTATTAAGAAACAAAAAAGAATCAATAAAAAATCTAGAGCAACCGATGTTAGGAGTTACTTGTAAATACAAATCATGAAACAATAAACTAATGTAAAATATTCTTTACCAACCTTCAAAACATGCTTCTCTTCCTGTATATCTTCTCCATTTTTAGTTTTATATTTATATTTTGGTTTACCACTTCAAGAGGCAGATCTGCCCTCAGAATAACAAGGGATCTATGCGTTTAACATTACCAGCAAAAGTATCTTCAGCAAAAGATCACATAATTAAGCAGCAATGTATCAAGTATTGTCTGATTTTAATATAGGGCTACATAATCAGCAATAATGCTAACAGCTTTAAAATACGGCACAACCACTCTCAACAAAAGGCACATATGATTAAGTGAATTCAAGATGCAAAACATGGACAAAGCCAACAGTAAGTAATTTTCTTTTTTCCAGCAATCACGCATATTAATATGGATATGATGCAATATGTTACTATTGCAGATTTATACCAAAACATACATATTTGTTGAACCATATTTATCATATCTTAATGGTTGAATTTTCATTTCCTTTTTTCTTCCTAACTGGGAAACAGTTAATTACCTAAATTTTGGCTCCTAAGTATTTTTGATATATCCTAAATAGTCACATAATTCAAACAAAATCAGTTAGTTGGCAAACGAAGGTCTATAGTTAGTCCATTTCCTCTACATGTACTGACAATTTTTTTCAAGATGGACAACCCTGAGAATATCAGAAACCACTATTTGCTTAAAAGAAATTACTAATATCTACTTTGCACAATCTTATCATATAAAACTTACATCTGAAGAGATGCAGCAGAGTGGAAGTAAACGATAGAATAAGGCCTCTGTATTAAAGGCTCGAACTCCTGAAATTTGATGCCAAATTGATTTATTACATTAGTAAAGCAAACAGGAAACGGTATAATATAAAAGTTCGAATTTATAGCCAGAAATCAGTTTCAAAAAAGGAATATGGACAAGGGAATAAGATTATCAATCATTATAGGTTTCTCATTCAATGTAACTATGTTTCCACAACAAATTTTAACAGCATGCATTGCCAACATCCAGGAAATGAAATTTCATGATCACTAATGTTATGCTCAACCTACATAAACGTCAAGTAGATCATTAGCATATTACCTTTACCACATAGAGCACAAATCGCTCCAGATCAAGACATCTGAGCAAAAAGTGTGCCCCCACAACAACCATAACAGGACGACCTTCATTGTCTACTCCACCACGATAACTGAAAAATAATATTACATTGATCATTCCATGCAAAGACTGATTTGAGCAATTTAAAAAATCCTTCATATTGATTGGTTAAAATGAATAAATTATAAAGAGCATAAAACATTATTATATAGAAGAACTGTATTATCCTGCATCATCATTTTGCTATTCACTTCCCAAAAGAGAATCAATATATCATGATGACACAAGTGAAACTATTGTGCTTGAACGCACTGCTGAAAAAAAAATGTCTTCATGTACTTGATTAAGAAGCCAAAAAAGTTTGAAACAATTTTATAATCCAGAACTCAACAATTTTATTAATGTCTTCATGTACTTGATTAAGAAGCCAAAAAAGTTCTGGATTATACAAAGACCACCAACTAGCATGACGCACTAATCGAAACAATAATAGATTAGATTGGAAGTCATATCTGAATTGATGATGCGTGCAAAACTTGAGATTAAAGTACAGATACTTACACAACTTTCATATCCGCAATTTCAGAAAGACTTAGAGAATTCGCTTTAGCAAGGTATCTAGAGTGAAGAGAATATTCTTCAGCTGCAGATAATGGAGGTGTGACAAGAGAACCAAATCCAAGCATCTTGGCTAAATTCCAGCCTCTTTGTGCTTCAGCAGCTTTCTCCCACTGCTCCTGACGTCTTTGATCAGGATCTTTTACTATGGACATGAAAGCAGGATCCAGAAACAAACCCAAAGATGATGAAGTCCTATACAAGCCACACAGATCAGGAACACTCCATCACATACAAGCATAACTTCAAAATATTAAGCAAATGAATCAAATGGAAATTAATAATGATATACACAATCTGTTAGAAACTATAGTTAATTCTGTTGGAAATTATAATTGCTTTCCTCTAATAAATACATTTATAGGATTCTAGAACCCCGAATTTCTACACATTATTGTATATCCTAAAATGTTTTTATTTCAAGTAGAAAAATCACAATTGTCACTCTTGTAAATGAGGACAAGATATCAATGGTCTACTTTATAAGCTATACTTTCAGAGAGCACGTGCTGCGTTAGTTTGGGCTTTCTAGACAAGGTTCTTGCAAGAAAATGGCTTTGCTCAAGTCAGAAAGATTAGATTCTAGGTTTCCTTACAGCAATCACTTTTTCTGTGGTTGAAATTATAGGACATTAATGCTCGTATCAAGGTCAGAGGGGAATCAGGGCAAGAGACTTCATCTCCTTTCTATGTTATTTTAGTTTTAGATGTTTGTACTAACGACTTTAGTTGCAAGGGTTGCATAATGTAGAAATCCATATTGTAACTTCTTTTTTTTTTTTTTTTTTTTTTTTTTTTTTTTTTTTTTTTTTTTTTTTTTTTTTTTGGGGCCATCATATTGTGACTTCTTTAGCTAGTTTGAGTTGTCAGGCTTTTGCAATGCCATACTAAAAACCTATCTAGCAAAAAAAAAAAAAAAAAAAATGTGGATATTAACCCTCCTAAACTTTTAACTTAGATGCATGCTATATACACACAAACATTTGAGAGGAGGGGGGGGGGGAGAAAGTTAGAAAACAATTAAGGTATAAGCTTGAAAATCTTGAACCTATGACTAACCTGCGTACCAAGCCAACATCACTGATAGGAACATCAACTGAAGCTTCAGGAGGATTTACCACATTATGTTTAGGCAAAGGCATAATCCTGATTTTACGCTCATCAATGGTGGTCTCACCATTCTCATCTCCAACATCTGCAGGAAGCTTTGTCAAGGCCACCTCCTCCTCATGTTTATCACGAGGAAAGTAAAGTGGAAGCAACCTACATGGAATGATTCAAAATAATAAGCTGATAGGGAATACAGTATCCAAAAGTAAGATTGAAAAAGCAAGTCAGCCAAAATTGGAAAACCGTCAAAGACTGGTGTCACTCAAAACAGAGCAAGTAGTAAAAACCACAATACTTGTAAATGACCTTTTATATATCTCGGTATCAGTTGTGCTGATAGTGCAAAAGACAACAGCTGTTATGTTGGCTTTATGCTTCTCAAGAAATCTTCGCACAGTCCCTGTATAAGAAAGTACACTAATAAGAAAAGTGGGGCAAAAAGAAACAAAGTTAAGAACCATTCAACCATCTGAAATCAATTGCTAGCTAAACAACAGAGGAAGCATGCACAACACCTCAGATGCATTCAAGAAATGTGCATTATGGTAACAAGCATTGTTTTCCATGATGCACTTACTTGTCACCACTTTGATTATAAAAGGGCGTGTAAATTTTTTTCAGATATCTAGCCTTTACAGCAGCTATTTTTCATATGGAAAACTGCAATGAAATAGTTGTAACACATCTCAAGAAAACTGGGGCGATTTTGATTCCCTGAGATTGATATTGCTATATATGATTTATAAGGTGAGGATAAATATCACAGGTGTTGAGAGCAGCAAGTTTAGTACTAAGATTAATTAATTAATTATATTAGGGTTGATGTTTATTATTTAATATTTATTAGGATTAGATATGGATACTATGTCCTATATTAATATTTTATCATTATGATTTGATTAGATTTAATTAGTTTAAATTAGACTAGATTAGATTCTAGGGTTAGCTATTTGCCTATATAAAGGCTTATCCGTACTCTTTTTTTCTCAAGGATTAATCAATAATATTTCAGAGGTTCTTATTTTCCTCTACTTCAATAAAATCCTTCAAACTCAGCAACAAGAATCATATTAGAAAATGTAACATCATGAAGGAAAAAATATCTCACTAATAGCTACATGTGCAGCTGGTTCACGGGGATAGTTCTTTGCTTCTGTATAAATACAACCCATAGCTATGCTGCATACATATTACCCAAGACAACGTAAGTTTTAGAACATATGCTATGAAATAGGAGATGCACCAAAACCAAAACTTCTGCAAGGATGAAATGATATGAAATTCTCAAAATAAACCTGGAAAGGCCATTCTCAATCAGAAGCTCCAGGCAAGAACGATAGCAATGACTTAAAGCATTTTCTGCAGCAGTATGGTACTTTACAGCATACTTAGGACCGACAGTATGGATGACTCTCCTACAAAATTTATAGAAGGAATAAAACATAGTATACAAGAAATCCAGTTTATTGCTGAGAAATTGCAAGTGACTAAGGAAGAATTATACATAAGAGACAAAGGGGAAGAAAACAGCGGCATAATTAGTGCAGCAAGATAAAGTTAACAATCTTAGATCCAAACTCCAAGAAAAGAACAAACATGCTGCTTAGCATTCGCAGAAATGCATCTGCCATTTAATAGAGTACAACATACAAATCCCACTCCCCCTAACGGCCATCCAAAATAGAAAGCATCCTGTAATAATAAATGCTACTAATTGAAAATGAATTGCCAGCGTCCATTCTCCAGACCAAAAAAAAAAAAAAAAAAAAAAAAAACAGTAAGGCATGTTTGCATAGCCAAGTGGCTTATAACCTGGTGAATAGAGACTGCTTATATCTTCTTCAAGGACAAGTACATGAAAGAGGGCCCTATTGGCAAAATACCAACCTTGCAGGAAGGTCATATGCATTAGTAACTTTAGCCATCCCTGTTCGACATCCACCCTGTCAAGAATAAAGATACAAAATCAGTATACGTCGCCAAAAAATGTACCATTTCTAGAAAAATTCTCTTAATTCATGCCAGTAAGGCAACATAATTTATCAGAGATGTTCATTGAAAACAAAGAGGGCACAATGGCGCCATGCGATTCATGTAGCTAACCCCACGTAATGGGATAAGACTTTATCGTTATTGTTGTTTATTGGGAACAAATAGGTTCACTAGTATGTGGTAACAATACCTTAGTTGATATTCCAACCAAAGCCTTAAACTAACAAAAACAATTCAAAAATTATAGGTCATAGTAAAGAGTATTAAACTCATAAATAATACCCCAAGTTCCCATACTATCAACATTAAGTACATTCTGAAGCAATTAAAAAGAACGTATGATTAACCATACCAGCGTCATACATTCTTCTGCAAGACCAGGCCCAGCTGCAGCATGCAATCCAGGGCTACTATGTGCTTCGTCCAAGTTCTGTTGACCAAGAAAATAATTGGTTAAAAAATATGGCCTGGTAAGGTCCATTTTATTTACTAAAGGTTCAGTTCAACAAGCTTAATAGAAGTAGCAAATACATATATTTTAGTCAGTACTCAGTAGGAATAATAAATGCATACTTCTAAAAACCATCATTTAATTTCTTTTGTAATAATTTTATGATAAGTAGTAGAGGGATTATCAGGCACGTGAAATAACATTTAATTGATAATGAAACTAAACTAATTTTCTGCATCTTTTTAGTTGTCACGTCAGAAATATATTCATTGTCTGTCCAATTTCTAGCTACACTTTTTGAGACAAATAACAGGGGAGATTGGAGATGTATGAAAATCAATATATAACTATAATAGAAATCTGCAAAAATTAGAGGAGGCATTTTTCCACAAGTCCATATAGTGGATCCACCAAGACAATCCCCACCCAATAATTACCTTATATTACATAATGACACCAACCAGGGGGGGATTAAAAAAGTTCGGCCACAAGAATATCAGTAGGACTCAAGCTAAGGGTAAAGGGGCTTCCAATGTAATATAATGCCCAAGCTAGCAAGCAGACACAGGATAGCTCATGCCAGTCAGTGTCGCACGCGTTTTTTTTTGCTGGGGGGGGGAGATATTTATACAAAATAACTCTAATTAGGCCACAATATCATACATTTTATTCAGCAACAGAATCATTGTTAACCAAAAGTTTCATTGCTTTCAGACACCAGACAGTTTAGTGTTGCCAGACACTTTTGAGCTAAAGGAAAAAGATAGCGAAAGAAACACGTAAGTCTAAAAGCAACTGGTTAACTCTATGCAAGAGAAAAGAAATCAGGCAGCTCTAACATATAACTGACTCAGACAAAAAAAAAAAAAAAAAAAAAATTAAAGTTCATGGTAAGTGGGTATATTATTAACAACCCTTAAAAAAAAAAAAAAAAAAAAAAGGATTCCATAAAAATAAAATAAAATAAAATAAAATAAAAATTGAACCCTAGGTACTTTAAAATGATAATTGCTGTAAACATGTTTTTGAACAAAATAATCGCTTCATCTAAAGGAACAAATGCAATGGTGCCCATTCTGCCCCTAGTTCCAACACGTTTCCCAGTACCCCTCCAAGGGTTATTATCCAGCAAAATAGTCCAGGGCAAAAAGAGAGAAACATAAGGAACATTTAATCTATATATTGCAGAGTGAAACCCCCAACACACTGCAACAGAAGTCAATAAAGCAGATTTCAGCTTTAACTTCCCCATGCGGAAAAAAATGGATTTATAATTTTATCAGAGACGTTCCACAATCAATTGTCTTCTAAAGCAGTACCATAAAGGTTGGAAACGAAAAAACATAAGTTCCATCATGAGAATTTGTTTTGGTAGTCCATGATATTCTATGCAAATAACAGAAACATGATTATGGCAACTAGAATTTACCATCATCAATAATAGAAAGTTCAATTCAGATTATAAGGAAAATTTAAGTGCATCGGAGAAAAAGGAACACCCACACACAAAATACATACACATATGCGCACACATATAACATACCTCATTTGTCGAATTTACTACAGCATCAACTGCAAGATTCCAGGGATCCCCCCTCCACAAATAAATCTTTGAATTAATTTCATGGTCAACCGGAAACCTTGCCACTGACCCAATGCCATCGCCCTGTGTTTCTGATGTATATGTTAAAGGATCAGGAAACTTTGAGGAAGAAAATGATGGATCTCCATTGTCATATTCCAAGGAAGACCTATGCTCGGCATCACTCCATCGCGGAATCTGATCTAAAATCACAATGGAATCTCCATTATCAGTAGGCAATCCTCCTCGGGTTGTGGTTGGTCCCACAGACTGTTGCATTTGTGGAACTCCGATTTACTCCCTTCTTGAGGCTGCAAATTCTGTGCAAAATAACAGCTGACAAGTGACTAACTTTACATGGCAAAAAAACAAGTAAAATATAGCTATCTTGGAATCAAAGGCAAAGATTAGAAAGGAACTCAACCAGAAAGTTCTGTTGGACATGGTCAAGATCTCTCAATACATAAAATTACCTCCACTTAACAAGCTAGAGCTTTCCCTTCAAATTCCCTTCAAAGTAAGGGCCATAAATAAAGATTTCAGATAAGATTTTTAAGATTCCTCCTTCTCATAGAGCGTCCTTATTTAGCAGCCACAAAAATGCAGGGAAAAGACTATGGATATGAAAATCTAATTACATAGCACCAAAAGGAAACAAAACTATGCATGGCATACTTCAATAGCTATTTCCAAGAGTAAATCCGAAACAAAAGAAGACGCAGATCTTATAATTGCATTACGACCGTATAAGGGATAATTCGTTCGAATCAAAACCCTGGCCTGAGATTTTCTGGGAAGAAAAGAAAACGAAAATCTCAGATATATGAACAGAAAAACCAAAAGAATACAATAATAATTTCGAACCCAAAAGACCTACCTGGAGCTAGATTCTGGGTGGGGGGAAATAATTCCGTTTACTTCCTTCCCACTCAGATTTTCAGCGCGGTAATGACTAAGAAATAAAGCTAATTACTAGGTTGACGATGATGAACTTGCAAAGTTCATTCGCCCAGGATTGAATTTCGACGCAAACATTTATTATCAAACGTCCTGGCAACTTGTTCTTTTGTGGGCCACTTGAACAAATTAATATAAAAAATTAACGGATGAATATTTTTCATTATTTTAATTTAATAATAAAGTAAAACTTATTTATTTTTAATAGGGGAAAACTATTTTTGTATGTACCATGAATATGTGATTTATTTTACAATATAATGATAATAACAAATTTTAAATTGATATGAGGTTTAAGCATAAATTTATGGGGTTTACACTCTTCATGTATACATGAGAAGAAAGAAAAAGTCTACACACACATAAAATGATGGGGCCTACATCTTTTTTAAAAAATAAAAAATAAAAAACTCAAACACGGAAATCGAAGTAAGCATGACATGTGGGATACGCTTCTCCTGAGAAGTGTATTTCCCTAAATTTATACCTTATTTATAACAATAAAAGCAATACATATGCAATTAAGAAAATTATCACTTTGAAACTATATGAATATTTTAAACAAATAATTTAATACTTAACATAAATATAATGTTTATAAATGTTATGTGCATCTTCATATTTCATGTGTACATGTACTTGTAGATAAGCCGAAATGAAGAATTTGATAGTTGATACTATCTTGTTTTTAAGCAAATGTGTAAATTTAACAATAAAGTTATATGTAAGGGGTGTTTGGCACCATTGGGATTTTGAAACTCAGGAAATCATACCTAAACATTTCAGAAGGGGCCATAACACCAATTCTGTCTTCTCTAATTAATGTTTGTTAATTTTTCTTGGTCTCAAACATGTTGCCCAGATTATTTTATTTTAATTCCATGAGTCATTTGGAGAAATTAAAATTTTATGATTTTAAAAACATAAACTTCATAATTTAGAAAAAAAAAAAAATCTCAATTCCTCACTTGAGTTGTTATTTTTAAAAATCATAAAATTTAAATTTCTCCAGATGACTCATTAGTTATGTGGGATTAAAATAAGATGAATTGTTGTATTTTAATTAATTAGAATACAGATGATGTAGCTAGTTCTTAGAGTATGTAAGTATTCCTCCTGCACCCTCCCCATCATCCTCCTCTTCCTTCACAACATCTCCATCCTCAAGAAGACCCTAGAGATACATGAGCCATCTCCTTAGCCTGTTTGGCATGGCTGAAGGGGAAGGGGTCCTCAAGAAAACCCTAGAGATACATGAGCCATCTCCTTAGCCTGTTTGGCATGGGTGGGGGGGGGGGGGGGAGCCCAATGATAGTGAGAAAAGCCCAACGAAGGAAATTTAAATTTAATTTTTTTATATTCAATTATCGCAATATATGTTACTAATATATATAGATATATAATATTTAATAAGATTTATATTATTTTCAATCATTTTTATCTCAAATCACTAGTACAAAAAAGGTTTCTTTAGACCGAAAGAAAAATGCCACGTAAGACATGAAGATGGAATATCACCTAGAGGGAGGGTGAATAGGTGATCTTAAAATTTTTCGCACAAACACAATTAAACAGAAATAGGGAAGGAGACGAGACACAAAACCTATTTATATTGGTCGGTCTAATTCTTCGACCTACATCTAGTCCCCAAGCACACCTTGGGATTTCCACTGACTTCTCAAACTCTCAAACAATTACACACTCTGTAAACAAAGGATGATCCTTTCACTATCGGACTCACTCCCCTTACAAGTTGTAATTGATACATCCACACACTTAAGGTTCCTTAACCTTAAGATTTACTAACTAAATGAAATGAATAAGTGTTTAATAACTCCTTATGAGTAGATAACTGATTAACACTGAAGTACACGAGAATATCCAAGATATTAATGAAACAGTTGAAACAGCGATTTGCAATAAATTAAAATTGAATGTACAACGTTTCGGTAGGTGGTGAATTCAATGCTTCGACTATTTATAGATGTTGTAATTAATGACCGTTGATGAAGCTTGAAGAATAGTCGTTGAGAGTCTTGAATGTGTCCGTTAGACAGATGAGGCTTCTGGTGAGTTTTTCGCCGTTTGAATATTACAGGTGGATTTTGCAGTGACGACATTCTCTTCTTCATTCCTTTTGTTTTGCCCGTTGAGAAATATCATTTAATGCGCAGTTGGAATATCAGAGGTAGCTTTATTTCGATCGAGTATTGGTTTCCGAGATTATCACTGGTTTAGGTAGCTGCATTTAATGCTTCTGACACATGATTTGTTTTATTCAAATATGTTGTTAATCCATGTTTAAATAAACTGAAACTCACAAGAAAACTTGTTAAAAGCATTTGACAATAGTAATGAGTAATAATCTGAAGGGATGAAATCACATTAGATGATTCAAGTTTTCCGAAGATGGTGATTGGAAAAACAGAGATGGCTTTGCTCGAGTAAGATCATATGTGTGCTCAGGCAACAGCAAAAAAAATCTATCTGAAAACAGGTTATGATTGCCTAATGCTCGAGCAAGAAATTCCTCATGCTCAGGCAAGCTATTCTGAAAATTGACCACTTTCGTCAATGCTCAAGCAAGGCAAGGATGTATGCTCGAGCAAGCTTCTTTGAAGCCTTTTGAAAAAGGGTCTTTATCGATGTTGCTCGAGCAAACAAAATTCCATGCTTGAGCAAGCTTCTCGTCAATGCTCGAGAAAGCTACCAAAGCTTGCTCAGGCAAGGGCCATAAGAGAACAGGTTGTTCAACTCTGCTTGAGCAACCTTTTATGCCTGCTCGAGTATGGCTGCTCTTCCTTGCTGTTTCTTTGTTCAGGTCAATGTTGCTCGAGCATACTGAGACTCCTGCTCGAGCAAGACTCCAAGATGTTCATAAAGCCATTACTCGATGATGCTCGGGCAGACTTATTTGTTGTGCTCGAGCAAGGTGTTCCAATTAGAGTGGTTTTGCCTGAGCCCGATGTTGCTCGAGCAAGAATATATCCTCTACTCAAGCAAGGCTTCTCTGAAATACTTGATTTTGTCTTGCATCCGATATTGCTCGAGCACTAAAAAAGCTTTACTCGAGCAACCTACCCTGAAACACTTTTAGTAGTTTATCAGATGATCTGTGCACGGGTATGAAATAATTAGATTACTTTAATTCAATAACTTAGAAATTGTGATTATCAAAATACAAGAGCTAACATTCTCCCCATTTTTGATGATGACAATTCTAAGGATTAATTTCAAACGTTATTGAATTAGGCAACGTAACATCAATTTCGTGCAATCAATATACTTGTAACTAGATCAACTGATAACGTCTAATGATATGATTTTAACATTGAACATAACATCATTGATTACAAAAATTGACAACTGACAATAACTTAAAGCACATACTACATACACTACAACTACTCTCCCCCTTTGTCATCGGCAAAATGGGGACCTTGAACAGATGGAGAAGGAGGTGAATTGTCAAGAAAATCAGAAGATGAGGAAGATGGAAGAGGAACATGGATGGGTCGATGGCAGGAGAAGGTAAAGCTATTGATGCTGGTGAAGGAGCCACAACTGGAGGAGGAGGAGGATGAGAAGCAGGACTAGGAGTCTTCCCAGAAGGACTCGTAGAGCCAAAACTTGCCACAAAGGCATCCAGAGTTGCATCAAAATTCTTATATTCCTGGACGAGGGTCTGAACTTCCATCTTGATCTCTTGTTGTTGATCATATATAACTGAGAAGCGGTTGTCCAATTCTGACTTGAAGTCTTGAAAGTCTGTATCCATTTGCATGCCAAGATTAGCTTTGAACTTCACCATTTCTTCAAAGAAGGCCTTGATCATCTCCCTTGTCAATTGCTGATAGACATCTAAGGATTTCAACACCGGAGCCATGGCTTTTTGTATAAAGGACTCAACAATAGTCTGGATGGCTGCCTGGGTAAAGGATGGTGCTGATGAAGAAGGCCCAGCCTTTGAAGACTCAGCCTCACCAGGAGGCTGTGAGGCAGATGGCTTGGATATAGATGGCTTGGAGACAAGGGTTGTGAAGATGAAACAAGAGCTTTATCCTTCTTCTTCTTGGATGAAGCCTCTGTGAAGGATATCCTCATATTATTCATGTGTTCCTTTCCAAATAGTGGAGGATACACTTCCTTGTCGTCCGAAAGGTACCAAATATTGTTGACTTTCAATATTCTAGAAACCAACGACGGATATGGAATGGTAGCACGAAGCCTAACTTGAGCCTCAGAAATAAAAGACATCATCTCCTCCATAATCCACTTGCCCAGATTCCGTGGCTCCATGGCAACAAGTGAGGAAAAGCGCTCAAAATCTCTTCGTACGAAATGGGTGAAGCCCTGGCCTTTCTGAACTAGGCTTCGACTGTACATGTACCAGAGAACTCTATATTCGTCCTTCATCATAGCCGGAGTCACATTGACTTTCTTTCCTTCAATTGGCACATCCGGGAGAAGAATTTGATGACACTCAACTGGAGATAGCTTAAGAGGATCCTCAAGAACATCGACAATACCCAGAAGCACATTGAGATCATGAGCTGTAAGCTTGACTTCTTGGTCATGAACCTTTGTGATCAACACATCCTCATCACTTTCTTGAGTCTTCTCCTGCAATCACATGTTGTGATAAAATAACCGCATGACTTCAGGAGAATAGGGCTTGTGAATGCCAAGAAGTGGCATGAACTGAAGTAGCCAATCGGTCAAATCCAAGTTGCACTTCTCCTTGAAGTGAGCCAAGTCAACGTATACTATCGGACAGAAGGGCCTCGTCGTCTTGAAGTATCATCTATCACCAACAGCATACCGGTGAAGGTTCGGCAATTGACCATCCGGAGGGCGACTTGTCGATACATGTTCCTTTTTGCTTTCGGAACCCTCTGATTTCAGTGAGAATGAGACCTTCTGCTTCTTGCTTCCAGAGGCCTGTGATTTCTAACTAATAGATGATTTGAGAGTCTGAGGTCAATCCTCTTTTTCTTTACCCCGTATCTCATCGACTGTCTTCTCGGTGTCGTCAGACTTTGAAGAGGGTGGAGACGGCGATCTTGTGCATTTGCCCTTTCCGGTAGGAAGAGACCCAGTCTTGAGTCTAGTTGTCGGCTTTGGCGATTCCTGAATCACCACATTTGTCTTCGGCTTCTCTACCGTCTTAGACTTGGTGGTCGACTTCGACGGCTTTGACGATGATTTGGGTTTGGTGGGTTTTGTGGATTTTTCGGAGTCTGTGACTTTGGGCTTATAATATTTGGATTTCTTCCCAGAAGAGTGTTTAGACTGAGATTTGTCCCCAGAATCAGCGATTGGAAGAATTGAGAGTGAGAGGATTTGAGGTTTTTCGGTGATGGGTCCGACGGAGGAGTATTGGAATTGGAGGAAAATGAGGAGATTTAAAGAAATCAATCAGTTAAAACGGTTAGTCTCGCTGGATTGAACAGTCATAATGGTGGAATTTGGAGTAACGATTCATAAACGGACGTAACGGTTGAGAGAATTTGAGAAGAGGGGACTTAGGGTTTCGACGGCAAATGAATAGGGGTTTTGACGAAGTGAAACAACGCTCGCCTTTTAAAACCCTGACTACCGATGTTGCTCGAGCAGATTTTTCTGCATGCTCGAGCATGGGTCTTGCTCGAGCAGACTTCTTGTCTTGCTCGAGCATGTATGAACATATGCACTTTGATTCTCAATTAAATGACTAAGACTAACCTCCCATCAAGTGTGTACTGTGAACACTTGATTCATAGATGGAATTTGAATCTTTGATCAGTGAGATTAGGACTTCTGCTTTCAGGAATTTATCAATCAGCAACTCATGCTCGAGAAGACAGTTGATGGGTTGCTCGAGCATTGTTCTTCAATTCTGATTGTCCCTTCAGATATCTCGTTGTTGCTCGAGTAGGCTCGACCAACGTGCTCGAGCAGGCTGCTTTTTCTTCTATGCTTTACGTTATTGCTCGAGTAAGCTTGAAGAGTGTGCTCAAGCATGGTTCTTCAGTCTGATTACTTGATCTCTTGCTCAAGCAGGATTAAGGAGTATGCTCGAGCATTTCCTTTTGACTTAACAACCTCACTGCTTTTTCTCGTTGTTGCTTGAGCAGATGTCCAGGCATGCTCGAGTAGCAATCATTACTTCTCTAAAGTCAGGAAGGCAGCACTAGTTGTTGCTCGAGCAGGCTTGACAGGCGTGCTCGAGTAGGCTTGACAGGCATGCTCGAGCAACGTTCTCCATGAACATTGCTGTTCTCCGTTGTTGCTCGAGCAGGCTGCTCCCCTTTGCATTTTCTGAGCTTCTCTTTATTGCTCGAGCAGGCTCTTTAATTCAGGTTTTCAATTGAACTTTCACATGAGTGCTCGAGTATAGATTGCTAGCATGCTCGAGTAGGAATGTCTCTGTTACTCTCTGTTTTTGCTCTTATGAGTAGAGCGTCCTGCATAAACACAAACTAGAAACTCTAATGCCAAAGTCAGTAATCTCTTATTAAAATAGATCAAGTAAAAAAAAAAACTTACAGCTCGTTTGGATTAGCCATTCCCAATTCTCTTCAAATGAACAGGAATTGTTCTTTGGCCAGCGGTTGGGTGAAGATTGAAGGTGGAATATCACCTAGAAGGGGGTGAATAGGTGACCTCAAAAATCCTTTCGACGTACGATGGATAAACGATGAAAGCAATAAGAAAGGTAAAGAGAAATGACACAGAGGAATTATACTGGTTCGGCCCAACTTTTTGACCTACGTCCAGTACCCAGACACTCTGGGATTTTCACTATCTCACAAATACAATTACACACTCTGTAACACAGGACGATCCTTTCTCCCTAGGACTCACTCCCCCTTACAAGTTGTAATCATACACCCACACTCAAGATACCACTACCTTGAGATTTGAACGAATGTAAAACAAATGATAAAACTCTCTCACAGAGCAGATGAATAATAAACACTGAAACTCAATAGTATCCGAAGATATAAGCAGAATAGAAATTGATCGCTTTGAATGCCTTGTCTGTGTATGTGTTGGTTCTTGTTGATGGATTCAATCCTTTGAGTATTTATAGTAGTTGAAGATTGAAGAAATATCCGTTAAGGCTCTTTAAAATGACTGTTAGAGATGAAGCAGAAGGGTCGGAATAATCACCGTCATTATTCCTGTATTGTGATTATGACAGTTGAGATCCAGCAAAGGAAATGAAATATTCTTGCCCAGAATGCTGCAGAGGTGTGTCTGTTGGCTGAGTTTCTCGAATAGGCAAGTTTAATAAATGCCAGATTGCTTTAGTCAATATCCTGTGTTGATCCTCATTCTAATAATCTGTAACTCATTAACAAATTGATTAAATGCAATTATGAATAGTAATGAGTAATGATTTGAGGAAATAAAATTACAATCAATTGAATTTGATTTTCTAGAGACGGTGATTTGATAATTAGAA
Source organism: Acacia acuminata (assembly GCA_019022655.1). Lineage (NCBI taxonomy): Eukaryota > Viridiplantae > Streptophyta > Magnoliopsida > Fabales > Fabaceae > Acacia > Acacia acuminata. The sequence goes on along the minus strand of JAFJYI010000324.1, from coordinate 297,646 downwards.
AGATATGACTTTCAGTTAAAGAGTTGATGCCTGGAGATATTGACTTGAGGCAAAAATGAATAACTCGATATTTTATAAGAGAATTAAAGTCTAGAAGAAGTTAATTTGAAACTTTGACTAGAGGCAAATTTGTTTTCCACAAGTTAAAAACGCAAGTCGAAGGAAATTACAACTTGACTTGAGGTAAAAAATAATTGCCTTGAGTTGGTGAGTAGAGGCACTAACTTGATAAGCAAAAGTCAAATATAATTCTTTTCGAAATTCCCAAGTTTAATTTTCCAACTTGAAGCTTGAAAGTCATGCCTTGAGTTAATGACTAGAGTCATTAACTTGATATGCACAAGTTAAAGTCGATGGTTTTGAAAAATCTGCAAGTTGATCTCTTAACTTGAAGTTTAAAAGTCATACCTTGAGTTGATGACTTGAGTCATCAACTTGATATGCAAGAGTCAAAGTCGATACTTTTTAAAAAAATAGACCAACGAAAGACTTAACTTGAGTCAATAAGTATTTGCCTTGAGTTAATGACTTGAGTCATTAACTTGATATCAAGAGTCAAAGACGATGCTTTCCAAAAACTAGAGAATTGAAAGCTTAACTTGATATGAAGAGTGAATGACTTGAGTTATTAACTTGAAATGCAAAAGTTAAACCCGATGCTTTCAAAAGAAATGGCCAAATGTAGACTTAACTTGAGTTAATAAGTGAATGACTTGAGTCAATGACTTGATTCATTAACTTGATATCCAAGAGTCAAATCTGATGCTCTCCAAAGAATAGGCAATTGAAAGCTTAGCTTGATATAAGAAGTTAATGACTTGAGTCATTAACTTGATATGCCAAAAGTCAAATCCGATGCTCCCTAAGAAATGGACCAAATGAGAGATTAACTAGAGTCAATAAGTGTTTGCCTAGAGTCAATGACTTGTGTCATCAACTTGATATTCAAGAGTCAAAATCGATAGTTTAAAAATCTCAAAATTAAAACACATGACTCGAGGCAATTCAATAATTGACTGAGTTAAAAATATTTATTTAAATCATTTCCATAATTTAACTAGAGTCATACATGGATTTAACTAGAGGTTTGCATAGATTTAATTTATTAACTCCAAGGCAAAACCATTTTAGCTCGAGGCAACCAATGCAAAACTTCCAAACACATTATAGATTCAAGTTAACTATATAAAACATGATTTAACCATGAATCTATTAACTTATTTACATTATATATGGTATCATAAAAAACATAGAGAACTAACATTCTCCCTTTTTTTGATGATGACAACACTGCTAATGTTTTGAAAACAAAATTTTTGAAAGTTGAAATATGACAGTTCAAGATAGGCACAGATAGTATGAACGAGATTAGAAAAATTTAAAACAAACTATCTGAACTACATGATCAGAACTACATGTTCAAATATCAGATAATGCATGAAACTATCACAAATCAAAAGTAATGCCTTATAACTGAATCTATCAACTGAAAAACATCATTTGTACTAACTTTCTCCCCCGTTGTCATCAACAAACAAGGAAGAGGGTTTAACAGAAAGAGAAAAAATAACTAGAAACATACCAGGAGAAACATACCTCTAGGGAAGCGAATGACGGACTCGAGGCAATTAATAAATTGCATTATACGATTGAAATAGCGAGAAACATACTTGGAGGAAAAAAAGGATTGTTTGTAGACATTTCACTAATGGACTCGAGGCAGATAGAGGATCCCAAACTAATAGCTCTCTCGGGGCATCTTAACTTGGAGTTACAACTTTGTAACTTCAAATTACATAATATTGGTTGAATTAACTTGAGGCACAAGGGTTAGCAAATGGAGTCATTCTTTACGTTGTTAGCCTCTGTTTTTCATCTTCTAAACAGAGTCTTGCAAAACAACAATATATGCTCTTTGGTACCCTATGTTTCTTGGGTCCACATAAGATTAGACATTGCAGCTCTTAAACATGCTCTTAAATAATTGAAAGAAATATTATATTTGAGCAAGGAGAATATCACAATCAGCAATAATGGTATCCAATTGATTCATGACATTGAACATACAGGTCAATGAATAAATAATACCAAGAAAGTTATTTCTCAATAAAAATTTGTAAATACACTCTATGTAGGAAAGTATGTCATTGATATGAATCTTACGTAAACCACGGATGAGATTGAATTTTCAAAAATAATAATGAAACATGCAAATAGTTTCAAATCTCAAATATTCTTTCGAATCATGATAATGCATTATGAAATTGAGATTTTGAAGATATGCAAACTCAGTTTTGAAATATGTTTAAAAACAATGCTCTCTCAAAAAACAATGGATGTCAACATGTGAGAGAATATATCAGAATGCTTCAATTTTGAAGAACATGTCGAACATAGAAGTTGACAAGTAGAAGAATTTCCCAAAAGCAAAGATCATAAGACATGCTTAGCACAATAGAGAGAGAGAGAGATATATATATATATATATATATATATATATATATATATGCAAAACGACTTTGCAATTGATCAAGATATAATCTTGCCTCTTAAAATAGAGTCTTGAAATATATGAACATTCAAGGCAAGAATTTGAATATAGTTACTCAAAGATGGATGAAGATAAAGTTGATGACTTTGAGTAACAAAATGACTACTAGGATTCACAGATGATGAAGCATATTCTCATCAGTCCAAATGACTAGAGATCCAGTATATTATCCTAGTTAGTTATTCTACTAATGATTAATGCATTAAGATTCAATGCATTAATGAACATCATAAAGATTGGAATAACTAGACCAACTAAGAATGTATGCTTTAAGCATAACAGTTTCACAAAATTGAATTCTTTTCTTAAAGATAGGCTTGAAACTCATATTTGTTAGGCATGAGGTCCAACTAGATCGAGAATGAAACTAAAGAGTTCAAGCAACACATTGAATTCCGAAGATTAATAGGAAAAACTCAACCAGACAAATTTGAAGCATATCTGACATTCAAAGATATTAACTTCCAATTTTGAAACACTATTTGAATGCAATCAAAGTATGAATATTTTTCAAAACTTTTTTATGCATTTTCACAAAGCAGAGTGAATTGACATCAAAAACAAATTTTAGAATTGTGCATTTCGCAAAACATAAACTCAGAAAGTTATGCACAAATTCATTTACAGTCTATTTAGCAATTTGAAAAACATTTTGAAAGCCATAAATGATTGATTGCTAATGAAATGCAATAATGGACAAGTATTCATTACCCAAATATGAATTTCATATAAGCACAGTATAGGGTACGGTTAAATATCACCATAATTCCTCTTGTCCTTATAGAGAGGCTTGCTTGATTAAGGTAGATTGATGTAGATGTCTCCTTCTTCGACATTCACCATCAACATCAAGCATTGCTTCTTCAGCTTCCTCAAGAGTCGAATTATTTCACTATGTAGTTGCTCTCTTGAGAAGCTTTCTTTGATCCTACAAAACTGTATAAGTCTTTTTCTCTCTTGGTATCCAACCTTGCTTGGATCCAATCATTGTTAGTGTGTAGGAACAAGATCATATGCTCTTAAGAATATAACTAATTCAGAATAACTGACCACAGAGAATTAAGCATGACTCTGTAAAAGAAATAATTTCTTTTCAAATTATCATGTCTGCATAAAGAATTAAACTTTTTGAACATTGCAATCCCTTTATGAATAAATCTGTCAAATGGATTTTCAAGGGATAAGAAAGAAATCAATTTCAAAATAGTTTTAAATGCTCATTCATAATATCCAAAGTATAAAACCTCAATAATTATTACTGATAATAGCGTAGGAGGTTTTACCATTGTATACCTTTTACCTTAGGCACTTGGAGGATCGACTTTGCTTACCCACTGCCTCTTCTTCATATGTCTTTCCATGGGTGTCTGCAAAGTTCTCTCAAAGGGTATAGACTTCAAGAGTCTTCTGCTTGATACTTGAGAGGATCTCCTTTTTGGTTCATAAGAAACTCTTCGACTCTTAATCTTCTCTATACCTTTATATCCATTCTTTTTGGAATCAATCTGCACACACAAGGCAATAGATGGACATTTTGGTACCCATTTATACTTGGGTCCTTCATTGTTGTTCGAGCCTTAGGGAAAACATAAGATCCCTTTGGTACCCATTGATAATTACCAACAGGTTTATCTCTTCTTTCTTTCTTTCTTTCTTATGAAAACATTATGAAGTATTATGTCCCTTTTGATTACAATAACTATAGTGAGCAAAGGGGTTCAAACAGTGGACAGTTTTTTGAAAATAGTTTAAGTAGGATTTTCCACCACTTTTCTTTTTCCCTTTCTTTTTGTCAAAAATGGGATTGTAACCTATGCTTGATCGATCATTTGTAAATCTTTGAGCTTTTAAAATAACATTGAGCATTTCACTACCTTTAGTGAACTTCTCAAGTGTTTTCGTAAGATAAATGTTTTTCTTCTCAAGATCAGTGCACTTTTCACAAATAGAGTTTTCACAAACCAGAGGAGTATCTTTAGCCTGTTATTTAAGCAATTTGTTTTTCTTCTTTGAAGAAATAAGATCTTTCACAATTCTTTTAAACTCAGAATGCAGTTCATTATATTCAGAAAGTAGCTCATCATATGTAGGCTCAGAGTCACTTACTTCATCGTCATTTTCAGATTGTTCTTCAGCAACTAGACAGACATTTGCTACTTCTTCTTCCTCACTTTCTTCATCTGAAGAACTATCTCCCCATATGGCAGATACGTAAGCTTTCTTCTTGAAGTGATTGAATCTTTTCTTTTTCTCTTTCTCTTTATCCTTCAGCTGAGGACATTCAGATTTGATATGACCCGACTTCTCACACTCGTAGCAAATTATTTGTTCTTTATCCTTCAATTCTTCTCTGTTGCTAGAAGTTCCTTTCTGGAATCTATTTCTGAAACCTTGGTCCGTCTTGTAGAATTTTTTGAATCTTCAAACGAACATAGCCATCTCATCGTCATCCTTATCTTCCTCATTGGGTTCTTTTTCTTTCACAACGTTCAGAGCAACACCTTTGTTTCGTTGTTGTTGATTTCATCCAAGCCCTTATTGAATTTCGGTTTGCCTTCGTATTCATAAGCTTCCGAACAAAGGTGCAGCTATTGATTGCATTGATTCTCCACGGGCTTCTTCGATTGCTGTGACTTTAGCTTCCCAATCTTTAGTCAAGACATTAATGATTTTCCTGACTTGAGAATTTTGCTCGTATGTTTTACCCAAGGCTGATAATTGGTTGATCAAATGGGTAAAATGAAGTTGAAACTCTCCTATAGATTCTCTGGTCTTCATACGTAGAAGATCATATTCAGTTGTCAATGTGTTGATGCAATTTTCCTTTATACCCAAGGTTCCTTTGTATGCAATCTCCAATGCTTTCCACATGTCTTTTGCGCTCGTCAGATTGCAAATCCTAAGTACTCTTGTTGACTAAGAGCACTTTGAAGCATCGAATAGCTTTGCTATTGAGAGTAACAAGTCTTCTGTCATTTTCATTGTATTCTTCTTCATGCTTGACTGCTTGAACTCCATCTTTAGTGACTGATGGTTTATAATCACCTTTCTTGAACACATTCCATAAACCAAATTCAGTAGCCATAACGAAGACTCTAAATTTGGCTTTCCAAAAGGAGTAATGTTCTCCGTTGAAACCAGGAGGACGATTGATAGAAGCTCCATCAGGTAATATTCCTTCCATGATCTTTCTCAGGATGTTAAGCCCAACTGAGAAACCTGGCTCTAATACCAAATGAAGGTGGAATATCACCTAGAGGGGGGTGAATAGGTGATCAAAAAAATTCTTTCGACGTACGATGGATAAACGATGAAAGCAGTAAGAAAGGTAAAGAGAAATAACACAGAGGAATTATACTGGTTCGGTCCAACTCTTTGACCTACGTCCAGTACACAGACACTGTGGGATTTTCACTATCTCACAAATACAATTACACACTTTGTAACTGAGGACGATCCTTTCTCCCTAGGACTCACTCTCCTTTACAAGTTGTAATCATACACCCACACTTAAGATACCACTACCTTGAGATTTGAACGAATGTAAAACAAATGCTAAAACTTTCTCACAGAGCAGATGAATAATAAACACTGAAACTCAATAGTATCCGAAGATATAAGCAGAATTGAAATTGATCTCTTTGAATGCCTTATCTGTGTATGTGTTGGTTCTTGTTGATGGATTCAATCCTTTGAGTATTTATAGTAGTTGAAGATTGAAAAAATATCCGTTGAGGCTCTTTAAAATGACCGTTAGAGATGAAGCAGAAGGGTCGGAATAATCGCCGTCATTATTCCTGTAATTGTGATTATGACAGTTGAGATCCAGCAAAGGAAATGAAATATTCTTGCCTGAATGCTGCAGGTGTGTATGTTGGATGAGTTTCTCGAATAGGCAAGTTTAATAAATGCCGATTGCTTTAGTCAATATCCCGTGTTGATCCTCATTCTAATAATCTGTAACTCATTAACAAATTGATTAAATGCAATTATGAATAGTAATGAGTAATGATTTGAGGAAATAAAATCACAATCAATTGAATTTGATTTTCTAGAGACGGTGATTTGATAATTAGAAAGATATGACTTTTAGTTAAAGAGTTGATGCCTGGAGGTATTGACTTGAGGCAAAAATGAATGACTCGATATTTTATAAGAGAATTAAAGTCTAGAAGAAGTTAATTTGAAACTTTGACTAAAGGCAAATTTGTTTTCCACAAGTTAAAAATGCAAAGTCGAAGGAAATTACAACTTGACTTGAGGTAAAAAATAATTGCCTTGAGTTGGTGAGTAGAGGCACTAACTTGATAAGCAAAAGTCATGTGTAATTCTTTTCAAATTCCCAAGTTTAATTTTCCAACTTGAAGCTTGAAAGTTATGCCTTGAGTTAATGACTAGAGTCATTAACTTGATATGCAGAAGCTAAAGTCAATGGCTTTGAAAAATCTGCAAGTTGATCTCTTAACTTGAAGTTTAAAAGTCATGCCTTGAGTTGATGACTTGAGTCATCAACTTGATATGCAAGAGTCAAAGTCGATACTTTTTTTAAAAAATAGACCAAGGAAAGACTTAACTTGAGTCAATAAGTATTTGCCTTGAGTTAATGACTTGAGTCATTAACTTGATATCAAGAGTCAAAGACGATGCTTTTCAAAAACTAGAGAATTTAAAGCTTAACTTGATGTGAAGAGTGAATGACTTGAGTCATTAACTTGAAATGCAAAAGTTAAACCCGATGCTTTCAAAAGAAATGGCCAAATGTAGACTTAACTTGAGTTAATAAGTGAATGATTTGAGTCAATGACTTGATTCATTAACTTGATATCCAAGAGTCAAATCGATGCTCTCCAAAGAATAGGAATTGAAAGCTTAGCTTGATATAAGAAGTTAATGACTTGAGTCATTAACTTGATATGCCAAAAGTCAAATCCGATGCTCTCTAAGAAATGGACCAAATGAGAGATTAACTAGAGTCAATAAGTGTTTGCCTAGAGTCAATGACTTGAGTCATCAACTTGATATTCAAGAGTCAAAATCGATAGTTTAAAAATCTCAAAATTAAAACACATGACTCGAGGCAATTCAATAATTGACTGGAGTTAAAAATATTTATTTAAATCATTTCCATCATTTAACTAGAGTCATACACGGATTTAACTAGAGGTTTGCATAGACTTAATTCATTAACTCCAAGGCAAAACCATTTTAGCTCGAGGCAACCAATGACAAACTTCCAAACACATTATGGATTCAAGTTAACTATATAAAACATGATTTAACCATGAATCTATTAACTTATTTACATTATATTTGTTATCATCAAAACGTCAAAAACATAGAGAACTAACAAAGATGTCTGCCAGTTGAAGGTGTGTGGGAATGAACATCACTTTGACATCTTTCTTTTGAACGTGATCTCTGATGAAGTGATGTCTTACATCAATATGCTTGGTCCTTGTATGTTAAACTAGATTTTTTGCCAAACTTATTGTACTTGTGTTGTCACAGAATTGGTATTTCCTTCAGATGGACCCCAGAGTCTTGAAGTTGTTGTTTAAGCTACAAGACTTGAGCACAACAGCTTGAGGCAGCAACATACTCAGCCTCAGTGGAGGATACAGCCACAGTCGTCTATTTCTTGCTGAACAAGATACGAGAGATCCTCCAAGAAATTCACATTGTCCGCTAGTGCTTTTTCTATCAGTCTTGTAACCCACATGATCTGAGTTTGAGTATACAACCAAGAATTCTTGTTGACCTTTAGGGAACCAGAGACCCAATTCCTTTGTATCCGAGAGATACCAAAAGATTCTCTTAATGTGTTCGGCATGTGATTCTTTAGGAGCTGATTGGAATCTTGCGCACATTCCCACACTAAATTGAATATCAGGCCGACTTGCTATTAAGTATAGTAGTGACCCAATCATCCCTCTATACTTAGTTATATTGAAATCCTTCCCTTTTTCTTCATCGGCATCCAGAGAGGCCATTGAACTCATTGGAGTATCTACACCATTGCAATGCTCCAATCCAAACTTATTGAGAAGATCACAGAGATACTTCGTTTGTGAAATGAATATCCCGTTTTTCCGTTGTTTGATTTGTAATCCGAGGAAATAGTTAAGCTCTCCCATTATTGACATTTCGAACTCACCCTGCATAGTCTTAGAGAAATCCTCGCAGAGAGATTCATTAGTTGATCCAATAATAATATCATCCACATAAATTTGAACTAATAACACATCACTCATTTTATCAGTTCTTATAAAACGAGTTGTGTCCGCTTTTCCTCTTACAAATCCTTGATCTAAAAGAAATTTACTTAGACGTTCATACCAAGCTCTAGGAGCTTGCTTCAAGCCGTATAAGGCTTTCTTGAGACGATAAACATGATCTGGATGATGATCATTTTCAAAACCAGGAGGTTGTTCAACATACACTTCCTCCTGAATAAACCCATTTAGGAAAGCACTTTTCACATCCATTTGATAAAGCTTGAATCCTTTGATACAAGCAAAGGCCAAGAGTACGTGTATAGCTTCCAATCTAGCCACTGGAGCATACCTTTCCTCATAATCAATTCTTTCTTCCTGATTATAGCCTTTTGCAACTAATCTAGCCTTGTTACGGACTATAATCGCAGATTCATCTCATTTGTTTTTGAATACCCATTTAGTGCCAATGACCGGATGGTCTTTAGGCCAGGTACCAAGTCCCAAACTTGATTTCTATCAAATTGGTTTAATTCCTCTTGCATTGCTATCACCTAATCATTGTCTGATAGGGCTTCGTCAATCTTAGAGGACTCAATCTCAGATATGAAGGCAGAAAAGGTAACCTCATTCAAGGTACTTTTTCTGGTTCTTACCCCTTGATTTACATCTCCTATTACTTGGTCTAAAGGATGATTCCTAATGAACTTCCAAGCTTTAGGCTGAGATTGATCAGGATTTTCAAAGATATTTTGAGAATCATTTTCAAAAACATTTTCTGGATTTTCAAGAGAGGTAGGAGTAGTTTTTGGAAAGAATTGATTTTTATAGGAAACTTCCTCATCATCATCCAATGAATCATCAATCTTAGATTCACAAAACACAATATGTATTGATTCTTCAACTACACGAATAAGTTTATTAAAGATTCTATATGCTTTACTTCTATTAGAATAACCAAGAAAGATACCTTCATAAGCTTTGGGATCAAATTTACCCAGTTATCCTTACCATTGTTGTGAACAAAGCATTTACGATAGCGATATGAAGATGTCCTAAGTTTCCTTTCCTCCCTTTGTAGAGCTCATATGGTGTTTTGTTAAGCTTCTTCCAGAGATAGGCTCGGTTTGATATATAGCTAGCCGTGCTCATAGCATCTGCCCAGAAAACTTGTGAGGTCTGATTTTCATTTAACATTGCACGAGCCATCTCAGTGAGTACACGATTCTTTCTTTCGACCACACCATTCTGTTGTGGTGTCCTTGGAGATGAGAAATTGTGATCGATTCCGTGAGCATCACGGAAATTCTCCGAATGCTTGATTCTCGAATTCACCTCCATGATCTATTCGAATGGCTGTAATGCAAATACCTTTCTCATTTTGCACCTTATTAGCAAACACAACAAACACATCAAATGTTTCATCCTTAGAGGATAAGAAAATAGTCCAGGTGAAACAAAAAAAATCATCGACAATGACAGAGTATACAAGTTCCCACCAAGACTCTTTACCCTTGCAGGTCCAACTAAGTCCATGTGGAGTAATTGAATAGGTCGGTTTGTCAATATTTCAAACTTGTTTTTAAAAGAAGATTTGGTTTGCTTACCCCTTTGACATGAATCACAAATCATGTCATTTTTGAAACGAAGTTTGGGTAAACCAATTACTAAATCTTTTCTTAACAACTTAACAAGTTGAAACACATTGACATGAGCTAAACGCTTGTGCCACAGCCAACTCTCGTCTAAGTTGCGAACAAAACACTTTTCAGAATCAATTTTTGGCAAGTCCAAGGTATAACAATTTCTTTCACGAGGAGCTTTGAATAATACCTTTAGTTTACCTTTATCAATTGGGAGATCATCCTTGTTGACAATGAGGCATTCTTCAGAATCAAAGATGATCCAATTGTTCTTATCGCCACTCTGTCTTACACTCGGAGATTGTGACGAGGCCTTCCACAAGATACACATCTTTGATCTCGAGGTCCATCCTTAGTACCAATCTCACCAATCCCAGTGATTTTTCTGGATTGGTTTCCTCTAAAGGTGACTTTACCACCTTCTTTTGATCTCATTGCAACAAACTTGTCTTGATCTCCTGTCATGTGTCTAGAGCACCCACTGTCAATGTACCACTTGTTGATTATTGATGCTCTCAGAAAAACCTGCAATCAGAAAAGATTTAAACTTTAGGTACCCACCTTTTCTTGGGTCCTTTGTGGTTAGTTCGGGCCTTAGGAACATAAGTTCCCTTAGGTACCCATTGATAAGTACCAACAGGTTTGTCTCTTCTATCCCTTTTATGGAAACAAGATGAAGTATTGTGTCCCTTTCGGTTACAATAATTATAGTGAGCAAACAGGTTTGAAGAGTGGACTGTTTTTTGAAAGTAATTCAAATAGGATTTTCCACTTGTTTTCTTCTTGCCTTTCTGTTTATCAAGAATAGGATTGTATCCTATGCTTGAACGATCATTCGTAAACCTTTGAGCTTTCAAAATTACATTGAGCATTTCACTACCTTTAGTGAATTTCTCAAGTGTTTTTGTAAGATACGTATTTCTTTTTTCTAAATCCAGGCACTCATCACAAATAAGATTTCCATTGAGGTTTTCAACTTGTTGTTTAAGAGTTATGTTTTCCCTTTTCAAATGTATGCATTCCTCAACAACTTTTTCAAATTCAGATTGTACCTCATTGTATTCATTAAATAACTCATCATATGTAGGTTGCAGATCACTTACCTCAGTATCTTTTTCAAATTGCTCTTCTTTTGCAACCAGACAAACGTTGGCAGTTTCTTTCTCTTCTTCGCTTTTTTCATCTGAAGAACCATCTCCCCATATGGCTGACACGTAGGCCTTCCTTTTGAATTGATAGGGCTTCTTCTTCTTTTCTTTTTCACTGTCCTTTAGTCGGGGACATTCTGATTTGTAATGACCAGGTTTTTCACATTCGTAACAGATAACTTGATCTTTATCTCTGAATTCACGTCTGTTGCTTGAGCTTCCTTCTGAAATCTATTTCTAAAGCCTTGATCTTTTTTTGTAGAACTTCTTGAATCTTTGCACAAACATGGCCATTTCATCATCGTCCTCATCATTTTCATCTTTATCTTATTTTTCCTTTACCGTGTTAAGAGCGATGCCTTTGTTTTGACTACTATTGACATCATCCAAATCCTTTTTGAATTTCAGATTGCTTTTATATTCTGACAAGATTCCGAATAAGGCAGCAACTGAGGCCATTGATTCTCCTCGAGCCTCTTCTATTACTGTGACTTTAGCTTCCCAGTCTTTTGTTAGAACATTGAGAATCTTTCTGACTTGAGGACCTTGATCATAGATCTTACCCAAAGCTGCCAATTGATTTGTCAGATGAGTATATCGAAGTTGGAATTCAAATAGTTTCTCCCGACTTCATTTGAAGTAAGTCATACTTGATGGTCAAAGTATTGATACGGTTCTCCTTGATGCCAGAAGTTCCTTCATACGTAATTTCCAAGGCCTTCCACATTTCCTTTGCGGTTGACAAGTTGCTTATTCGAAAGTACTCCTTTGACTAAGAGCACTTTGCAGCATAAGGATAGCTTTACTGTTTAGAGTGATGTTCTTTTTATCATTCTCATCAAATTCAGCTTCGATCTTTGGAACAGTAATTCCTCCTTCAATCTTTATAGGAACGTAATCTCCAGTTTCTATCACTCGCCAGAGACCATATTCGGTAGCCATTAGGAACACCATAAATTTTGCTTTCCAAAAGGAATAGTGTTAGCCATTAAATCCGGGATCGATTAATTGAAGCACCATCGTGCAATATTCCTTCCATGATCTTTCTCGGGATGTTAAGCCTAACGAGAAACCAGGCTTTGATACCAAATGAAGATGGAATATCACCTAGAGGAGGGGTGAATAGGTGATCTAAAATTTTTCGCACAAACACAATTAAACAGAGATAGGGAATGAGAAGAGACACAAAAACGATTTATACTGGTTCAGTCTAATTCTTCAACCTACATCCAGTCCCCAAGCACACCTTGGGATTTCCATTGACTTCTCAAACTTTCGAACAATTACATACTCTGTAAACAAATGATGATCATTTCACTCTCGGACTCACTCCCCCTTACAAGTTGTAATTGATACACCCACACTTAAGGTTTCTTAACCTTAAGATTTACTAACTGAATGAAATGAATAAGTGTTTAATAACTCCTTATGAGTAGATAACTGATGAACACTGAAGTACACGAGAATATCTGAAGATATTAATGAAACAATTGAAACAGCGATTTGCAATAAATTAAGACTGGATATTTAACTACATACAACTGATCTTAAAGGTATGAATTCTTAGACTTGCTATGTGATACATCCGGTCTTAAAATTCTGATTTTTAGATCGACTATGTAATAGAGTGGGTCTTAAAAGTCAAGACATCTAGTTTTAAAAGTCATACTTTTTAGACCTTCGTATAATACAAAATGGGTCTTAAAAGTCCAGACCAATTTTTTTTTAGACTTGTTATTTTTATCATTCGGTCTAATTTTTTCCCGTATTTTTTTTTTCTCTAATCGATTTCTTCCTCCTACCCATCCACCAACCAATCCAGCACCTAAAAGATAGTACTTTAAGCTACAAGATTTGAACAATTTATTATGAATTACAAATTAAATTATTGGAAATAAATACAAATATTATTCACCATGAGTTATGTCCTCTTAATGAATATACTAAGACAACACCTAAATGAACATACATGCCCAATTCACCATGTCTTGATCAAATTCTCGCCCAACAACAATTCTTTTTTTTATCATACCCCTTTTGTATCTCCCAAGGATCCTGCCACAAAAATAAAAACAAAAACAAAAGCTTCACAATCAATGACATTGTTTAAGAACAAAGGAAGAATATTTAGTTAAAACCTTAAAGTTCTCAAACAATTCTTCATATGAATATATTACCAGATGAATTGTCTCTTTTATAAAGGGATATTCTCCCATATCCCTTCATAATGATTATTTCTTATGCCAAGTTCATTATCTGCTTTATCTTCCTTGTTCTTCTGGGAGACCCCTTGAAAAGAAGGAGTACTCTCATGAAGATTATAATTTGAATGAATTTCTTTATCAATATCAATGAACCTTTTTCCTTGGAGAGCTATAGACCACATTTTATTTTCTTGATTAGTGATATAGAACACTTGTTTCGTATGATCTACCATAATAAAAGGTTCATCTTTAAAACTTCTACTATTTACATCCACTAATGTAAATCTTAGCCGATCGATCTGAACACCATTATTGACATTAACCCACTTGCATTTGAAAATGAGAAATTTAATTTTAACATAGTCCACCTCCCAAATCTCTTCAATAACCCTATAATAAGGCATGACTCGCAATTTAGACTTACTATGTTTCGAATTGGAGAAGTGCATAGATTCAGCCTCTAACATAACACCACCGCTTCGGATGGTGCTCTTATCATATAAGGACTTCGTGTAAAAGGTATAACGATTGATCACGTATGAATTCCAAGTTATGACATCAATCTTAGGACTACGTACTAACCATTTTATTGTATTATACATTCCTCTTCCTTGATCTTTTGTTGAACCAATTTGCAAAAGTTCATTATGCTCCCTAATTAACCTTTGTTCAATCATTCGACTATTTTCTTTCTTTACAGCTTCTTTATGTGCATTTATACTATCTTGAACTTCATCAACATTATTCAAAATGTATAAGTGGACTTGTAGCAATTCATGAGGATTCATACTCTTTACTTTGAATTCCCTCATCTACCCCCTTCATCATGCCGATGTTTAGGAAGCACAATATGTCTTATTTTGCAAAAATAATTTTGACAAAATTCCATGACTTTTTCAAAAACATATTTCCAAACAATTGATGCTTCTGGCCAATTTGCGTTCTTCATATACCCTTTTAAGAATTTCATAGATATTTTAATTAGGTATATCCATCGTAAATGGATAAGGCCACCCAATTTTATTTCCCTCATTAGATGAAAAATTAAATGAACCATGATGTCAAATAATGTAGGAAGAAAAAGCTTCTCAAGCTGGCACAAGATAAGATATCCTTCATTTTCCAATGCATCCAATTTTTCAATCTAAAAAACTTTACTACAAACTGCATTAAAGAATAAACAAAGTCCAGTCAAAATGTGTTGAAGATTGTATTTGACAATGCCTTTAATAGCTACTGGGAGTAGCTATTACATTAAGACATGACAATCATGAGACTTTTGGCCTACTAATTTCAAGTGTTTTATCAATACAACCCTATTAAAATTTAAAATACCCCGAGAGAACTTTTGTGTCATGTAAACACTCGCAAAAAACTTCTTTTCTCATCCTTAGACAAAGTATGAAAAGCTTGGGGACAATAAGTTCTCTTACCATATGGCCTTGAATGTAAGTCTTTGCGTATTCCTATTGCTTGCAAATCCAATCTTGCATTCACACCATCCTTGGAACTATCTTGTATGTTGAGAAGTGTGCCAACAATACTATCAAATATATTTTTCTCCACATGCATGACATCAATACAGTGTCTTACATCAAGATTGCACAATATGGAAGATCGAAGAATACTTATCTCTTTTTCCATAATTTTTTTTTCATTTCTTCTCTTTGCAGTGTTACCAAAGATGACATTGATATTTTTCACCTTTTTATAAACTTGCTCCTCAGTCAATGCCTCCGGAGCATCTTAATACTCTAAGCCACCAAAAAAAGCTTTCTTTAATCGACGATATGGGTGGCTCGATCTAAGAAATATCCTATAGCCAAGATAAATCATCCTTCTTCCATGTTGAAGTTGATGGTAGCATATGCCTTCTTCACAAATTGGACATGCTTTATGGCCTTTTACACTATATCTTGACAAGTTAACATATACTTGGGAACTACATTTATATTACAAAAGGTTATAGCTTGCATTTTAAAAACCTCCTTCTTGTTCGAGTAAAAACATCGACACCTTTTTTCCACAAGTCCTTCAAGTTTTCGATGAAGGGCTCAAAGTAAACATCAATGTCATTTTCAGGTTGTTTTGGTCCAAAATTCAACATAGACAGCATGATGTACTTTCGTTTCACGCATAACATAGGAGATACATTATAAATAATCAAGAGTACAGACCATGAACTATGTATGCTACTAAGGCTACCATATGGATTCATGCCATCCATGCTAAGGGCAAGCCTAAGGTTCCTAGGTTCTTCGCTGAAGATATGAAATAATTGATAGATTTTCTTCAATTGAAAAGAATCAGCCAGATGTCGAAGCTTTCCATCACAAATCCTCTCATCTGCATGCCACCTCAATTGTTTTGCATCATTTTCATTAGCAAACAAGCACTTGAACCTTGGTATGATTGGAAGATACCACAACACTTTTGCAAGCCGCCATATTTGATTTGTACCTTAGTGTTTCACATATCAAACACTTTTGCTTCTTTTCAAACTCTTTTTATACCAATATGCAATCATTCGGGCATGTATGGATCTTTTTGTACTCCATCCCCAAAGGTCAAAGTATTTTCTTAGCATCATAGTATCGATGCGGAAATATATTGTCATTAGGAAGTATGTCCTTAAAAGCCTCAAGCATTTATGAAAAACTCTTATCACTCCATCCATGTAGTGCTTTCAAGCTTACTGATTTCAATACTACGTTGAACAATTGGTAATTTTGACATCCAGGTTAAAGTGGCTTCTCTGTATCAATGCACAGATTACTATATGCATGTGATTGCTCAAAAGCCTCTTCTCCTACATCTCAAATAATGTTCTCTATCCAATCATCCATATTAGTGTCACTATCATCAAATGCCACTTCCATATGTTGAGATACACTTAACATTTTTTCACCATGCCAAACCCATACTGTATAAGTCTTGCAAAATCCTTCACAAATTAAATGTGTGTGTATAGCTTCAGCACTTAGCCGCCTCTCATTCAAACATTCTACACAAAGACAATAAAACTTCATGTTACACCTCCACCGGCCTCGCCCTTTCGGGTGGCGGGTTAGAGGGATTCCTTTTTAGAAATTACCTTTCCCTTATTATTAGTCCATTTAATGATAATTCAGAGTATGCGTAGCAGAGCACAGGACCGGTTTGGACAAACTACGTACTGGTAAAAAGTAAAAGTCAACAAAAAGTAAAGTCCCCGGAGGGTTAGGTTACAGTCATCCGACAGTAAGTATCTAGATAATAAGTATAGTCATCCAAAATATAAAATACAAAATACGATAGGGCATCCCCTATCCTTCATCTCGCCTTGGCCATCACTACCTTTGCAAAAAGGCCTTTATCAATCGGGCACGATCTCCTATGTCACCATAAGCTCTTGAGGTCCAATAATGGCCCCCAGAGTAACCGTCAATACTCATGCACTATATGCGATATGTGTATGCATGAAACCATGTGAGTATGTAAACATAGATAAACGTGCCAAACATGCCACAATATGCAAACAGACATACACACGACAACACGTCTTCGCACCGTCGGGTCGCCTTACCAAGGCAGACCCCGGAATTACTGGAATCATCAGCCCGTCTCCGTTGAGTCACCACATAGGTCGACCCCGGCAGGCACCCTCAACGCTAGTGACACATCACAAACATGATCTGTATGCATATTTGGCAAACAATACAAAAACACACATATGGCAAGCAAATACATACATCAAACATATAAGAGTGCCGGAGTAAAGAGGTTACTACCTGGTGTGGTGGATACCGTTTTTACTACCTTTGTGCTCTGTGGCCTCTCTAAAAGTACCCATTTGACCTAAAACATTAAAATACCCCTTTTTCAGTATTTACAAAAATGCCCTTACATTATGTTTTCCTAAAACCGAGCCCACATGCAATTTCCAGAAATTCACTGTTTTTGTCCCAACTTCAGGGATTTTTCATAAATTCCACAAAACTCCTTTTGATGTGAAACCAGTTCCATTAGAACCTTTAATAAGTCTATTTTTACAAGAAAAAATATTCTTAGACCCTGAAAGTACAAATATTTTGGAGTGTTGCTTGCTTTATCTCCTCTGGTCCAGATTCACGTTACTGTCTTAGCCTCTTTTTCAACCATTTATTTCACCTAGTAAACCTTATCCAAATCCATCATATTATATATGTAAACTCATGCCCCAGATGTCTAGTTTCTGAATAAAACATTTCAGCTTAAAAAGAGGTTATTTACCCCCTTAAAAACGCGTTAGAAGGGTCACTGCCCAGATTCACTGAAGCTGGCAGCAAGCCCCCTCATGGGGTTTTTGGTGTTTTCGGCTTCGGAAACTTTAGCCATAGCTATAACCTATACAAAAACTCATTCCAGAGCCTTTGAAGACATTAAAAATGAAAATATCCAACCCCAAAACCAAGCTTCTACCATTTGCACGAATTTTCCTTTCATAAGAACTCAAGAGAAGAGGTTGTCGGGGTTACCTGAAATCGGAAGACCGGTGAATGAACTTGAAAGCTTGAGCTTGGATCCCTAGCTATGGTGGCTGATGGGTTTTTCTTGGATTCTCTGTAAATTTCATGGCTAAGGGTGAAAAAGGAGAAGAAATTACCTTTTTAATAAAGGTAAATTTGATTCAAATTGAACTGGAATTAATTGGCGTAAGTTTCTGGCTAGTAGGGAGTAATTTGGATATGTAATTTTTGAATTAACCTCCAAGTTTTTCTAGAAAAGTCCAGGGAGTCCAGAAGCTGACACGTGGCCAAATTCACCTGAAAATATCTAGATATTTACTTGCTTTTGGGGCAAATTATGCGTTTGGCCCGAAACTTTTGAAAATTACGATTTTGGCCCAAAACTTTTTAATAGTTACCAATCCTTGCCCCACATTTTTTCTGCCTAAAAAGGACACATGTGGCCCCATTTTGGGCCCACATGCCTTCCCAAACCAATTTTTACCTATTTATTCCCATTTTGCCCCTGTTCTCCGAACGTGGGACCTGCGGTTTGACTTTTACACTGATTTTTCTTTCTTTTCCCTCAAGTAAATATTTCCAATGATTAAAGGGAGTGTGTGACACCTAAGAGGCTCCACACATTGGGTCTCTGACATTTAATTCTTTTTTCCCTCACTTTTCTGGTCCAGTTCCCGCTCTACCGGTCCGTATGGGTCCCGCCGGCCATCAGATTGGTTCCCTTTGTACTTTTCTTTATCTTTTCCAAACTTTTCCTTCTTGAATAGACACTCCTATGTGACACTTCCCAAACTTCATGGAGTGGCCCCACATTAGACCTGCTCAGTCCAAAAGGAACCCCTAATCGGTCCTTATCGGTCCCCTTTCGTTAGTTATTCACCTGTGGGACCCGCATGTCGCTTTTTGGCCGAAGTAAGACTTATATTACCTGGTTTTCCTCTTCTTCCCATGGTAATCAAAATTTAAAATTATAAGGTCCAAAAATTGACTGTTTCGTCCTTGATTTTACCCCTTTTTATCATTACACCAATTGATCGATCGAGACGGAATAAAATAATACTAATAATGCCAATAATCGAAAGTAAAACTTTTTATTAATTCCATAATATTTACAAGTACAAGGATTACAACTGTGGGGGTGTTACACTTCCCACTATCATTATTGGCATTTCTTTTAGTAAATTCTAAAAATTTCCTCGCCTCATTATCATATTCAACACTCGTTCGTCTCACATTTATCCAATTGTAATCCATAGTCGAATTCCTGTATATGGAAAAAGATTAACATACATTATCGCAAAAAATTGAAAATTGAATAAACTAAGCCAACTTCAAATGCATATGCTCAATGTAGGTTCTGTATTTTTTTCAAGGAGATACTTGACCATAAATGCATCACGAAGAATCACTCTTGGCCATAAATGCATCACAGTGAATCTAACAAGAAAAATAAATGCATCACAAGCAAAATAAATGCATTGCGTGAAGGTTTTGTGGACTCACATGTAGCATATAAATTCAAAGGATTTTGTAAAGGATAATTCCACATACGTTACTTCGTTAGAAAGGCTTTTTGCGAGAAATAATTTCACAAACATTGTGTAACATCCTAATTTTTACATTAGGATATAATTACAATAAAAAAATTATTAATCATGATACATGAATTATTGTGTAATTATTAAAATAAAGGTTTCTATATAAAATATCATTAATGATAGTAAAAGAAAGTAGTGGAATAAGGATCTACAAATAATTAATAGTGGTTGGAAAAAAAATGGGGGGAAAAAACGTACAGAAAAGAAAAAGGAAATAAAAATAATAGTATAATAATGAATAAAATAATATTTTATTTATAAAATTAAAACAGGAAGAGAGGTTTAGAGAGAGCAACTTCAGGTTTCAGCATGAAGAAGAGAAGACATAGTGAGCGGGTTCTTTTTTTGGTGGTGATACTTTTAAGGCCGATATTCCTAAACGCCGGTATTAAAAGTTAACCTTTTGGACGGTATGTATTAGCATATGGTCTTAAAAGTAATAAAATTTTTATTTTAATTTTTTTATCTTTTGGACCGGCTACTATTTACGTCCAGTCTTAAAAGTGTACTCTAAAAAAGTTATTCGAGATTAATGTTTTTAAACTTTTTATATCGATATTCTTAAGGGTAAAGGTGCAAAAATGCACATGTACTTTGCCTTTAGGAGGGGCCAACACCAAGTTCTTTTTTTGGGTGCAAAAATGCACATGTGGTTATAAAATAGAAGGTTAAGGTGTGATTTGACCAATAAACTATTGGCTCAGGAGTATTCAACACAATTAACTATTACGTGGACCAAAAATACCAACAAACTTTTAAAAAGGAGCACCCAGCACAACGCTGTTAGCAAAAAGTTAACCTCCATTATCTAACTCTAGATTGGCCAACGAACTTTTACTCCAGGAGCGCCCAGCACAAAATTCTAAATTTTACTAAATTAAATAATTTTTTTCTCAATTGTCATTATTCAAAACTACTTGTATAGATATCTATGGACAAAAATTACTCATTCTTTAATTTTGTCAAAATTATAATTTGCTAAAATAAACAAATTTTTTAATTAAATATATAATTATATGATTTAAATAAAACTCAAGGTGTTTTTATAGTTTATTATATATGTTTAAAAAAATGATTTATTTTTATTTTAGAAGAAATTTATGTGAGTTAAAAAATTCATTTAATGTTAAAAAAATCTATTATATCCTAAAAGAAATGAAATGAGTTTAATTTTTATTTTTATAAAAAGAGCTTAATAGATATCAACGTTGATACTTAATAATATAAATCCGGAACTTGATGATATATTTGTTAGTTAAATGATCTATTGATTATATGAATATGAGACGAGATAAACCTGCTGGCACCTATCAATGGGTACCTGCTGGCACCTATCAATGGGTACCTAAGGGAACTCATGTTCCTAAGGCCCGAACTAACCACAAAGGACCCAAGAAAAGATGGGTACCTAAAACTTAAATCTCTTCTAATTGCAGATTTGTCTGAGAGCATCAAGAATCAACAAGTGGTACATTGACAGTGGATGCTCCAGACACATGACAAGAGATCAAGACAAATTTGTTGCAATGAGATCAAAAGACTGTGGTAAAGTCACCTTTGGACGAAATCAATCTGGAAAGATCACTGGCATTGGCGAGATTGGTGCAAAGGATGGACCTCAGATCAAAGACATGTATCTTGTGGAAGGCCTCTGTCACAATCTCCTGAGTGTAAGCCAGAGTGTCGATAAGAACAATTGGATCATCTTTGACTCAGAAGAATGCCTCATTGTCAACAAGGATGATCTCCCAATCGACAAAGGTAAACTTAAGGTATTATTCAAAGCTCCTCGTGAAGGAAATTGTTACACCTTAGATTTACCTAAGACTGACTCTGAGAAATGTTTTGTTAGCAACTTAGGTGAGAGTTGGCTGTGGCATAAGCGTTTGGCTCTAGTCAACATGTTTCAACTGGATAAATTGTTAAGAAAAGATTTAGTGATTGGTTTACCTAAACTTCACTTTGAAAATGACATGATTTGTGACTCTTGTTAACGGGGTAAACAAACCAAATCATCTTTCAAAAACAAACCTGAAATCTCGACAAATCGACCTCTTCAACTGCTCCATATGGACTTAGTTGGACCCGCAAGGGTAAAGAGTCTTGGCGGGAACTTATAAACTCTAGTCATTGTCGATGATTTCTCACGTTTCACCTGGACTATCTTCTTATCTTCTAAGGATGAAACATTTGATTTATTTGTTGTGTTTGCCAATAAGGTCCAAAATGAGAAAGGTATTTGCATTACAGCCATTCGAACAGATCATGGAGGTGAATTCAAGAATCAAGTGTTCGGAGAATTCTGTGATACTCACGAAATCGATCACAATTTCTCGGCTCCAAGGACACCACAACAGAATGGTGTGGTCGAAAGGAAGAACCATGTACTAACTGAGATGGCTCGTGCAATGTTAAATGAAAATCAAACATCACAAGTCTTCTAGGAAGATGTTATGAGCATGGCTAGCTATATATCAAATCGAGCCTATCTCTGGAAGAAGCTTAACAAGACTCCATATGAGCTCTATAAAGGGAGGAAACCAAACTTAGGACATCTTCACATTTTTGGCTGTAAGTGCTTTGTTCACAATAATGGTAAGGATAATCTAGGCAAGTTTGATCCCAAAGCCGATGAAGGTATCTTTCTTGGTTACTCTAATAGAAGTAAAGCATATAGAGTCTTTAATAAACATACTCGTTGAAGAGTCAATACATGTTGTGTTTTGTGAGTCTAAGATTGATGATTCGTTGGATGATGATGAGGACGCTGCCTATAAAAATCAATTCTTTTCAAAAACTACTGCCTCTCTTGAAAACCCAGAAAATGTTTTTGAAAATGATCAAAATACTTTTGAAAACCTGGATCAATCTTAGCATAGAGCTTGAAAGTTTATTAGGAATCATCCTTTGGACCAAGTAATAGGAGATGTAAATCAAGGGGTAAGAACCAGAAAAAGTACCTTGAATGAGGTCACATTTTCTGCCTTCATATCTGAGATTGAACTCTCTAAGGTTGACGAAGCCCTATCAGACAATGATTGGGTGATAGCAATGCAAGAGGAATTACACCAATTTGATAGAAATCAAGTTTGGGACTTGGTACCTAGGCCTAAAGACCATTCGATCATTGTCACTAAATGGGTATTCAAAAACAAATGAGATGAGTTTGCAATTATAGTTTGTAACAAGGCTAGGTTAGTTGCCAAAGGCTATAATCAGGAAGAAGGAATTGGTTACGAGGAAACGTATGCTCCGGTGGCTAGATTGGAAGCTATACGAGTACTCTTAGCCTTTGCTTGTATCAAAGGATTCAAGCTTTATCAAATGGATGTGAAAAGTGCTTTCCTAAATGGGTTTATTCAGGAGGAAGTGTATGTTGAACAACCTCCTGGTTTTGAAAATGATCATCATCCAGATCATGTTTATCGTCTCAAGAAAGCCTTATATGGTATGAAGCAAGCTCCTAGAGCTTGGTATGAACGTCTAAGTAAATTTCTTTTAGATCAAGGATTTGTAAGAGGAAAAGCGGACACAACTCTGTTTATAAAAACTGATAAAATGAATGATGGTTATTAGTTCAAATTTATGTGGATGATATTATTTTTGGATCAACTAATGAATCTCTCTGCGAGGATTTCTCTAAGACTATGCGGGTGAGTTTGAAATGTCAATAATGGGAGAGCTCAACTATTTCCTCGGATTACAAATCAAACAATGGAAAAAATGGGATATTCATTTCACAAACGAAGTATCTCTATGATCTGCTCAAGAAGTTTGGATTGGAGCATTGCAATGGTGTAGATACTCAAATGAGTTCAACGACCTCTTTGGATGCGGATGAAGAAAAAGGCAAGGACTTCAATATAACTAAGTACAGAGGAATGATCGGTTCATTACTCTATTTAACTACAAGTCGACTTGATATTCAATTTAGTGTGGCAATGTGCACGAGATTCCAATCAGCTCTTAAAGAATCACATGCCGAGCATGTTAAGAGAATCTTCCGGTATCTCTCAGATATGAAGGAATTGGGTCTTTGGTTCCTAAAAGGTCAACAAGAATTCTTGGTTGCATATTCAGACTCTGATCACACTGGATATAAGACTGATAGAAAAAGCACGAGTGGACAATGTGAGTTCTTCGTGTAAGATCTGGCTATCACCCAAGAGGGGGTGAATTGGGTGTTTGATAAAAATTTTGGAACTTTGAAAATCTTTTCGTAACTTACTGAAAGTAGTTTGTATGACAGTAATGATTTATAAAACAATAAACATTCATTCAAACATATATGCTGGGAATTTAAGAGATAAGGGAGGAGAATATGCAAACTGAGATTTATACTGGTTCGGCCCAATC
The DNA here is from genome assembly GCA_019022655.1 of Acacia acuminata. NCBI lineage: Eukaryota > Viridiplantae > Streptophyta > Magnoliopsida > Fabales > Fabaceae > Acacia > Acacia acuminata. The sequence continues at coordinate 273,447 of JAFJYI010000324.1, read as the reverse complement.
CTTGACCTACATCTAGTCCCCAAGCTCCACTTGAGATTTTCAATCCACTATCTTCTTTCAACTTGATTACACATTCTGTACTTGGAGTAATCCTCTCACTAGGATTCACTCTCCCTTACAAACTGTAATCAATACACCCACTTGATTACACACTCTGTACTTGAAGTAATTCTCTCACTAGAACTTACTCCCCTTACAAGCTGTAATCAATACAATGGATTTCACACTCAAGATCACCCAATCTTGAGTAACTCTCAAATAGAATGATAAGATGATTACAATAAATCTTCTCTCTCAAAAGTGAATGAATAAACACTGAAGTGCAATACAAATTATCTCACTCTCTATGATAAGCTATGTAAACATTGAAAACAGAGTGTGAGTAGTATGAAAATCAGAGTATGAGCATTTTGAAGATGTAGGCTTGTGTCTCTGTTCTTTTGTCTTGAATCTATCTTCTTTTATAGGTAGTTACAATTTATGACCGTTGAGAAACTCTTCTAGATAATAATATGACCGTTGGAAATCACTTAAAAGTAGCCGTTAGGGTTTTTGCAAGACATTCAATGTTTCGACACAAATCGACATTTTGAAGATTTGCATCTAATCCTTCGTTTAATCACTTGAAACTTGTCCACAAATGATATAAATAATGTTTGGAAGTAGTATTAGTCATTGGGTAATCATCTTGTTTATCAAAAGAATCAAGATTTTCGAAACGGTGATTTTCTGAAGCGGAGATGAAAACTCGAGTTTTCATTTGTAAAACTCGAGTTTAGAGGTTGTTGCTTTACTCCAAATTCCTCTCTCTCTGATCAAACCTCGAGTTTTGGTTTCACAAACTCGAGTTTGGAAGATGCTCTGAAGTTCGCTGCTCTCTGTCTGATGGAAACTCGAGTTTCCGCTAATAAAACTCGAGTTTGGATGAACTTCTGGACTTGGTTGCTCTCTGTAACCCGAAAACTCGAGTTTTGACTTTGTTGAGCCTTCTTGAACTAAGTGTCAACTTTTAAAGGTCATATCTCCCTGGTTTTAACTCTGTTTTGGTTTGTTCAACTCTTGATGGAAAGCTCTGTGAGTCTACTTTCATATTCCACTGATTTCAGCTCAATCAGATTTGTAGTTTGTGAGATACACTCAAAAAATTGAAGCTTGGTTTGCTATGTGGCGTGGATTTTATTGTCAACTTCCACAATTCATAGCTTCTTGATTTGAACTCCTTTGGGCTTAAATTTTATATCAAAATGACTCATTGGGAGTATAATTTCATACAAATTGGTTTCACTTCAATCCGATTTCTGGTTTAGGAGATATCATCAAATTACCAGACGTCGCCAGTGTTGAACGTGAAACAGAGTGGAGTTGAAGAGTTGATAACCGCTAGAAACTCGAGTTTTGACTTGGAAACTCAAGTTTTCCTAGTCCAGAGACGCCAGAGATGCTGAAGACACTTATTGACTCGAGTTTTGACTCAAAACTCGAGTTTTCTCATACCATAGGAGCAAATCATTGTATCGAAGTAGTAAACTCAAGTTTTGAGTTGTGAACTCGAGTTTTCTAATCCTGAAACTGATTTTTGCTGACTTTAACTCTGAATTGAGCCATTCCAACTTCCATTTGATCTTGGAGGCTTCTAGCTTCAATATAAGAACTTGAATAATCATATCTTCATTCCATTCAGCAAGTTCTTCCTTCTTTCATCTCCTACCTTGATCATTCTTCATCATTTAACTTGGGCTCTTCATTTTCTGCATCTTCTACCTTCTTCAATATCCGAAAGCCGAGCCTATCCCGAACTTGTTCTAGAATTTCATGTGTCGTCTTTTTGTATTTGCACTATTCATGTATACTGCATTGTAGCTCAAATATGATGAAGCTTCATTCCAACTTCTGTTTGATCATAGAGACTTCCAATATCACATATAAGAGAGTTCTTATTTCTTTAGTCTCCTTTCTTGATCAATCTCTATAGTTCAACTTGGAATAATATACATTAAATACAACAGTTAGTCAATGTAGGAGATAACTGTATTACTCAATCTTTTTGCTTTTAACAATGGCATCTATATAAGACATCTCAAAACTAATCATAACTAACACTTCGGAGGCTCACTCGTATCGTGGTTTAGTAAGAAGCAAACCACATTAGCGGTGTCATCCACTGAAGCTGAATATGTTGCCGTATCAAGTTGCTATGCACAAGTGATCCTGTGGCTAAAGCAACAATTATCTGACTTGGGAGTTCACTTGAAAGAAATCTCAATCCTTTGTGACAACACAAGCACAATAAGCTTTGCGAAAAATCCAGCTCAACATACAAGGACCAAGCATATTGATGTGATACATCCTTTATCAGAGACCACGTGCAGAAGAAAGATGTCAAAGTGATGTTCATACCCACGCACTTGCAACTTGCTGATATCTTCACCAAACCGCTGGCTAAAGAGCAATTCATGTTCATTCAGAGAGAATTGAGAATGGCTAATCCTAACGAGTTGTAAGCATTTTTCTTTTAATTAATCTATTTTAGTAAATGATTACTGACTTTGGCATCGGAGTTTCTAGCTTGTGTTTATGCAGGACGCTCTGTTCATAAGAGCTAAAACAGAGAGTAATAGAGACATTCCTGCTCGAGCATGCCAGCAATCCTTACTCGAGCATTGATGTGAAAGCTCAATGAAAAACCTGAGTTAAAGAGTCCATGCTTGAGTACACTCTTCAAACCTGCTCAAGCAATAACGAGAAGATCAGAAAATACAAAAGGGAAGCAGCTTGCTCGAGCAAACCAGTAACAATGCTCGAGCAGCAACGGAGAACAAGCAATGTTCATGAAGAACGTTGCTCGAGCACGCCTGTCAAGCCTGCTCGAGCAACATCGGGTGCTGTCTTCCAGACTTTAGAGAAGTAATGGTTGCTACTCGAGCATGCCCAGACGTCTGCCCGAGCAAAAAGGGGAATTGTGGAAGTTACATGAGAAGTGACGAACAATGCTCGAGCAACGCTCTTGAATCTGCCCGAGCACGCTACACTGATGAACATTTATATTTAAGCAATGATTAGCCTCATTGTTCCTTTGTTCCAATTTTATCTATAAATCAAGTGTTCATAGTACACACTTGATGGGAGGTTAGATCTAATCATCACATTTTCATTTCATTTGAAACTAAATTGCATGTGCCTGTCCATGCTCGAACAAGACAAGAAGTCTGCTCGAGCAAGACCCATGCTCGAGCATGCAAAAATTTTTGCTCGAGCAACATCGGTAGTCAGGGTTTTAAAGGGCGAGCGTCGTTTCACTTTGTCAAACCCTCATGTTCACTGTCGTTGAAACCCTAGGTCCATTTCTCTCAAATTCTCTCAACCGTTACGTCCGTTTATGAATCGTTACTCAAAATTTCACCGTTACAACTGTTTAATCAGACGAGGGTAACCGTTCTAATCGATTCATTTCCTTAAATCTACTCATTTTCTTTCAATTTCCCCACACACTACATCGGACCCATTGCCACTCAAACTCATTCATTTTCAATTATTCCAATGGTTGATTCTAGCGATAAATCTCAGTCTAAGCACTCTCTCGAGAAGAAATCCAGATATTATAAACTCAAAGTCGCAGACTCTGAAAAATCCACAAAACCCATCAAACCCAAATCATCGTCAAAACCATCGAAGTTGACCACCAAGCCTAAAACGATAGAGAAGCCGAAGACAAATGTGGTGATTCAGGAACATCCAAAGCCGACAACTAGATTCCAGACTGGGTCTCTTCCTACCGGAAAGGGAAAACGCGCAAGGTCGCCGTCTCCACCTTCTTCAAATTCCGACAACATCGAGAAGACGGTCGACGAGATACGGGGTAAGGAAAAAGAGGATTGAACTCAGACTCTCAAACCATCTATCAGTCAGAAATCACAAGGTTCTGGAAGCAAGAAGCAGAGGGTCTCATTCTCACTCAAATCTCAAGGTTCCGAAAGCAAAAAGGAGCATGTATCGACAAGTCGCCTTCTAGATGGACAATTGCCTGAACCTTCACCGGGTATGATCATTGGTGATATTGCTGCTGATGATCATCTATTATATGAGCGATACTTCAAGACGAGACCCTTCTGTCCAATCGTATATGTGGACTTGGCTCATTTCAAAGAAAAGTGTAACTTGGATTTGACGGATTGGCTACTTCAGCTCATGCCACTTCTCGGTATTAGCAAGCTGCTTTCTCTTGAGGTCGTGCACATATTTTATCATAACATGCATCTACAGGAGAAGATTCACAAAATTGATGAGGATGTTTTGGTCACAAAGATTCGGGATCAAGAAATCAAGCTTACCGCTCATGATCTCAATGTGATTCTAGGTATTGTTGATGTTCCTGAAGATCCTCCTAAGCTTTCTTCTGTTGAGTGTCATCAAATTCTCCTTCCGGATGTTCCAATTGAAGGCAAGAAAGTCAACAAAACTCCGGTTATGATGAAGGACGAGTACAGAGTTCTCTGGTACGTGTACAGTCGAAGCCTAGTTCAGAAAGGCCAGAGTTTTAACTTATTGCCGTGGAGCCACGGAATCTAGGCAAGTGGATTATGGAGGAGATGATCTCTTTTATTTCTGAAGCTCAGGTTAGGCTTCGTGCTACCATTCCCTATCTGTCATTGGTTTCTTGGATACTGGAAGCCAACAATATTTGGTACCTCTCGGATGACAAGGAAGAGTACCATACACTATTTGGGAAGGATCACATGATTCATATGAGAATCTCCTTCACCAAGGCTTGATAAGCACAAATCATACCATGTTTTCCCTATCCTTTATTGCTCAATTGAATGGTAAATACGAGCTTAACTGAAAATAATCTGAGCAAAAAGGCATACATTCATGATATAGGGACTGAAGAATAAAAATCATTTGTATATGCTAAGAACGGAACAATTTACTTGGTTTTTAAAGAAGAACGTATAGCAGAGCTGATACGATGCTATAACATTCTGACAGCAACTGGAAGTGCAATACAAGGCATCACAAAGGCTATAGCAAAGTAGAGGATGCAATGCTATGTGGCAGGTTTTCTGACCTTTTTACCCAGATGATTTCAGGAATAAAAGAAAAGGACGATAACGACAGGTGGATTGCTGACATAACGAAATAGAAGATGCGGAGGATCAGAACTAATAGAGTTGAAGAATCCCGCAGATCGCAAAAAGTAAAAGTCAAGATAGATCTATTAGGAAAGGCCCAGCTCGCTGTAACTTACGCCGCAAGGAAAAAACCTGATTATAAAAAGAAACATCGGAGCCAATCCTAAGCAGTCGGAGAGCCCTAGAACAAGATTCTACTTTCGACAGACTCAAGAGAAGAGTGAGAGATTTCACAAGAGCACGAGACTTCCCGGGATAACCCAAAGATCCTTCCCCGTAGTACGACGAAACGGAAGACGTGGAGTGGTGACGTGACGGGGGGCCGCAACCACGCCGTTGGAATTCCGTCAAAGCTTTCTGTTTCCCTTTTTTGGTTTTAGTTTTCTGATCATGGGTCATTCTGTTAGTATCTGTTTTGTGTGTCCCTCATCAGTCATGAACTGATTTTCATATGGCTGGACGAGGATGAGTCCTTAAGTTGTTGAATGAACCCAGTTGCAAGTTCTTAATTTAATAAATTTGGTTTGCTTATCAGTGTTTTAATTACTAGCCGATTAACGGAAGTTAAGGGCTAAATTTGTGGCCTCAGCTTACTGGCAAGGAGTTGGGGTTAGACCCAGAAACTTGATGTTTGCTAGGCGGCCGTGCACGGCTTGACCTATTATTGTAGGCTTCAAGAATGAGTCTACCTCTCATAACCGTAACACCCTGAGCATACAGCAGATCTGACTAGAAAGTTGCTTTAGGAATATGGAAGGAGTGTAGTTAGAATCATATGTATCAAACACGGAAGCTTCGGTAGACTATAGAGGTGGGTTAACCAAATAGCTTTGTAATTAGTAGCTATGCTGTAGCAATTGCGGAAGTTGTGTAGTATAGATGTTATAGCATTAGGTAGAGCAACCGGGGATTGAAACACTTAAGGGTGATTCTCGAGTCCAAATTTAACTTCTTACTGATATCTTCTCACGTTTAAAGTCATTTTGTTTACTTTTGCTAGTAGCATAATCACAACAACCTCTCAACCCAATATATTTACTTTCTGTTTGCACAACTATCATAGTAATCGTGCGTCACTCTTTGGTATCTCAGTCTCTGTGGAATGATACTTTACTTACACTTTATTACTTGTTTGACTGGTTCACTTGCCATCAAGGAAATCGACCAACAATTTTTTGGCGCCGTTGCCGGGGACTATGATACCCTTTGTGATGACGCCCCTTTGCTTAATAGTTGTGCTTTACCTAGTAAAAAAAAGAGCTCACTTTCTCTGCTCTTGATTTTCAGATACATTCTGTAGTGTATGCGCAACTCGCCTCTAGCCAATCTAGAGCCTTACGATCCTGAGATAGAATGCACCTACAAGCAAAGGCGCAGAAGGCAGAAGCGAAGAAGTCAATCCTTTGACCCAGCAACCATGGCAGATATACCTATCAACCACGAGCAGGAGCAACAAAAGTGCCCATTAATAAACAGGGATAACCAGGTCCCTCCACCTCCAAACCCAGATGTGAACAAGGCCATCATGGAATTCGGGATTCCAGATCTAAACAAGCTGAACTCGGCCATCACACCACCAACCTTCAATACTTGGACATTTCAAAATTAAAGGTGTCATGATTCGAGATCTTTGAATGCAACCGGCAGTTTGGAGGACTTCCTTTCGAAGATCCGCACCTTCAACTCAAAACCTTTATGGAAGTGTGTGATTCTTTTGTAATCCCTTGTATACCTCCCGACGCCGTCCGGATTAAGTTATTTCCCTTCTCACTAAGAGACAAAGCTCGGACGTGGCTCAACAACCTACCTGCTAATTCCATCACCACATGGAATGATCTTGGAAGTAAGTTCTTGCTCAAATTTTTTCCACCTACTAAGAACACTCAACTCAGAGGGGACATCACCAACTTCCAACAGAAACCTGGTGAATCTACTTACGAAGCCTTGGACAGATTCAAGGACCTCTTGAGGAGATGTCCCTAGCACGGACTGTGTGAATGGGTCCAGTTAGAAACATTCTACAAAGGTCTTGATGGGCAAACACGATCAATTGTAGATGCCTCGTCTGGAGGGTCCATCCTAATGAAGTCTTATGAAGAGGCCCACAATTTACTGGAACACATGGCCATGAACAACCATCAGTGGCCAGCAGACAGAGCTACATCCTCCCGAACTGTTGCAGGAATACATGAACTAGATGCCATGACTGCTCTCACTGCTCAAGTGTCATCTTTGACCAATATGGTGAAAGGACTGACCCTTCCACCAAGCACCATGTCGCTGCTGTTGGAAATTATGCCCTAGGGGCAATTCATTGTACTTTGGATATTTAAGTTATTTAAAGTATTCTCTTTTTGTTATCATTTTTGTTTGCATGTTTGTATTGATAACTGCATCCCTAGATATATCTTATAGATTATCCTAAATGTCCCTAGTCGGTCATCTACGCGGGAGCGAAGATGAAATAAGACCAGTATGACTTTGATGAGGTATGGAGATACGAGTCAAAGTCATGGGCACTTGTAAGAGTACAAGGTGCTGGACCGACCCACTATGAGAAAGCTGCATGGATCTAGTCATAAGCTTATCTCATGTATAATCGCGTCATAACGCCCTATGTCCTGAGGTCATCATGGATTCCTACATGATGAGTCACTGGTCTTTGACCTAGTCAAAAGTCACCTTTGACCGGGTGATGATAAAGGCTGGGATCGGGATCAGTGATTTTCATGCGGAGGAATGTGAATGGTCAAGATGGAATTTGTCCCTCACATTTATAGAGAGATAATACTGGGCCCCTCGATGAGTGAGTCTAAGAAATGTATGGCCATACTATGATGGAAAGGGGTTTCCATTTCACTAATTAGACTACTCGAGAATCGAGAAAGTAATGGTCAAGAAAAGGAAGTTGACATTATCCATGCCTTATCCTTGACCAAATTATCGCGTGACAAAAGGGACGTGACATGGTTGTACGATAGGTTGTATCGTGTCATCGATCCCCATGTGAATTGGGTAGTCGCAATGTCTTGTTAGAGGCCGCTTGCGACTTGTGGGCTGGTACCGTATTGGCCCACTGCCAATCTCATATGGGTCTGCAGGGTCGCACACAAGAATAACCCAACACGAGCAAAGTGTCCAGGTTCATTGAATCTTAGATTAATCTGAGATTTAATGAATACTTAATTTAATCTAGGGTGAATATATATATATATATATGTATGTATAAATTCGAAATTGATATATATAGTAATATTATAAATAGAGATTATAATATTATTATATATTATTTGTTTTATATTTAATTTATTTGATAACTTAAATATCTAAAACAAATAGAGATATTGTATCTCATTTAATTTTTGAATAAAGATATGATATATCTATTTAATTTAAATTGAGATATAGTATCTCGATTTAATTAAATAGATATATATCATTTCTCGGATTTAATTTATAGAGATAAATTAAATCGAAGGCTTTTGATTTGGATTAAATAAATATATCGATTAGATCTATTAGATAGATTTAATTAATATATTTTAATTCAAATTCAAATTTTGAATTTTAGATCGCCTTTTAATGCGGATTAAATACGTTACATTAGATCTAACAGATTGATTTAATTAATTTATTTTAATCCATATTTGAAATTCAAAATTCAAAATTAATGCGGATTAATTTTATATAATACGCTGACCGGGTTTGAGAAAACCTACGGGAGTTTTATTCGAGCGTATTCAGAAAGCCGCGAGAAAAACCTAGAGTGAAAAATTGAGAGAGACGCACAAAAGGCGCTAGCACCCTGCCGTAGCCGTGTTCGGGAATTGTTCGTGTGGATACCGGTGGAGGAAGCCAATTCTACGAGTCGTCTTCTGCTGATCGAGGAGGTAGCCCACCTGTTCAAGGAAGAACGAGACGCGGACGAATTCTCCAAAGGTAATATTCAGATTCACTGCTCAAGTGTCATCTCTGACCAATATGGTGAAAGGACTGACACTTCCACCAAGCACCACGTCGCTGCAACCATCTCAGGTACCTTGTGTATACTGTGGCGAAGAGCATTCTTACTCTCAATGCTCCGCTAACCCTGAATCGGTAAACTTTGTCAACAATTTCAACAGAGGCAGTAACACCAATAATCCGTACTCAAATACATACAACCCCGAATGGCGGCAGCATCCTAACTTCTCATGGAATCCTCAAAGTTCACAGGCAGCAAGACAATCATCAGGCCCACAATACTCAAACCGAACATCAAACCCACCAGGGTTTACCCAGCAAGCACGGTAGCAGGGCGGTGAATCAGACCCGCAGCACTCTATGTTGACCCTTCTGAAGGACTATATGGCAAAGAACGATGCAATCATCCAGAATCAGCAAGTGACCTTGAGGAATCTTGAAACTCAAGTGGGACAACTAGCAATAGCTCTGAACAACAGACCCTCAGGATCCCTACCGAGTGACACTGAAGTCCCCAGGATCCAAGGAAGAGAAGTCAACTAATAGAGCTTTGAAGTGGTAAGAGTTTAGAACCCATGAAAGCAACCAAACAACCTATGGTTGTCACTGATCCGAGACCTGAGAAATTTAAGGAAGGGCAAGGAAGTACTGAACAACCTCTTGAAGACGAGCAAAGAAAACCAATACTGTCACAACCCGAACGTGATCTAAGCACCGCAACATTGCATCCACGTGTAGCATTGGATGATCACGTACAATACCCAACAAGGAATGCTACCGCTGCATCATCAAAGCATAATCCTGACCTCGGGCCATCAGCAATGTCAAAGCCACTCCCGCCTTTCCCATAAAGGCTAAAGAAGAAAGGACAGGAGAAACAATTCAAGCAGTTCCTCGATATGCTACAGCAATTGCACATTAATATTCCACTCGTAGAAGCTTTGGAACAAATGCCCAGCTACGTGAAGTTTATGAAGGAAATTCTGTCTAAGAAGAGGCGACTGGAAGAATTCGAGACAGTAGCATTGACCCAGGATTGCAGTGCCATGTTAACCAATCGACTACCTCCGAAATTGAAGGATCCTGTCAGTTTTACAATCCCGTGTGCAATCGGACCCCATTACTCAGGAAAAGCTCTGTGCGACCTAAGTGCTAGCATAAATCTCATGCCCATGTCGATTTTCAAACAATTGGCAGTAGGGGAGGCCAGGCCCAAGCCAGTCACATTGCAACTGGCTGATCGCTCCATAGTGCTACCCAAAGGCAAGATCGAAGATGTTCTGGTAAAAGTGGATAAGTTCATCTTCCCGTGGACTTCATTATCCTTGATTTTGAAGCAGATCACGATGTCCCAATTCTACTGGGAAGACGTTTTATGGCAACTGGCCGTACACTGATTGATATGGAAAGAGGAGAGCTCGCTATGTGTGTAAGCGATGATCAGGTCACCTTCTCAATACTTAAGACCGCGAGATTCAAAGATCCAACTGAGAAGTACCTAAATTCTTCAGAGGACAAAGAAAGGCACCGAAGAAGCGGTGGACCCCTGCCGCACTACTACAAAGATTAAGCTGCTATGGCAAAGTCTGGCTGAAGACTTTAAAGCAAGCACTATTGGGAGGCAGCCCAAGGTCGTGGTTCTTTAGCATCAATGCAGGAGTGAACGAGCCCAACTTGGTATATGCTACGGCACAAGGCATGGCTTCATGACCCCAAAATAACAAACACGACATAAGCCCAGTGTTAGTCAGGTATGCTCCTCATCTCTAATATAAACATTGCATGCATGCGATTGTGTTAGTGGGCCACTCTATTGGGCCCACTGCGTGCCGACTAAGGGGTCTCATCTTCTAAGGAACCATAACGTCTCATTTCAAAATTCTTCCTTAATTCTATTTATTCTCATCCTCACCTCCCACATCTTTTCACATCCCCACCTACTCTCCTTTTTATTCCCCATCCCCCACCCACAGTCGACCATGGTCCAGACGAAGTGTACAGCACGGCGTGGCCGGGTGCCCCCACTGGCTTACGCTCGTCAGCCACCCCGTCGCGTCCCCCCTGCAACGCCGTCCCTAACCGTCCCCATCCAGGTCTCCTCCCCCTCCTCCTCATCCACCAAACCTACTCAGGTATCTGGCCCCACCGACTCGTCCGATCGGTCCTACATCCTCACTCACGCCCACCTTTACTTTCGCCCGGCCACTGAAGTCTCCGCGCAAATTTCCGCGTCGGCTCCGTCGCCTATGCACTGAGCTCAAGACCCTTCGGAGTGACTCTTGGGTGAAACTTGAATCCCATCGCCGACACCTGCCAGCGGCCATCTCTCCCTCCCACTCCCACTCGACGATTCCCGTGGTCAACACCCTCGGCAATTCGTCGGATGAGGAAGACACCGCAACCCGTGCCCCGCCCCCGCGTTCCTCTTGTACCGTAGTTTTCTTCTCTTTTGATCATTTTAGTCCAGTTTGTTTTTCTCGACGATCGCTCCGGGCCCCGGTGTTTGCCCCAGGGCCCCTTTTTGTGAATGATCTTATGATAATTTGCTTCTCTTGCTTTATATGTTTCTCTCGCCCCCTTGATGCGTGCTAAGCTCTTGTTATCGTCTATTGCAATGTGGACATTGCATCGTTCAAGTGTGGGGGGGATTGATTAGATAGGTGATATAATCTGCCATTAATATTGCCATGTGTGTGATCCGATTCACCCTGCATATAGCTCTTTGCACAAACTGAAATATTTTTTTTCAAATTGCATGATAAAGCATGAACAGAATCTTGCAGGAATGGGATGAATGTTTGTATAACTGAACATAGCACAATTGCCTAGGGGAACTGAACCTTTAGGCTTGGGAAATTGATGGTGCTAGCCAATCTGATGCGAGGTAAAGTAGCAATGAGGAAGTTTAAAGGGAAGAACCCCCAATGGAAGGATTGAATTGAGCCTAATTGGTTAATTTTGTGTACATGTCTGCTCGCCTATGTTTGATCCTTGATTTGTCTTAGTTCTTTGATAAACTATCTGGCATCTAAGTTTGAAGTTCGTAGGATAAAGGCATTCATGTCATACCCATTATTTCCATACACAACCCATTTATCATCATCTCCACATTGCCACCCCATTGAGCCACACAAGTGTGCTATAGCAGAGCAAGTTAGATAAGAGAACTAGAAGAAAACTGTGAAGAATGCTACGACAGAGTGCTCCCATGAAAAACTGCAGAAAGAACTGAAAGAGCTGTTGGTTTGCTTATCATAAAAAAAAAAAGAAGAAGAAGAAAGAAGAAGAAGGGAAAGGACCTAGAGTAAAGAACAGTGAGAATTATAAAGTTCAATGAGGAGCACTCTACCAAGCCCAAAGATTTGTCTACCGGATCTGCTATAGCATCCACCCTTCATTTCCCATCTCAAAACACTAGGCCATCCTTGCATTACAACCCAAGAAGTCCTTTGGATGAACGAATACTCAGATGCTAGGAAGCAATCTTAGAACTTTGACAAGGCTATGGATCCTTTGGGCTCGTTTGTCAAGAGAGAAACAAAATCCCCTGGGTGAGCGAGTGTAAACACCGAACTTGAGAGCCCCTTGAGACTTCTTCATCTAAACAATACCACGCATTATGAACGGTTGGCACTGGGTAGTGGGATTGCCAAATAGGGAATGAAAACTGAAAGCAAGCAAGCAAGTGAAGTTATACGGACAGGAGTACTGCGGCTATGAGTTTCTGTTCGCTTCATCTTATTTTGCCCAGGAGTGCAAAAAGCTAAGTGTGGGGGTATTTGATGAGCACAAATCGTACCATGTTTTCCCTATCCTTTATTGCTAAATTGAATGGTAAATACGAGCTTAACTGAAGATAATCTGAGCAAAAATGCATACATTCATGATATAGGGACTGAAGAATAAAAATCATTTGCATATGCTAAGAATGGAACAATTTACTTGGTTTTTAAAGAAGAACGTATAGCAAAGCTGATACGATGCTATAGCATTCTGACAGCAACTGGAAGTGCAATACAAGACATCACGAAGGCTATAGCAAAGTAGAGGACGCAATGCTATGCGACAGGTTTTTTGACCTTTTTACCCAGATGATTTCAGGAATAAAAGAAAAGGACGATAACGATGTGGATTGCTGACTAGAAAGTTGCCATAGGAATATGGAAGGAGTATAGTTAGAATCATATGTATCAAACGCGGAAGCTTCGGTAGACTATAGAGGTGGGTTAACCAAATAGCTTTGTAATTTGTAGCTATGCTGTAGCAATTGCGGAAGCTATGTAGTATTGATGCTATAGCATTGGGTAGAGCAACTGGGGGATTGACGCACTTAAGGGTGATTTTGAGTCTAGCCTAACTTCTTACTGATATCTTCTCACGTTTAAAGTCATTTTGTTTACTTTTGCTAGTAGCATAATCACAACAACCTCTCAACCCAACATATTTACTTTCTGCTTGCACAACTATCATAGTAATCGCGTCACTCTTTGGTATCTCGGTCTCTGTGGGACGATACTCTACTTACACTTTATTACTTATTCGACTGGTTCACTTGCCATCAAGGAAATCGACCAACAAGGCTTCATCAAAGAAGAAGAAGGGTAAAGCCCCTCTTTCCTCCTCTCAGCCAGCTATCTCTAAGCCATTTGTTTTGATGTCGTCTGCTTCCAAGCCGTCCGCTTCCAAGCCATCTGCCTCACAACCTGCTGATAAAGTAGAGTCTTCTAAGGCTGGGCCTTCCACATCTGCACCTTCCTTTACCCAGACAACTATCCAGACCATTGTTGAGTCTTCTATACAGAAAGCTATGGCTCCTGTATTACAATCGTTGGATGTCTATCAGAAGTTAACAAGAGAGATGATCAAGGCTATATCTGCCGAGATGATCAACTTGAAGGCTCACATAGACTTACATATGGATGGAGAATTGTCAGACATGAAGAAGGAAATGTAGGCTAGCTTCTCTGTTTTTTTTCATCACTAAGAAGCAATCAAGCAAGAGATTCAAACTCTTTCACGGTAGCAATATGGCATTCACAAGGTTGTTAACAATTTGACTACTCACTAGATAGCTTTGTGACAAGCTTTGGTCCTGATGGTCCTATTGATTTTCCTACTCTTACACCGTCATGTCCTGTTCCATTTGCTTCTACTCCCTTCACTATGCCTCCTCTAGTTGTGCCTTCTTCTACTTTTCCAGTGTAGGGGTCTACCCCTGCTTTAGCCACTACATCTGTTCCTGAGTCTACCCCAGCCACAGTGGTTCAACCTTCGCCTGCCATCGACCCTTCCACTATTCCTCTTCCATCTTCCTCATCTTCTGATTTTCCTAACAGTTCACCTCCATCTCCATCTGTCCAGGGTCCCCTTTTTGCCGATGACAAAGGGGGAGAGTAGTATTTATGTAACTTAGTTGTAGTTTGTGCTTTCATTTTCAAACTCTGTGTTGTTGTCAATTTTTGTAATTAATGATGTTATGTTCAATGTTAAAATCATATCAGTAGATGTTGTCAGTTGATCTAGTTACAAGTATATTGACTGCGCAAAATTGATATTACATTACCTAATTCAATAACGTTCGAAATTAATCCTTAGAATTCTCATCATCAAAAAGGGGGAGAATGTTAGCTCTTGTATTTTGATGATCACAATTTCTACGTTATTGAATTAAAGTAATCTAATTATTTCATACCCGTGCACAGATCATCTAATAAACTACTAAAAGTGTTTCAGGGTAGGTTGCTCGAGTAAAGCATTTTTAATGCTTGAGCAATATCGGATGCAAGGCAGAATCAAGTTTTTCAGAAAAGCCTTGCTCGAGGAGAGGATATAGTCATGCTCGAGCAACATCGGGTTCATGGGAAAACACTCTAACGTCTTGCTCGAGCACAATGGATAAGACTGCCAAGCATCATCGAGTTATGGCGCTGTGAAGACTTTGGAGTCTTGCTCGAGCAGGAGTCTCGGCATGCTCGAGCAACATCTGTCTCAACTGATACGAGAAAAGTGAAACTGCAATACTCGAGCAAGGTATAAAAGCATGCTCGAGCAAGCATAAAGGGGTTGCTTGAGCAAAGTCGAGCAACGTGTATTCTCATCCCTGTATGGCCCTTGCCCAAGCAAACTCTGATAGCTTGCTCGAGCATTAACAATGGGCTTGCTCGAGCATAGGACTTGGCTTGCTCGAGTAACATCAATAAATTTCCTTTTCAAAGTCTTTCAAAAAGCCTTGTCCGAGCATACACCTATGCATTGCCCGAGCATTAACAAAAGTTGTAGATCTTCAGAATAGTTTGCCCGAGCATACTTTCTCTCTTGCTCAAGCATCAGCGAAATGCTCGCTCAAGCATAAAACTCTACCTACTTGAGCAACAGCGGTATAAGCACATTCTCTTAAGCTACTAGAGATGCTTGCCCGAGCAAAGCTAGATTCTTGCTTGAATACTGGGCAATCATAACCTTCTTTCTGATACATGTTTTTCATTGTTTCTCGAGCACACATATGATCTTACTCGAGCAAAGCCATCTCTGTTTTCAAATCACCGTCTTCGGAAAACTTGAATAATCAAGTGTAATTTCATCTCTTTAGATTATTACTCATTACTATTATCAAATGCTTATAACGAGTTTGCTTGTGAGCTTTAGATTATTTAAACATGGATAAACAACAGATTTGAATAAAGCAAACCGTGTGTCAGAAGCATTAAATGTAGCTACCTATGTTAGCTCCTAATGTTTTGATGATAACAAGATTTTAAGTTTTGAAGATGAAACTATCTTGAGAAAATTCTATCTAACCATGATTCTCAAGAATAAGTTTCTGATTCTCGAGAATGGTTGTCAGCATGTGAGACTTTCCAATATGCTAAGACAATTCTCGAGAATGATAACTTGATTCTCGAGAATGAAGCTTCATAGAGTAACATGTGCTCACATCGCTAAGATTCTCAAGTATGCACTTGTGATTCTCGAGAATGAAATTCATCATAGAATTTTCTCACTGACAAAGACTAATTCTCGAGAATGCTAATCTGATTCTTGAGAATGAGTCTTAAGTATTCATACTCTCGCATCAAGCCTATTCTCGAGAGCTAGAAGCAATTCTTGAGAATCAACGGAAGAATCTCAATCTCATCATTCTTATGCTTCTGTAACTAAGCAATTCTCAAGAGTGGAAGATGAATTCTCGAGAATGCCCTGTGACTGACACTTGCGAAAATATTCTCTTCACTGATTCTCGAGAATCATAAGAACAATTCTCGAGAATGGATATTGTATTTTCGAATCTTCGCTCACGCATTCTAAAAGTTACTGATAATGTCTTGGGTGTTTCATATCATTGATTTATACTTACTCTAACCAAGTTTAGTCATTTTTCTCATGAGTTTCAGATGAGTCAGATCATGGACTAACAAATTTACGCCGAGCAATCTGTGTGAAGCAATTAATGGAATTGCCAAATATCCTCAGCAATCAATCTATGATCAACATATCCTCTGATATTGCTTTCATGCTTTAAATAATGACAATCATATCACCTGCAATCAATCACAATCATTATGCACTCTCTGATATTCCGCTCGCGAAATGAATGATATCTCTTAGCGGTCAGAACAAACAAAATAAGGAAGGTTGCTAGTCAACGAAGATCATACAAGCACATCAACGAAAATTCTAAAAGAAGATTCAACAACTATATTCAAACTTCTTCAAACGGTCTCAAATTCCATCATCTATAAATTGATGAAGAACCGAAGTTGCAAAAGACCCGAAAAATTACATCGTGCACTCAATTTGTACTTACTAGCTTCAACTCCTGTTATCTTTGGATATTACTGTGTACTTCAGTGTTTAACATTTATCCACTTGTGAGGAGTCATTCTAAACAATTATTCAAATTTTGTTTCTGAAATCTTAAGGTTGTGGAACCTTAAGTAAGGGTATACGATTACAACTTGTAAGGAGGAGTGGATCCAAGAGTGAGAGGATCATCCTTTGTTTATAGAGTGTGTAATTGTTTTTAAGAGTCAGTGGAAATCCCAAGGTGAGCTTGGGGAGTAGACGTAGGTCGAAGAATTAGACCAAACCAGTATAAATCTCTCTGAGTTTATCTCTTCTTCTCTGTCTCTGTTTCATTTTCATTTAAAGTTTAATTTGCAAAAGTTTTTTTTTGATATCACCTATTCACCCCCTCTAAGTGATATTCCATCTTCAACCTAAACTGGTGACAATCTCGGAAACCAATACTCTGATCGAATTAAAGCTACCATTGATATTCCGACTGCGCATTAAATGTTATTTCTCAACAGCAAAACAAAAGGAATGAAGAGTATGTCACCTCTGCAAATTCCACCTGGAATATTCAAACGGCGAAACTCTTGACGAAAGCTTCATCTGTCTAACGGACACATTCAAGTCTCTCAACGGCTTTTCCACAAACTTCATCAATGGTCATTAACTACAACATCTATAAATAGCCGAAGCATTGAATTCGCCACCTACCGAAACGCTGTGCATTCAATTCTAATTTATTGTAAATTGTTGTTTCAACTGTTTCATTAATATCTTCAGATATTCTCTTGTACTTCAGTGTTCATCTGTAATCTACTCATGAGGAGTTATTAAATACTTATTCATTTCACTCAGAGATTGAATCTTAAGGTTGAGGAACCTTAAGTGTGGGTGTATCAATTACAACTTGTAAGAAGGAGTGAATCCGAGTGAAGGGATCATCCTTTGTTTACAGAGTGTGTAATTGTTCGTGAGTTTGAAAAGTTAGTGGAAATCCCAAGGTGTGCTTGGGACTGGATGTAGGTTGAAGAGTTAGACCGAACTAGTATAAATCTTTTTGTGTCTCTTCTCATTCTCTATCTCTCGGCTAATTGTATTTGTGCGAAAAATTTTAAGATCACCTATTCATCCCCTAGGTGATATTCCATCTTTATAATTTTTGTCCATAGATATCTATATAAGTAGTTTTGAATAATGACAATTGAGAAAAAAATTATTTAATTTAGTAAATTTAGAATTTTGTGTTGACGCTATTTGAAATAAAAGTTCGTTGGCCAATTTGCACCTTAGATAACGGAGGTTAACTTTTTGCTTACGGTGTTGTGCTGTGCGCTCCTTTTTAAAAGTTTGTTGTGCTGAGCACTCCTTTTTAAAAGTTTGTGGGTATTTTTGGTCCACTTAATAGTTAATTGTGTTGGACGCTCCTGAGCTAATAGTTTATTGGCCAAATCGCACCTTAACCTTAAAATAGATGCAAAAGTCACAACACCATTAGAAGAAGATAACACAGCTAATTTTAATTTGAAAGTACCAAAATACCCCTAACTCAAAAAAAAAACTCTCTCCATCCCCTTTCCCACCCAAACAACTCTGATTCATCCTATTCACCTCCAGATTCATCCTCAACCAGCATCAAGAAGAAATTAATGACACCCAACTGCCACCAGCAACAAAAATACAATGTATTAAAAAAACACCCACCTTCTCTCCTAGATACTCAAGTCGCTGAAACATTCCGTGGGAATTTGAGTTCAAGTAAGCAACTCAAAATTCATGGTAAACAACCAGAAATATTTAAAGCTCTAAAATTCATGGCATACTGAATCTAATAAGCAACCCCACTTTGATTTGATGGAGAAAAACAAAAACCCAATTAGAAAGGAAGCTCTAAGACTTAGGCGGGTATGACATTGAAGGGATTGAATTCAAAGAAGCACAAATCAATCTTAGAAGATGAAAAAAACTATGGAAGAAGACTCAAATCAAACTTTGAAAAAGGCTGATTATAGTCCACAAATTGAAGGCAAAAATCATGGTGAAGAACACAGAACATAAATCAACTAGCAAAGATTTCAACAAAGCAAAAATCACAAATCAGAAACAAATTAGCAAACCAACGGTTCTACCTCAACCTTTCAATCGTAGCCTTCAAGCTTTTAGCATTGATTGATGGTGATGCCAAAGAATGTGTGTTGTTGTTGAGTAGAGATCGAATTCGTGCCATGAACTCGAGTGAGCAAGCCGCACAAAGTGATGGTGAGCAATTTTGACGATGACCAATCCAAACAGAGATGAAGAAGAGGAGGGATTGCTCGAGAGAGGGAGACACAGCTTAAGGTGGAGATTCAATGAGGAGATGGATCACTGTCAGACCTATGTCCACACCCTTGATTGAGTTCGAATCTGGGGGCCACCGTTGAAGGAGATGAATAAAGGAAACCATATCCATTGTCGTTAGAGCAAGCTATCGTCGTCGTTGCTCACCTGGATTTGGGGGCCACTGTGGAAGGGGATGAAAATGGGAAACCATCGTCTTCGTTCGAGGTTGCCATCCCGTTGCTGAAGGAGGCCACTATCGTCGTCACTCACCTGTATCGGCAGTATGGCGGCGAAAAAGATGGCAGAGTCAAAGACCATTTGCAGAATGTGTCCAGATCTGGATCAAAGAATGAAGAATCAGAGATTTAGAGTGTGATTTTAGAGGTCATTTTGGTATTTTCATAATTATAGTGTGGGCCCGCCCCAAAAACTAACACCATTAGGCAAGATTTTAACGATGCTGTGAATTTTGCACCTATTTTATAACAACATGTATATTTTTGTATCTAAAAAAAAGCACTTAGTGTTGAGCACTCCACGAGCAAAGCAAATGTATATTTTTGCACCTTAACCCTATTCTTAAAAGCTGGTCTTAAAAGATAAACCTTTAGATCATTACATATTAATATTCGGTCTTAAAAGTAATAAATCTTTTATTTAGTTTTTTTTTATATTTTGGACCGGATAGTATTTACATCCGATCGTAAAAGTTTACTTTATTTCAAATTAATTTTTTTACCATTTTAGACTCGGTTGTTTTGAAAACCTATCTAAATAATATATTTTAGACCTATGGTTAAATTATCCGGTCAAAAAATTTCTTTATATTTATTAAAGGGTTAAAGGCCTAATTTGCCATGGAAGTTTTACTAAGGGAGCACCCAGCACCCGGAAGTATTTTGGGTATCATTTTTGCCCCTAAGTTTACAAACATAGCAATTTTGCCCATCGGTTGATCTTAACCGTTGGATTGGTATCATTTTTGCCCCGAAAGTTTAGGCAAATTTGCTTCTAAAAAAAAACTTCCGTGGCAAATTTGCTCCTAAAAAAAACTTCGGGGCATATTTGCTCTATTTTGTAAACTTCCGGGCAAAAATGATATCCAAAATACTTCCGGATGCTGGACGCTCCTTTAATAAAACTTCCGTGGTAAATTAGGTATTTAACCCTTTATTAAACTCACATGATCATACTTTTTAGACTGGATCCTCAATACTCCAGTCTAAATGAGGTAGTCTAAAAACCCTTTTTTGTAGTAGTAAATATTCATCCAAATAAGAGCCCATTTAGGAAAAAAAAAAAAAAATCACTTGTACCACCACTATCTCAAATATAAATTACATCTACAATTTGACTTTTCTGGAAAAAAGTCTAAGCCCATTTGAAAAAAATCACTCTTGTCATGGCTAAGCCAAACAGGCTAATCTCTCTCTCCTCTTCTGGCTTCCCATTACACGCATAACGCATTCACCTCCTCTTCATCCTCCCCACACCTTGCGCAAACACATAAAGTATGATGGGAAGCTGAATAATTTTATGGTCACTTATTGTTATTGCAAACACTCTGCCCCTATAATTGCTTTGCTTGTGACGGAGATGGATAAAAACTAAACACAGGTTGATTTGACCGTACATGCATGCTTTGCTCCACTGAGCTCACTCAACGACTGTTATCTAAGAGGCTTCGGAGGAAGCAAAGGAGAATGGGTTTCCTGAGAAGGTGGCAGTCTCTTTGATTTCGCCGGCGATGTCTTCTAGAATAGGACCGCCGTGAGTTCCCCCATCGCTAGTGAGACCTCCATTCGGGGCTTGGAAAGTGAGAGCTGAGCAGGGGAGAGCCTTGGAGACTTTGAGAGCAGTGACGCTCCTTGAGAGAGAGAGAACTCCATGGGCTCACGCGGCGTCTCCAGCGGCCTGAACATGACGGAATGAAACGGGTGTGTTTCCGGCTTGTCCATTTGGAATTAGAGAGCAGCGAGAGAGACGAGGGAAGAGAGAGAGGTTGGTGTTAGAAAGGAGGAAGGAGAAGAGGTGTACAATATACCCAGAAAAAATGACAGACATTAGTCAGAGTGAATAATTGGTAATATTGCCCCCTCCTCCTCTGAAATCTTTATGTATCTTTTTGCACATTCAAGCTTCAGGCACCTCATATATAAATTTAACTCTACCGTTAAATTTACACAATTACTTTGTTTTAGTAGCATTTACTGGTAACTAGAGTATTTTATTTTTCGCAAACTGGCTTGCTCTCAGATCTGATGATAGATACAACTGATGACTTCTCAATTTTAATAGATTGGAGATATATTTTGATATATTTGAGAAGTCATTATCACTAATTTAAAGAGATTTTATTGAGATTTTAAGAGAAATCAATCTGGATACATCAATTGTGGGATTTCAATTTAAAATAGAAGCTTTTGAGTTTAGGGAATAAATAATGAGAAGTTTTAAATAAATTTAGTTTTGCTATTATTATTATTATTATTATTGTCCTAAAATTGCCTTTCCTTTGTCACAGCGTCAGAACAGAGCATGATTTGGTTTCCAAATATTTGGTTAATTGATTGGATTTGGAAGCTTTGGCATTCAATGGAATTGGGGCCCACAATAGATGAAAAAGGAAAACCTAATAGTGGAGGCGCAGTACAATGGGGAGAAATTGTGAGCTGATGAATTAAAAGGGTAATTACATGCGGACCCCACATGCAAGAGTGATAAAAAGGAATCAAGCACGCATTAGAGAGCACGGATAGCAATTTTGGAAGAGAGAAAAGACGCACACGACAGGAGAGCAGAGACGCAGATCTGTGGAAACTTGGACGTAGAGATTTTGCTAGAGACGAGAAGAAGAAGCGAGCGTGATATTCATTCAAGAAGCGAGTTGTTCTCGGGATCTCTTCTTTCTTCTTCTTCTTCTCTTTATGCTTGAATCTGAATTTCTTAAGTTTGTTATGGATTTTCTTATAGCCATGTGTGGCTAATTTTCTTTTCAACCTAGAGTACTATGAACTTGTTTGAGACTTAGAAATTGTTCCCACTCATTAGTTTTGCTTAATTTTAATCGGTTTATTTAATCCTGTTTTTATTATTTATTGCTTAGTGATTGGCCACCGTTAAGCATGGTTTGGGGATTTAGGATTGAACTTGACGAAGGGAATCTTAAATTGACCTTGGATTAAATAATGTGGAATTAGGTTTTCATCTAATTTGCGTCTAGGATAGACATATACCTAGAAGCTCCGCATAGTCAAATTAGAGTGAGTCTGATTTGAATTGCACCTTAATTAATTGTGTGAGACATTGCATAATTATTTGAGGTAGGTGTATAAGTGGACCGACAGGCACTTATAAACATTAATACTCTAGATTAATTGATGAAATTAAGTTAGAATTAATTTAGTGGGAATAAAATCTAAGAATCAAACAAGGGATTAGTATCTCTAGGTTGTCCTCCTTGATATTTGAATTCTCTCTCTTTGAAAGTGCTTGTTTCTATTAGATTCTTTTGTTTTACTATTGAAAACAATTCTTATTTGCTCAACTTAAATGAAAAAAGGAAATTTGATACCTAATCACTAGTTGGATTGAGTCTCGTGGGATGACCTTGATTTGCCACTTACTATTTTCATGACTCGTACACTTGCGGTGCTTAGTTAAATTTTGGTAGCATCAACAACAATCCAATTGAACTTCTATTTTTGGAATCAATTGCCTATATATCTATGTACGTGGTTGGATTAGATAATAGTTTTTACGATTTATGAAATAAATATGTGATAGGAGTTTTATGTCGACTTATAAAAAAAAAAATTATGAAACCGCAGTTCAAGTGTTACCCAATACTCAATAAGATTTGGTAATCAATATTTATATGCGTATGATTACTTTTTTGCCTTTCATAACGATGACAAAATTTCAAGATTGAGCTTTTCTTTTTCCATTTATTCTTGGACTCTGGTTAAAATTTAATTTTACTCCGTGATTAAAATTGAAGACTAAGACTTGGTTGGTGGGCAATCGGTACTACTAAGCGTGTTTTGAGTCTTAAGGGTGAATACTCTTATACCCTTAAGATTATGAAATTGATAGTTCATATTTAACAAGTTATAAAATTATTACATTAAAATTATTTATTTATTTATGTTTATAGTAATAATTTTATATATTAAATACGAACCATTTAATTTTGGTTTAAGGTACAAAAATACATATGAAATTTTCCTGAAAGTGTGTCCAATACTAAGTCACTATAAACTCCTAAAATAGATGCAAAAATATATATTGACCATTATCTTAACTTTTTTTTAAAAAAAAAAAATTCTGAAAGTGGGTGATATGGAGGATGATGTGGACACTAAAGAAACAACTCGTAAGAATAAGGTGCTCGCTAGGGCAAGGAATATAATATATATATATATATATATATATATATAGACAGCATCGCCCTCAACCTTCTCAGAAACTCTCCATCTTCTTCATTACTCATCCTCCCCAACAGCCAACATCAAGTCATCAACCATGAACAAATAATATAATCAAGAAAAACGAAATGAAAAACTAGTTAAGCAATAGCATCCCTTACCAACAAATATGCCTAGATCAAGTCAGGATAAAAATGGGGAAAAAAACTTTATGAAGAAAAAACCATGGAACCAAATCTTCATCATCAAAGGCCAGACCAAAAAGTAGATGAACACTAGATTCAAACAAGAAAATCACTACTATGTTGTTAAAGAGGAGAAAAAGCACCGACAATCAAGCAATCAACCTCAACCAGAAACTTGCTGTACTCCCTACCCCATGCTAGTTCGAGACCATCCAGTAGAGCCCAAAACTCAGTCTGTAATGTCGAGCATGTACCTATATTACGACATCCCCCGAGCCATAAACTGTTATGGTTTTGAAGCAAACAACCTGCTACTGTGGCATCGAAGTCTACCTTTCTTGCTCTGTCTCAGTTAAGAGCCACGAAGCCCTCGGGTGGCCTGCTCTACGTGATAATTTGAGCCTCCGTTGCCATCTTTAACCCTTGCGCGTGGAGGATCTTCTGCCTTGACTCATAACTAAACTCTGTGAGAGCCTTTAGCTCATGAAGCAGACGCAGCGCTTGTGTTGTTTCATTCCTGAAGACTTTTTTTGTTACGACCTTCCCACAACTTCCAACATCTTAGCCCAAAAAGCATACTCTATGAACCTTGATCGAAAGGACTGCAACCATGCCTTTAAAGGTTACGAAACAACCATTTAGGCACTTCTTGCTGAGAGAACTCTGCTAATTTGTTACCTTGCACAAGCTGTTTCCATATCTCTTGGGCAAGCGTACTTTTTCATAGCACGTGATCCACGTTCTCAACCGATTGGTTACAAATGCTACACCGATCCGAGTTAGAAATATGCCACCAATACCTCTCAGCATTAGTGAGAAGGAACCAAGAGAGACCTTCTAACCCTTTGAGCACCTTGCCATTTCCAGATTGATTCCCACCTATTATTTGTTACTCCTCAATCCTCTTCACATAATAAATCATAAGTAGAGCTAACTGAAAAGCTACCGTCACCTGTCTGCTCCCAAAACACTCGTGCCTTACCGTCATCCACCATCGGAGGTTAGCATCTGCAATAAGAGATAAGACATCTTCTGGAAAGCCACAGATAAAGAGGCTCCAATTTCATTCCCCATCATGTAAAATAATTAATTGGAAGAGAAGCCTCCTCCTTATTATTATCCTCAAAAGCAAAGAGTTTGAGAGGGCCCACTCCAGACAGGCAATTGCCAGACCAAAACCGAACATGAGAACCATCACCATAATCTCACCGTGTTCCTAGTTCCAAATCTCTCCATACCTTCTTGATGTTACGCCATAAGTAGGATCAGTTTCGGTTTTGCTAATAACGCCCCCAAAAATCATCCCATTTATATTTGTGTCTCAAAACTTGGACTCACAAAAAGTCTGGACATGTACGAACGTGAAAACCAAGTTTTATAATGAACGCTTGATTTTGCTGCTCAATCTTTTTAAGGCCACAACCCACAACCACATGTTTTGACTGGCTGGCAAACATCATTCCATTTTATCAAACTCACTTTCTTCTCTTCCACTGAGCTACCCCATACAAAGTCCCGGATTTAGAATCTCAATACGACCACACACCCCACTTGGTAGTTTAGTGGTTTGCATGGCATATGATGGAATAGCGTAAAGAACAGATTTATCAAGCGTGATGCGACCTGCAAGAGAAAGAGACTTGGCGGCCCACCCACGATAATCTTGTTCTTACCGTCTCTTCGATATACTCATACGTTCTCTGAGCAAAATATACTCATACGTCCCTAGCTTAACTTGCTTATGAAGTAACGGAACCCTAGATACTTTCCAAGATCAGACCATCTGTCCTCTTAAACTCCAATTCATTGTTAATCCATTATTTATAATCATTCGGCACATAGATCAAGGGGTTCCTTTACTTGTGCCCTGAGCACAAGCAAAACTCATCTAAAGTATCTCTGACTAATTGCACCTGGCTGGCATTGGTAGTGCTGAATAACATCAAGTCATCAGTAAAGAAGAGATGAGATAGGGCTGGCCCATTGTTTCCCATTCGTATAGGCTTTCATCTTCTAGCTTCAACCTTCTTAGCAATCATTTGAGATAACCGCTCCATACAAATAACAAAAACATAAGGCGATAAAGCGTCACCTTGTCTAATACCATGTGTAGGAACAAAATTCTCCTGTTCGTGTACCATCCCAAACCACACTCATCCTACAAGAAGTGACGCATAGCATTACCGCCTTTATAAACTTCTCTGGTAAGCCGGTAAGTAAGTCCTCAATAAAATCCCATCTCAGCCGATCATATGCCTTTTCGAGGTTTACTTTAATAACCATCCATCCTTCTGAAACCACGTATATATCGCATAGAATGGACAACTTCTTGGGCTATGATAATATTATCAGTAATATTACAGCCACCCACAAAGCTCGTCTGATTGGGACGAATTAACCTGGGAAGAAGCTTTTTCAGACTATTGGCAAGAACTTTGGAAATGGTTTTATATAAAACCCTACATACACTTATTGGCAGAAATTACTTTATTTTCTCCGGGGCCGACACTTTAGGAATGAGAGTGATAAGGGTTCGATTAATCTTAGGATCGAGTAGCCCCTCTTCAAAAACTTTTCTTACCATCTCACACATTGAGGGAGCCACCACTGACCACTGTGATTGAAAAAACGATGCATGGAGCCCATCAATTCCAGGTCCCTTCAAAGGCTTCATTGGAAAGAGGGTCTTGTGTACTTCACTGTTCAGAATAATTTGCTCAAGAGAGTGCACCATACCTTCGGCTAATTGACGAAAAAACCCTCTACCACCATACACCGGAACTTCCTCGTCATCCTTAGAATAGAGGTTTTCAAAGAAAGCCACCACCCACTCTTGGAGGACATTTTCAGAGCACCACTGTCCATCCTCGCCTTTGAGGGTCGTGATTCTTCTACGCCTGTTCCGACGAATTGCTCGACCATGAAAAAACGAAGTATTTCTGTCTCCAAAGTTTATCCACTCACACCAAGCCCTTTGTGCCCAAGTCATACTTTCCTGTTCACAAACAAGTTCAAATATTCCTTACAGAGGTCCTTCTCCAGCCTGTCTAAGAAGTTTTCATTATATTCTTGAGCCTTCTGTATCCCTTTTAATCTCGCAACAACACGTTTCTTGTTATGTCGATTACTGCCAAAAACAGTATGAATCCATTTCGTGACTTTTTCTGTGAAGTTCTTAACTATCTTAACAATTGATAATAATTTGTTGCCGTCAAAATCTCCTAAAATCAGGCTGCAAATTTTCAATTCAGAGCCCTAACATATTTCCTTCTTTTCCGTTTCCTCCTAATTTTTAGGATCGCTCTGAAACAAAAAAACGAGAAGGTGAGAGAATGCTATGAAATATGAAAACACGCTCATAAGCCCAACCAATTTCCAACGCCATGAATTTCACCCCTTCCAGCGGCCGCTCACCGTACTCCGGGGACTCTCTTTGTGCTGTCTACTGACAGAAGATCACCCAGAAGCCCAATTCCTGAGGTAATTATTTTCTTTAGTAAAGTTATCGACACAACTTTTGTAATGTTAATTTGGGTCTGATTAAGATTTGAAATCGAATCCTAGGGACAGAATCTCTTCCGTTCTAGCACATCCAAGTCTTCGTTAAAATTTATTTCTCATATATGCACAGAATCTTAAGATTTGTTGTTTGCTAACGGTAAAACGTACTATTTTGAGGCTAGTGTTCTTTTGGGTTTTCTTTGAAAATTTATTTCTCAAGTCGTGCTTTTAGTTAGTCACCTGAGGTTTGCTTCTTTTTTATTTTATTCATTTTATTTTACAGTTTGCCCTTTAGTATAAAGGTGAAATTTTTCTTAGTTGAAACTTGAAATACAGCTCTGCCCTTGCTTGAAAACAGTTCTGCCACCAATATTAGTCACATGAGGTTTGCATTATAATCGTGAAAGCATTATATTTGGTTTTTTTTTTTAATTGATGTTACCATCAGTATTTGGTTTTTTTTTTTTTTTTTTTTAATGCTCTGCCCTTGCCTTGAAAATAGCTCTGCCACCAATATTAGTTAGTCACATATGGTATTTTTTTTTAATATTTTAATTTTAAGACTTAAGTTGTAGACTTATTTTGGAATATTATAAAATGTAGAATCATTGATTACATTTGAAGTTTGCAATATTACTTATCATATATGATTGTAACTATTTTTTCATATAGGATGTGACAAGGTATCATCATTTAGGTATAGAAGGCCGCCCTACCTAGCCTATTATTGTCCAACCCAAAAATGTTAGGGTTTCTATCGGGCGGGCGCTAGGCTATATTTTACTACCCAATGATCCTTCGAGAAAGGCATCGGGCAAGAGCTTCGCCCTGCCCAACTTTTTCGATGAACACCCTACTGACAATTGCTTTACAATATTTAAGATAAAGCAACTTGTGTCATTTATAGGGTTATCAATTAATTAAGAATCTTTGTTTGGGATGGTATTGACTAAAAAAAGTTAAAAAATTAAATTAATATATTTATAATAAAGGAGCTTTTGTTATTTTAAAACCATTTCGTTTCAAATGATTTTTTTTAAAAAAAAAATTATAAAGTTAGTTAAAGGTGCTCTAGATACAACGTAAAGGTGACAAAGATAATCAAAATCAAATAACCCATTTGTCTCCACACACCACACATTCATGTAGGAATCTAATAACAATTTATAACCTAATAAGCCACAAAATATAAATTATAATTTCCAATTCTTAAAAAAGTATAAACTGCTCATGATATAAGCACACCCTTCAATCAACACATCTAATAAAAGTTACACACACACATTATAAGCTTTTTTAATGCACCTTTTTTCCCTGTTCCAGAGTTAAAAATAAAAGTATTGTTCAAAGCGTATTGAGTCTCTTGAACTTTACCTTATTCTATAAAAGAACGTGCATTTAAAATCCCTAGATTTTATTAAGTGAGTCTCTTTAACTTTACCTTATTCTATAGGAGAACATGCATTTAAAATCCTATTAGATAAGATGTAGAAATTGGAGGATTTGGGAAGGGAAGAACAGAACACGAGAGAGGGAAAAGAAATCAGGTGATGCTCATTCATTTATCATAACAAGCATAGAGATATAATATATAATCATATGCTTTATATAGGCAATATCTCTAGACGTACTAATCCCAACTAACTACCATTAGTTACTAACAATTAACCAACTACTAACTAACTAACTAATCCCTTCCTAACTAATTAACCTAATTAGTTATTTAAAGTTCATATATCAATACCCTTTTCCCAAAAATATCCTTGCTCTCAAGGGTGCGAAACAACAAAAACATAAACCTAAAGAACAAAAAATACAAAACTCAAAAATACAAATTTAAATCAATCAAAAACATCTCTTTCGGAAGCCCATTTCCCGACGACCTCACACCACAATACTTTATATAGCGCTTCACTCAGTCTCTTGCAGGTCAGAATTCTTTGTAGTAGCCCTCTCTAGTTAGCAGTTTCTCAAAGAACACACCATTGATTGATGGAGAGTTTCTGGGTTTCCTTCCACTATTGTCCCATACCAACAAAAACACATTTTTTTTTTTTCAACTTCTTTTTTTTTAAAAAATAAAATAAAAAACTCACATTGCGTATCTCATTTTTCTTTGTCGCCAAGAACGCGACTTTGACCCAAAAACTAGAATTATTCGACATGAAGAGACGATTTCAGACGAGGCAGAATGGTACCTAGAATGATTTCAGTTTCCAATGAACAGAAACGAACCAGAATCAGACGACCCAAGCAATACCCAGAATCCCGACGAGACAAGATGAAAACAAATCAGAAGTAGTCGACGAGACTCCAGATGATCACTGTTGCCGAAATCAAATAAATGAAGAATCGAAATTCTGGAATGAAGAATCAACAGTAATCGACCAGACCCGACAATGTAGAGCAACTGTAGACTCAAACTCGTGCGACGCCAAAACCAGACGAACAGAACACTGCAGAATCCAAACTCGTGCGACGCCAGAATCCAGACTCGTCAATGCAGAACGAAGACTTGGAACCCGATGGAAACCAAACGCAATCTTGGATATTGGTTTGAGCACCGCCAGAATTCAAAGAATTTTTTTTTTTTTTCTGACGTCTTTGCATGTTTGACACAAGCAGAATCCAGAATTAGCCGACAGAAGTGAACCAGAATCTGACGACAGAAAAATTTAGAGCCCGAATCGTTCATACGGCGCAACCCAGAAGCACGCGATTCCCAGAGTCAACTAAGTAGTCTTGAACATCTTGTCTGATCTTAGAAGTCTTTTTTAGTTTCTTGGATGATTTTCTTGAAGGAAGGTCCGAACCGTGAGGATAAAAGAATGGTTCAAACTTGGACTCAAGACTATATTGATTGCTTCTTGAATACCAGTCCAAGCCGAGAGGAAGAATGCACTGGACTGATTCAAGATTTTTCAGAGATTACAGCGGTGAGTCGAAGATGACTCTACTCTAATACCACTGTTAGATAACATGTAGAAATTGGAGGATTTAGGAAGAGAAGAACAGAAGAGGAGAGAGGAAAGAGAAATCGGGTGATGCTTACTCATTCATCATAACAAGTATAGAGATACAATAGTCATATGCCTTATATAGACAATACCTCTAGACCTACTAATCCCAACTAACAATCATTAGTTACTAACAACTAACCAACAACAAATTAACTAACTAATCCCTTCCTAACTAACTAACCGAATTAGTTATTTACAGTTTACATATAATATCCCTAGAGTTTATTAAATGTTTTTTGACCTTGACAATGTATAGTATTTCATATACTCTTTAGTTCTAAATTTATGAATTAGATCACTAATTCACATGTATCATAAAAAAAAGTTAGTTATTTACAACAAAACGGTATCTTATGTTTTCCAAAATACCATTTTTAATCATTTGCATTAGAAATCATCCATAATGAATTACCCTTTTTGAGGAAAAAGAATATTTGAGAGACAACGTGCACACTCCCTTCTGTTCAAAATATAAAACGTTGCTATCTAATTCGCACAAATCAATAACTGTTACTTAAGTCAAGAAATATGTCACACCCGACATTCGTTTACTGGAAACTTATCAGAGTAAGATACCACGAATGTCAAATTCTCTCTGTATAATGACATTCATCAGAGTATTGATGCACAGCTTAGGAAGAAAAGGAGTTCTAGCATAGTAATACTGATAACAAGGTCTGGATACATACCGAAATCCATAAGAGGTTCTTACGATATTACAAACTTTCAAAATAGTCTAATACAAAACATAGATAACCAACAGCAGTTCTTGGTTCGACACAAAGATCTTCAATTTCGGGTATCCACCACCTTGCCTTGTGAGCCGTGTCTACTGTACTTTTCACGCCCGAACTTTCGGGATGTCCGGGATTCAAACGAATCCCGCAGTAGTAACGTTAATCACTCGCATAAAATGCATGCACAAGTATATGGTAGACAACCAGTTGCAATAAATTCAATATTCAAATTCAAATTCAAGTTCAATTGAACACCAGTCAAATTCAAGTTCAAGTTCAAATTCATTCAAATTCAAATTTATTCAAATTCAAATTCATTCAAAGGACCTACAGGTCCATTCCCTCTCATTGGGTATTCAAATGGGCATTTGCCCTTCTTTCATAAACGTAACAATTCTCTTATCGGATTACCACCCCGGCCTTAACCGTGATGGCATCTAGGGTTACCCCACATTCAAGGGCATTACCTCCCGGCCTTAACCTAGCGATAAGGTTAGGTGTTCAAAATTCAAGTATCACAATGGTTCATACATGCATATAAAGGCATACGAGTATGTGAGAGAAAGTTACTACCTGAATGTCTTCACAACTTCTTATTCTCACCCGAGTTCTTCTTGCACTGATTATCGTTTGGCCAAGACAAGTATCCAAATCCTATAATATTTTGAGATGGGTCATTACTTAATTTAATCTTAATAGCAATATTAGGATTATGCCTACTAGACTGACCCATGATGCTTATGCTTTTTATTCTCTTCGGTTGGTTATCTTAATTATGTATTCTGTTTTCTTCCCACAATTACATACCTAGCCTTTCAAGTCTTATTCAAAAATTCTAAGTTAAGGCTAGTCGTAATTTGCTCAAAAATGTGATCAATTTCAGACTTGACAGAAATTCAGCTTTCCATTTCTCTAGGAACTTAGAAAAATCATATCTCGGTCTAGAAAACTCCAAATCAAGTGGTTCAAGTTCCTAATCGAAGTTCTTTAAGTCTATTTCATAGTAAAAATAATCCACTGATCAAAACATAACTGATTCATTCCCAGAATTTCGAATTGTAGAGACAACTTCAGTCTGCAAAACTGGATTTTCAGGATTTCATGTCCAACTTTAAAAATTCATATCTGGGTCTAGGAAGCTCCGATTGAGGTGATTCAAATTTCTACTCGAACTCCTGTTAGTCTAGTTTATAGTAAAAATTATTGTCACCTAATTTAATGTCTGAATTAATACAGTTTATTCCAAGAGTGTCACTGCCTAATTCTGAAAACCATTTTCGTTCAGTTTTCTTGTCTATCTTAGAAAATTCATAAATCCTTGTATACACCTTATTTTTAAGTGTTCTTTGGCTCACACTGAACCTTATTATGTGTACTAAGTGTACAAAAAATTTCATGATCATCAGAGGTCATCTAAACTGGTTTTTCCTTACTGCAACATTACTGTTTCTGCTGCAAAACTTAAATTTCCAGAAATGGCAGCAACTTGGAGAAAAGCGAACAGCTAGCATCATCCAACTAAAACGGACTAAGAAACACTTATATCATACTCTTCTAACCATTTATAATTCCTCTTGTCTTTCCATTAGAGAAACAGAAAACATACCAAACAAAACAGAGACCTTAGGTTGAGCCGTAAATAAACAGAACCAACAAATACATACAACACCAATAATTATTACTACAAGCTTAATCTACCTTAGCCACCATTAAAAACCTAAATCGCTGATTCATTCATCTTATACCCAAGTTTCAGGCACCCCTCCTAATCAAAAACCACCTCAGTCGCAGAAATCAAGGATGGGAAGAAGTTTAGTAGGCTCACCTAAGACAGATTTTAGTGTTGCATGTGGGGTTGATGATCTCTTCCTTCTTGATCGGGGATCCCCTCTCTCTCAGCTCCCTTTCTCATGCTCTGATTCTCTCGGTCTCACCCTCTGCTCTTTCTGGCCGAAATGCAAACAAATGAGAATGGGGAATTTATTAGAGGGTTTTGATCGAATGGATCATATGGATAGGGAGGCTGAATTGATTAATTGGTGCATGTGGGAAGTGATGTGGCATCATTTTGGAAGAGGGAAAAAGTGCTGTGCTGTCATTTGAAGCATGCAACAGGTGGATTGGTTGAAGCATAATGGTCCCTTGTGGTCTCTGTCCTTTGGCCGAAACGAAAGTAAATGTGAAATAAGGTGAAGTGTTGAGATGAATATTAATAGAGAAATAAGGAGTGGCTGCGTGTTGCTTTCTATGAAAAGGAAAGGTGGGTTAATTGAATTAAAATAAAGAGAGGAAGTGTGATGGCTTGTCTGTACAAGTTGCAGATCAATAGATTAATTAATAATAAAATAATGATAATGGAGTATGGGTGAGCATGTGGAATTCCTTTTATGCGTTGAATATTCAAAGTTAGGAATTTGTACTTCATTAAAGAAAAAGCAACGGTGGTACATGTATGTTCCAAATAGCGGGATGTTACAAAATACGTCTTAAATGAATAAAATGTACCTATTTTTTCTTATTAAAGAATGTGATTTTCAAATATATACATTTATTATCTGTCACTTCTCTCTCTTTCCGCCAAGGGTAAAAATGGAAAACAATCATTAATTACCATGTCAACATATTCTATTTTTGAATTTGGACCAAGATTTTCTTCTAGAAGACTTCTTATATTTTGGACTGGATGGAGTACATTTATGAACAGAACAAATCTCTTTACTTGCTCAAAAAAGGTTATTCATCCTTATAAATATATGGCATAGTTTATAATGTAAATCACACTATAAAATATTTCCTATATTTAGGACCGGAAGTAGTATCACATATACAAAATCATGGTTGTCAAACTCAGAGTTGACTCTCCGAGTTTACCGTTTTTATGCTTCTAGCTTGTAAAAATGAGTCGAGTCAATGGTAAACTCGTGCTAGTTGTAAACTTAGTCAAGCTCACAAGTTTATACACCGATTTTATTGTTTTTACGTTTTCTAGATTACAAAACTATATTAACTTACTCTTAAACTCGTATTAACTTTTTTGATTTGATCATACTCAATAGCTTTATATAAAAATTTTATAGAAATTTCTTTTCTAAATATGATAAATGATGAATGTTGATGGACTTAATTTCAATTATTTGGATTTAAAATATATTTAAATCAAATTATTGTCATTTTATATTTTTATTATTTAATTATACACTAGTACTATCTATTTAATAATAAAAGTAAACTCTTACGAGTTTACATCACTGTCGCGAGTTTGTTTAAACTCATGAGTTTGACAACCTTGTATATAATATACAGTGGGAATTAAATCAGGAACGATACCATCAACAACATGTGTTAATTAAAAAATAAAGAATAATATTCTTCTATTATTTTTATTCCATCATCATCTTCTTCAATATATTACCGAAGCATCTTCTTAATTGTTTTTTGGTAGCTAGCTTGTGAGAATGATGAAGTTCAAAGCTCACATGCTCATGGTTTCAACACAGATAGGCTTTACATTATTGTATTTCATCACCGAGGCTTCCTTCAACCATGGCATGAACCCTCATGTTTATGTAACTTACAGGCATATTGTGGCTTCTATTGTCATGTTCCCTTTTGCTTACTTTTTAGAGAGGTAATAAATCTGTATTTTTCTTTCATATGTTGAGTTTGGATTGAATGAAAATAACTTATTGATGTCCTTTATGTAAATATTTAGTTCAAATTTTATATGAATGAAGAGAACTATGATGGAGTTTTACAATGTCTTAGAGACCTAATTTTATCCGAACATGAATTAGTCAGTAGTATAATAGTATTAAACCTTAATCTAGGTCAGTCAGTTAGATCAATGATCCGGTGAATTAGTTCCATGGTTGGCCGATAAAAGTTTTTGACAGTTGATTGGATTTGATTTTATATTTGTTTTTCCTTGTTGAGCATGTGAAATGAGATTATTTGTAACTTAAAAAACGTAGTTAGTCATATTTGTGTTTTAATAACGAACTATGCTTTTTTTATTATTACATATGAATATTTTTGTATGTTTTAATTAAATTAAATTATTTTAATTGGATTGGATTGACACCAGTTTAAGCTTTTAATGTTTTATGTACTAGTTCTATTGTCTCTTGACCTATTTAATAATTGGTCCAGTTTATAGTACCTGTCATATGCTCATAATAAATAAACAAATAAATAAAAATTTCTATTGACAACGTGGTAAGTTTGTGTGACTCTTTTATTGATTTTCATGCAAAATATGAGTTCCACATGGTAAACCAGAAGTTTGAGAGTCAAAATTTCAATTTGCAGAAGAATGAGACCAAAGATGACAATGACTCTTTTCCTGGAAATTTTTGTGCTTTCTCTGCTGGGGTAAGCATAAAGAAATTAGTCAATATGTTTACATAACAATATTAATAATATGGGAGAGTATAGGCATTTAATTATAACTTGGCCAATTTTTTCATGGATTTTTTAGGGTTAGTTTAACCCTGAACATGTACTTTGCAAGCCTAAGATATACTTCTCCAACCTTTGTTGCTTCCATGGTCAACACCATAGCTTCCCTCACCTTCATCATTGCAGTGATACTCAGGTTTGATTTCTTCTTTTCTTTGTTCGGTGATCAAATATCAAAATGATACGCCTGATTTCTTCTTTTCTTTGTTCGGTGATCAAAAATCAAAATGATACTAGTAATTAAGATTAAGCTCTCATCCTAAAGCCTCATGTAGTTATTCTTAAGGCTTATCCTTTATATTAAAATAGTAGTTTATACTAGTTTATACTTTAAACAACTTGATGACACTCACTTCTATCATATATATCTTTGATTTGTCTTAAAACCATTAGATATGGGACTTTTATACTCCACAAAACAACATTACTAATATAACGAAGAGACGAAAAGCACTACAGCAAGACTCTTACACCAATTGTTGTGAAGGTAGTATAAAAAGTGTGATTGGTAGCATTTTCATAAATAAGATGTGAAACTAGTGACTTTTTACATTGATTAAAACAATAAATGGTGCATACTTTCTTTTTGAACCTTTCACTAGTCCAAAAAGCATTTCTGCAGCAAGACTCTTACACCGATTATTGTGGAGGCAGTATAAAAAGTGTGATTGGTAGCATTTTCATAAATAAGATGCGAGACTGGTGACTTTTTACACTATTAAAAGAATAAATGGTGAACTTTTTAAATTATTTAATTTGTTTAAATATTTCTTTTTTTCTACCATAGTTATATAAACAACTAGTTTAGAGAGTTACTCTCTACACCGATTGTGCAACCGATGTAGAAAGGTAAAATCTATTTTTTTTAAAAAAAAAAGAAAAAGAAAAAAAGAAATTACTTACTACACCTCTTTTTGGGTTAATTATTAATCATTTGTATTTTCAATTTTTTTAGCCTTGATCCATAATTTTGAGTTGAATAATTCAGGTTGGAAGTTATTGATTTTCTTCATCCTAGAGGTATAGCAAAAGTTCTTGGAACCTTGTTATCATTAGGTGGTGTACTGACCATGTCACTATTCAAAGGTCCTGTTATAAGGAACCTGTGGGATCAACCTCTGATTCAGATTCATGCAAAATCTTCTAATCCTATTCATGAAGATTGGTTAAAGGGTTCAATTCTCATTGTCTCAAGCTGCTTAACATGGTCTATTTGGTATAATATGCAGGTTTTGATCTTCACCTTTCCCATCAACTTACTATATATGAATTTTAGGGTTTGAATTATTTCTTGTTTACAAGTTACAATTCATATTGCTTATCTTGGCTCAATATACTTGTAGTACAACGTAACTTTGTGTAAATCCTAAAAACTACAGCCTTTAAATCAATCATTTTGCCTCGGCGAAGAGTACTCTTGCCGCAATGAAATGGCTTAAATTAAGACGGTCTCTGTGTCACTTCCTTCAGTGGGTACATCCCTCACGGAAGCAAGTGACACAGAGAGACAAACTCGTCGAAGTGAGTAATACAGAGAGACATTTTTAATTTTAGCCTTTTCGCCGAAGCAAAAGCACTCTTCATCGAGGCAAAATGCTCGATTTAAGGAAGTTTTAGGATGTTATTATACTTTGCAAATCAAATTAAAAACCCCTCACATTTTTATTTTTTAAAAATTAAATTAAAATATCATTCTTTTTCCCACACGCACGTCTGCGCGTGCGTATAGATTGGTACATTCACATATTAGTGGATGAGCGCTTCAAATTAAATCCAAATGATTCATTTAATATTACGTGCACATATTTTTTTAGATTTTGTGCTATATGCAAGAATATATGTCTAGTTTATTTAAAAGTTGCAGTGAAGTGGGAAAAAAAGAAGGAGAATATTAGGTTTTAAATAAGGAAAGTTATGGTAGTTGTTTCACTTCTCAACAGTAGCTTTTCACTTGTCAATGAAGACTTTTTCAATTTTTTTTATTTTATTATTATTATTTTTTTTTATGGTTGGGATCTTAATGATATTTAAAAAAAAAAAAAAAAAAAAAAAAAAAAAAAAAAAAAAAACCAGTTGCAGTGAAGAAGAAGAATGATGCAGTTGAGTGTGAAAATTGCAGGCTATGACCTTGAAAAGATACCCAGCGCAACTATCACTAACAGCTTGGATGTGTTTTGTTGGAGCAGTACAATCAGCTGTTTTCACAGCGATAGTACAACATAAGCCCTCAGCTTGGGCCATAGGCTTCAATATTGACCTTTGGTCCACCATTTATGGTGTAAGCATCATAGTCCACCATCTTCTAATGTTGCAAGTTAATGGGCCTTATATATATATATATATATATATCTCTCTCTATATCAGTGTTAGGTTAAAGGTTTGTTCTAAATAAAATAACTCAATCCACTTTGGCTCCTAAATTTATTATGTATTTTTTCCCCAAACTTTTCATATTATTTGCATAGAGTAAAGGAGGCTTTCATCATTGAGGATAATGAATAAATGTGGTATTTTGGAGAAACTAACATTTATTAGTTATAAATAATTAATTTTCTTAACATATACAAACTAGTTATTTAACTCTTGCATTTAACATCAAAGGAGTATTTTGTTCTAGTGCACAACAAGCATGTGAATTGAAAGGAACCAAATGTAATGTTTTGATGATATATGAATAATCAGTATAATGATTAATGGCAGGGCATTGTCATGTCTGGGATGATAATCTTCATTCATCTATGGTGCACTGAGCAAAAAGGACCCGTTTTTGTCACTATGTTTAACCCTCTCTCTACAATACTAGTGGCCCTTTTAGCATACTTTGTCTTTGGTGAGAAACTTCATTTGGGCAGGTATGCAATAATTTATCTCTCATCTTTTTCATTTTTGTAAGCAGTGGATCAATATTTTAAGTTATACTAATACTCTCTCTAATCCTAAATATAGGAACTGGTTAAGAAGTTCGTTTTAGTACTAAATATAAGCCTTTAATTAATCTTTTCTGTCTTTTATATTAGTTTTTTCTCCTCAAACTATCATTATTGATTACACAATGTTGTTAGGTAAGTTACATGAGAGAAGCTTGGTTGCTAAGCGACATAGAAAGTCCTCATTGGCCAATGTAGATAGTCATGCCTATTATAGTGAGAGAAAACCCCTAGGCGATATATTTTAAGAAAACCAATATACACACACATATACACAATTAATGAACTTACGGAATTTGTTTAATCAGTGTGAATTAGTTTCTATATCTTGAAATGTAGATACTAATAGACTTAGACCATCTAGATCACACCGAGATCTATATGGCCTTATGGCCCAATTATTGCTACCACAAAAACAAACGTAAATTAAATTTAAATAAGAGTGGAAGAGTAAGTTTTGAGATAGCAATTAAATTTCTATACTCACATAAGCCCTCTTCTTCAGCATAATAGGAGCAGTTACTGTCATCTTTGGCTTGTATTTGCTGCTGTGGGGCAAGGAAAGTGACCAACACGCTCATACTGATCAACAACTCTAAAAAGTCACCAAAAATCATGTTCAAGGTGAAGCTAGCCTTTTTTTCCCCCTTCCATCCTTATTTGTTGTCCTTATTCGCCTACATCTATCATTTTGTAGATTTGTCGGTGGAGCGGAGGCTAGTGAGGATGAACACACGGGTCATTGGATTTTAACATTTTTATTTATTTCATTTGTTGCTACATTTTTTTTATTTTCTTACGTCGTTACTTATTTTATATATTTTTAGTGAAACAATTTGTCAATTTTCACCACCAAATTTTATTTACTTTTAATTTTAATGCTCTCTTAAGTGAATTACCGAGTAACAAGCTAAATCGTGTTTTCCCCCTTCATTCTCTTTCTCCCTTTTTTTTGCCTTTTCATTTTCGCTATTTCTTTTTTTATCGTTCATGCTCTTTGTTCAAAGTTCAAACCTTCATCTCCCTTGTTCATACTGTTATGTATGCTCACTAGAGGACTCAAGAGGGAAGATAAAGTGGAAAAAGCTAACTTAAAAGGGTTGTAGTAAGCAAAAAAACGAGAGTAAAATCCAATGCACTTGTATACCTTTTATTTATTTGTTTGTTTATTTTGCCGTTTTTCTTTAGAAGAGCTTTTATCATGTCGTGCCCTTGTTTTTTCTGTGCTATTTACATTTGCACCGATAATAACCTATATGGCATATAGATGATATTATACACAAATGATAAAAGCAAATCAATTTAAAATAGTTTAGGGGCCAAAATTGTTCATAAGCTCCAAAGGATAGCTTTTTGAGTAGGCCAATGGTGAAGGATCATCTTGAATTTTTTTGTTAAGCACTTTTAGCCTTTTATTAGAGACAATCTTATTCAAGACAATGTCGGGTACTAAATGTGGGAATTTTTTCCAGCAAAAATTGGAACCTTAGTTCACCACTTTAATGTGGTGATGAACTAGCTCCTTCCATCCATTTAGATCTAATCACGATGGTCGCATATAAGAAATCACTGCCCAACACAACCCTCCCAACAGTACCTTTTTTGGGATCAAACTCAGACACTTGCATCTTTCTAGCATTTATATTAAAGAGAGAGGACAACTTTATTTGACCTATCACAACTACTAATCTGTTTTCATCATCGTCTTCACTACTGCAACACAGTAAAATCTAAAGCATTCATATATAATTTCAAATTAATGTTACATCTAACAAGGGTATTCCACATATCAGGTAAAAGCATAATTTTTGTTTTCCTTTGAAAGTCTCTGTGCATGGCGGATTAGTAATTACTCTACAGCGAGCTGTAACTGAGCTTGGAGCTAACACAAGCAGAGAATGATCAGATGACATTAGCTTCATTTTCAAGCTTGTCAATGAGCTCATCCACAGAAGAAACAAGTATCCCAGCTATTCTCTTGTGGGTTTCAGTAACTTGAACAACCTCCAAATCAGATTTAATTTCCACATTCAACTCCTCTGGAGTGAACTTCTTTATAGGCTTCGATTTTGCTTTCATTATATTGGGAAACGTCGCGGACCTCGGCTGGTTCAGTCTCAGATCAGTACTGCATCAAGAAAAATGTCAAGAAACAAATCATACTTGTTAACTTCAGTACCGTTCTGTTATTATATTATAACATTAATAGTAATAGCTTATGTGGCAAACACTAACAACAGTGACACAGATTACTGGATAGATACACACACAAACACTATGGCACAGCAAACTTTGATCACTCTCATACCGTTTAAAAATTAGTATTGTGCTGAGTTTGAGTGGAAGGGATTTTATTGACACAGATAACTGGATAGATCTGTGTGCTGAGATTTAAATGGAGTATTGGACCAAATATATATGAGTAAAAGGACCTAAGTTTTGTCCTGGAGTATTGGACCTAACAGATATGAGTAAAAGGACCTAAGTTTCGTCCTAAAATATAGACATGCACGCGTGCACTCACTAGTATTCAGTAAGGCACTACACCTCAATTGAGAAATGAATACAGCAACAACAAAGCCTTATTCCATTAGGTGGGATTGGCTATATGGATGCTTAGCGCTATTGTATGCTCTATCAAAAATCACTTGAGAAATGAATGATAAGGGGGGAAATAGATTCAGAAGCCCTTCAAGATTTCAGTTTTGTCAAGGATTGAATGTATATTTGAATTTTATGCAATAAATAAATTTAGAAACAAGATGAAAATAAAAATAAGCACGTTTTAGGTCACCAAGTCACACACAAATGCACCAAAGGGAGGGAAGGTGGAAAGGGCAAAGCATTTCAAGAACCTGTATTACTGTGATAAAATATACAGTACTTAAAAAGTGTCAAAGTTTAATACTTACGTGATTACTGCTGGTAAATTCAAAGAGGGTCTCAATACCATCATCTACCTCTCTGTCCACCGTAGCTACCTGTTTCTCCTTATCAAGGACAACCTACAGGGAAGAAGCAGCCAGTAAAAAATACTTCAATTACATGTCAAAAAATAACTTAATAAATCATTATAAAGGCACGGAAGACAAATCTGCATGAGGGGCACAGCCAAATTCTTTCCGACACAAGATGTATGGGAATCAAATATTGTAGCATAAATCAGACGATTGATGATTACGTGTTTGAACTAAACTTTTTGTTGTCTATCTTCTCTAACAAAATTGTATCTTCTCTAACAAAATTGCTGAAGCATAGCAGTTGGAGACTTGGTAGTATGGGATACCAAGTCGTCCCACATCAAGTAGAATGGGACTTGGTATCATTACTTGGTTGATAATATGTTGCCCTGTAATTTTGGACTAGAAAGATGCACCTGTGACAAAAAGTATTCTGAAATACTTCAGAGTTTGAGAAATGATGAAAAATATTGACAAAAGGACAGATATAAGACAAATAATTATCAAGAGCAATATTGTAGGGACCAAAAAAACAACAAATCCATCTAGTCAGATGGAGACTGCATATTTTCACGAGGGCATATTTTTCCTAAGCCATTGCAACC
This sequence comes from Acacia acuminata, assembly GCA_019022655.1. Lineage (NCBI taxonomy): Eukaryota > Viridiplantae > Streptophyta > Magnoliopsida > Fabales > Fabaceae > Acacia > Acacia acuminata. Next base: position 231,425 of record JAFJYI010000324.1, on the reverse strand, counting down.
GATGCCATATGAAAGAAATTTCTCTTATCAATTAGTTTTCATCCAACTTCCTAGTTTTGTATCCAACTTAATGCTTGTGCTCCCTGATCTAGGGTTTAAAAAAAACAATCAAATGATGCATGTTTAATGATTTTTTGGAGGCTTCAGCAGCATTATTCTTAATAATGGGGGCATCAACAGGTAGATCTGCAAATCTAGAGGCCACGCACCTGTTGGAGAAAGCAGCCCAAGGGTCCTGTGACTCCTGTCCAATCATATCGCACGGGGATTTATGTCCTCTTTAATCCGTTTATTCTTTTGTTTCTTTTTTTTTTTTTTTTAATTAAAGGAATAAGCACTAGTGGTATGAGATTCAAAGCGATATTAAATTAAACCCGTAACCTTTCACATATAAGAGAACTCTCGTGTCACAATGCTAGAAAGCCATTGACATTCGTCCATTCATTGTACACACTGTCAAAAACCACTAGAGTCTCTCAAGTATAATTAATCTTTAAATTTTTTATCCGATCGAGGATCAAATATAAGTATGAACTTGAACAAAAATTTTATTATAGATACATGTTGACTATTGGTATTGATTGAGAAGGGAGGGTGAAAGCTGTATGAAAGGCTCCCCTCTCCTTTTGAATATTCACTGATGTTTGGTGTTCAAAAGAAAAGTGTGGCAATGATGTTTTCTGGTCAACCTCCGGCACCATCTCCTTGTAAAATGCTATTACATGATATTGATTTAGATGTTTCTAGATTTAGGTCAGTTTCCTTTTATTGTGTCTAATTACTTACGTAAGGGATTTAGGGGGGGGGGGGTGTGGAACTAGATTAGGCTACATGCATTACAGAGTCCAAGAAGCAAGATGCACTGTTCTTGGATTTTTAGACGTTTTCTTGGTGTATTCCTGTAACATCCTTCATTTTATTTAACATAATAACTAATTAAGAGTGTGATCAATAACTTAATAATGCTTTATCATTTATCAAAATATTCAGAATAAATGAGAGTATGCAAAATGAGCCATAAGTGACAATATACAATAATCCGACATATACCAAAAAGATGGAAGCACTACTACTATCAACAAGTAGCATAAACTTCCTGAGTTTTTCCCGATTGACCCGCACGAGAACTGTCACTTGAAAAATAATGGTAACCATCAATTTAACTCATTACAAATACTAATATGTGTTTGTAAGGTGCATAGTGAAACAATTTATATAACAATGTATTAAAAAAATAATTTAATAATATCCACGTCACAAATTTCATATCATCATTATTGTGTCATAAATTTTGTATCACAGTTTCCCTAACACAATTACGAGATGCCCCCATCAATGTAACCAACCAAACCGTCTTATTTCTGCCGACTAGATCCATGGGCTAAGTTACGATCTATATTATTGGCACCTCAAAAAGCTCACTGGTCATGTAATAAAGACCAGTCAAAATCCCCAGAGCACATGCCTCAGACCTTAGGTCTTTTCCTCTCATTGAACTAGTGAGGTGTCGTAAGTCCTCATTGAAATAGTAGAGCAGTTCCTCATTAAACAAGTGGGACAAAAAGAAAGACAACCATCGTGCACCAATGGAAGTTACACTACATGGTAAAATAAGCTAGTCATTTCTTCCCAATTCAACCATCACCACAATTATCACAATAAATAGCTCAATTAGAATTTTTCAAGAGTTTTTACGTTCATATCATGTTATTTAAATCATTCTCATATACATGCTATAATATCTCAATTCCCAAATCTTATACATATATAAATGTATGTATATATTTTACAATTCAAATCATAACGTCCCACAAGGCAATTTGTATTGAAATATTCATAATCATTTCACAAAATACTCACAAACAACATACTAATACACATAACAAGTGAAAAGTGGTTACTTTGTCAAAGCTAATTATTATCACACTGCTCCTAATCCAAGAGCTCAAATACACGCCCCAAAAATCAATATACCACAATCAATTTACTAACTATTAATAACTCTTCAAAACTCCATATAATCAAAATTATAGCTTATAATTTCATATAATTCATACTACCTTCGGTCCTAATTATAAGACCTAGTTGACTTTTTTTTGGAGAGATTAAGGAAGCTAAATAAGTTACTTAATCATTTTATTTGTTGTATTTTCTTAGATTGTATATTAATTTATTAGTCAAACTATTTAGTTTCAAGAAAAAATAAAAATAAAAATACTCTAAGCTAATTTAATTAGCTTCCTTGATCTCTTCAAAAAGTCAATTAGGTCTTATAATTAGGACCGGAGGGAGTGGTATACAAATTTTAATAATAATATATTATTATAATAAAAATGAAAAATAACTGTTTGGAATTTACATTTTAAAAATGATTTGTTTAGTCCTTCAAATTTCATAAATGACAGTTTAGTCTTGGAAATTTCAGAAATGATAGTTTGGTCCTACGAATTTCGAAATGACAATTTGGTCCTATGAATTTCAAAAATGACAGATCAATCCTTCAAATTTCAAAACTAAACCGATTAAAATTTCAATAATATCTCTACTAACCCAAATAAATTATTTATACAACATTTAATTGGTAAAAACATCTTGTAGGACATAAATCCTAAACTTTTCCAATTTAAATTAAATTTTAAAATTCCTTCAACAAACAACTATCATATCTAAAACGATTAAAATTTACTATTAATCATCCCTCTACATATATATAATTATCTATTGCCAAAATTCAAAACTCTCCCAAAATCATAACCCCAACATTTTTACTATAACCAACACAATATCACCCTCATTAGACAGAGAAAAATATGTAGAATAATTTTCATGAAGGAAGTTTGTTGGAAAGAAGATAATTTAGTCACCTAAATAATCTTATAATATGAATAACATATCTTTTAAAAGCCTCCACATATTCTCTTTTCCTCTCTTTCTTCCTCACACTCTTCTCTCGTCTCTCACTTCTCACTAGCCATGTGTGTGTGAGTGTGTGTTTAAATAAGGGATAAGGGTCTTATTTGGCCTTGATGTTTTCGCTCAGGAACACTTAGCATCCGGAAGTTTTTGTTGGAGCAAAATTGCCCTGGAAGTTTAAAAACGTAGCAATCTTGCCCTTCCGTTAATCTTGATCGTTAAATTGTTGCTCCAATTTGTAAACTTCCAGGGCAAAATTTCTCCTTAAAAAACTTTCGGTGCTCCATTTTGTTAACTTCCGGGACAATTTTGCTCCAAAAAAACTTTCAAGTGTTGAATGCTCCCGAGCGAAAACTTCCGAAGCAAATAAGACCCTTATCCTTTTAAATAAAGGAATGAGATGTGAAAGGAATAGTTGGGAGAAGTTAATCACTCCCCTCATCTCAAACAAATGAATCAATGGGCAGGCCACGTGCTGCACACCTTATATTATATTAAATATAATATAATACAATACGATATTGTATTATATTATGATATAATATAATAATAATATCTTTATTTTTTATTTATTTTTATTTATAGTTATTATTGTTATTTTAATTAAATCCCCATCTAAATGGAATTTTGTACCCAAAATTCTCAACAAGTTATAAAGAAGATAATCTACATCTCAAAATTCTAATATAACATAAACGAAGTCAAAACAACACTGCCAGATATAATGGCATGCCAACACATCCAAACAAAATATCACCAACACAGAAAAAATCACCATGTCATACAAATTCAATCACAACACAACACAACTATAAATACAACAATTCAATCAAGACAAGCACACCCACATACTTAAGCAAACAAGTTTGGAAAGTCTTGATGTATCCTTTCCTCAATTTCCCTAGTTGCAGCTCCGGGTGTCGTACCCTTCCAGAAGATTTTCACAAGCTGAATAGTCCTTTTTGCTCAGCTGCTTGTCCTGGACATCTAAAATTCTCTCTGATTCTACTATATAAGTCAAGTTCTCTCTCAACTCGACTTCCTCAGGTTCAATGACATGAGACGAGTCTGGATGATACTTTTTCAATTGTGACAAATGGAACACGTCGTGCACATTAGAAAAATGCAGAGGTAAGGCGATCCGATAGGCAACAGGCCCAATCCGCTCCAAAACCTCATATGGCCCCATGAATCGTGGAGTCAAGTTCTTTGCCTTAATAGACCTCCTAATGCCCGTCATAAGTGAAACCTTCAAGAAAACATGATCTCCCAAACTAAACTCCAACTGTCTCCTCCGAAGATCCACATAACTCTTCTGTCGGCTCTGAGCTATCAACAATTTCTGCCTTATCATTTCAATCTTCCATGATGTTTGATCTACCGAAACTGGTCCAATAATAGTTCTCTCACTCAATTAGGTCCAACACAATGGCGACCTACACTTTCAACCAAATAAAGTCTCAAAATGTGCCATTTGAATATTGGCACGGTAGCTATTATTGTATGCAAGTTCTGCTAATGGCAAGTGCTTATCCCAACTACCTCAGAACTCGATGGCATAGGCTCTTAACATGTCCTTGAGTGTCTAGATAGTCCTCTCAGTCTAAACGTCTTTTGAGGTAAGGTTCATCTAGCACTCCAAAATATATGTCAAGGTGCTTTTCGAACTCTAAAAATACTTTATTGTGAAATTTTAACGATAATTTATTAAAAATGGATTAATTTCACCTTTGCTAACAAATATTTAGATTAACATTAAATAAGGTTAAAATACCAGTGTGACACTTAATTCTTTTTTGTTAAAATAATTAAAGTGAAGCTTAATAGCCTGGGTACTAGTATTTGCCAGGGGAATCACTATAAGATGTTAAAGGAAAGATTTAATAATCAAAAGTTTGATAACAACTTAGGAGTATGCATTGATGACAAGTTTCACGGTAAAAATTGATAGTAATAGGTTTGCCCACTTTTTATTGGAAGTTCTTGATAATTAAATTCCTTATTAGAATCTCATATTCACTTTTAAATGAGAAATAGATGGTTCAAATTTCATATTTTATAAAATTACTATTATGGTCTAGGGACATGAATAAATAAATTTAAACAATTAAAATATAATCTACACAATTCATAATTACAATATAGACAAACTAAAAAGGAAATCTCATTTATAAAATATTAAATTTTAACCATTTAGTTTTTAATATAAAGAAATATAACATAGGGAAAATGAGTGAAAAAAAAACTTTAAAATTGTAAAGTCCTAAATCAAATATTTCCTATAAAATGAGTTGTAAATTGCTTTTCAAGTTTTGTTATTTCTTTATCAATTCTCGGTAAAAACCCGATTTAGGATTTTACAAATTTAAAGTTTTTAAATCCCCTTGCTTTACCTTCAAGACCACTAATAGCCCAATTCACCATGCAAAAGAATACTAGGACAACAATATATCCTCTTTAAATCGCTGAGCATGTATTAATACAAGTCTATGCGAGAAATATATCATTAATTTTGAAATCACTTGATTAAATTTAATAAATAAGCAAAAAAATTAGTGCTACTAACTATTAGAATAAAAGCCCTATTAATCAGGAATTATATAACCCTTGTAATCTTATCTCTGATTTATAACTATGTCCTATTATATAGCCTAGATTTTGGGTTCATTCAAAAATTACCGGATATTGAGAATCCGACCACTATAAGTATTGCCCCGGATTACACATAATGCTTATTATCAATAAAGAATAATAATTTAATATTCTGAAAAAAAAGTAAACGGATTAAAAAAACAGAGAGATTTAAGATTATTATTATATCCTTTTATATTGTTATTATATTATTTGCTTGGCTAAAGTACCCGCTTTGGTCTTTTATGTTTACTTCGTGATCCATTTAGTCCTTAAGTTTGTAAAGTGCTGTTTGGTCCTTTAAAGTTAACACAGCAGACTTAACGGAAAATACTAACTCAACAATTTTAAACGATGACTGTGCACTTAAATGCTGACAAAGCAAGCTTACATGTTACTTTTTTAATAAATTAATATTTTAAATCCTGTAAATTAAAATTTTAAACGATGACAGTGCACTTAAATGCCTCAGACGAAGAACATATACCCAAAGTTTTGCTGGCAAATCTGATTTAGGATTTTACAAATTGAAAGTTTTTTTTTTCCTATTATAGATAGAAAAAAACATGTAAACTGCTTTTCTGTCTTTATTAATTGAGATGAGTGGGTACTCTACTCCCCGTGAGAGTACAACTTCTTAGCAATATTATCAGGAAAAAAAAAAAAAAATTCAACTAGCACGAAAATAAGTAAAAACAACCTTCAATTAAGATATTTATAGATATTTTTCAATCTTTTCTTTAAAATAAAACGCTTGGAGCATGTACTCTTCTTTTTCCATAAATTCTCCCCCAAACAGACCTCAACAATCACTCCCCAGACAGATTTAAGATTATTATTATATCCTTTTATATTGTTATTATATTATTTGCATTTATCTTTTGAAAGAGGGGCACGGGAAGGGGATCTAGATAACAATAAATTAAAAAGGCAAGAGACGGCGGCGCTTTTCTGCAGATATCGTCGTCAACAAGAACATCGGAGAAAAAGATCAGGCGGTGCTCGGAGTGATCGCTCATCGTCTTCAAAGGTCGAAAGCAAAATAACGGTCAATGAACATTAAATAACTACAAAGAAAAGGTTTACTAGTAAACATTAAGTAACTACATAGAAAAGAAAGGTAACTTTGACAGAAAATAGAATGGCAAGAAGCATATGACACTAAATCAATGAACAAAAACAAGACAACTACTTCCACCAAAAAATGGAAGAACCAGCTAGCTTTTATGAGGAAAAGAGGAAAACATGGCCATTAAGTAATAACTCAAAGGTAGTACTCCCTCTGTAAGAAGGAGTTCTTGATCTCGTTGAGGACCTCAAGGTCATCCTCGGAGGCGTATTTTGGGGGTGCGCCAAGGAATTTGACACTCAGATTGAAGAAAGCTTCATCTATCAGGGATTGGCTACCCAGCTGGTGGCCGGCTTTGAGCAGAGCTAGTAAAGACTTGACCTTCAGCCGGCGGAAAAACTTTCCAAGGCATCGGCGTGACCATATGCTGTCGTATAGTCTTTAACCGCAGACAATGCTCTGGTGGGCATTTGCACCGGTATTGAAGGGGTGGCGTGACCCTCAGCCCGCCCGACCTCAAAAAGTTGATCTAGATAGGGTGAATCCAGGACCGAGATGTTGAAAATATTCATGCCGCCGCCCACCTGCGACACGAGATATGCAAATCTCGGACCTGGAGCAGGAGGCGCTGGAGCAGGAGACGCCGGAGCAGGAGACGCCATGGATGAGCAATTCGAGAGGAGAAGCTTGGAGGCGAGGATCGAGGTAGACAATGAGGCCATTAAATCCAAGCTGGGCCCAGAATCGCATGAGCTACCGAACTAGGCCTGAAAAGAGAAATTCACTACTACTTTTTAAAAAAAAAAAAAAAAAAAAAAAAAAAAAAAAAAAAAACATTCTATGTATATAAAGCAAGTGTATGGAATATTATGATTAACTAGTTTAGAAAGTAAAAAAATCATAATCCTTGAAAAGGGACTAAAATCTTATAGTAAAAAAACATAGAAAAAAATACCAAACTTATAACATCTCCCCTATGTTGCACCGACACCAACATGACATTTTCGATACGTTACGATACGTGACGTTGACACGTTACTTCAAAAATACTAATATTCCGACACGTCTTAATATTAAATAATATTTTTGGGAGAGTGCGCCGATTTGGGAGAGATGGCAAGTTGCTTTGATTCGGATCGATTTGAGAGCGTCGCCGTCGATTTCACCGAGTTGAACTTGAGAGTTGAGAGAAATGCTTTTGGGGAAGATGGTGCTCTGCTCGACCGTCAATTAGGGCCAAAATTTGGAGCTACAAAACATGCCTACAACTTTTGATACAATTACAAAAATGCCATTTGAATTTTTAATCGGTATAATTCGCGAATTCTGATTCAATTCAGCGTGTACTCCGGATATGCGGGTCAGACTCGTTCTTTCCCCAAAATTTGACGTGTCCGTGCATCATAGCATCTCCCTTGTTGGATGACCTTTTTTTTTAATGATGAATTATTATTGCGTTGAAGATTGGGAGGGCCAGAGGGGATTGATTTAGTCGAATGGACTCGGTTTTAACTCCTCCTATCCTTTGTCGTCTCCCACGGCCCACCCTTAAATTTAAACAAACTTTAATGGTTACTCGTAATATATAATATACTATAATATTAATCACTAATAATAAAATGAATTTAATCCATTTTTGTCAACAACAAATACATTAAGCATGAAACAACGCGTATAAAGTAATTATGCTAAGAATAAAAGGCTTAAAAAAAAGGACAGAGACCCAAAAGACTTGGAAACAAATCAAAGAAGTAAACAACTCAAAACAACAAAACACAAAGTAGAGAATCAATATAAACTTAGATTTTGACAGAAATTACCCCATTTAAAAAAAAGAATTATTTGAATATTCATATTTGTCAAAGAATTATACAACCTTTGTTATAAAATTTTTTATTTTTGGTTATATTATAAAATTTATGATCTTTTTTATTTTTCATCACATTTATTAAAACTTATTTATTTAGATTTCTTTTAAAAGTATAAAAATATATTTCAACTAATATAGAGTTGGTTTATTGGTGTAATACCCTGCTAAATCTCTCTAAGTTTCAAGTTCGAGTTGCATACGAGACACTTACATAGATGAGTAAAATTTACTTTGATAAATAATTTGCTTTAGATAGTTGTCGTATAAGACACTTTGTGTGTTAGAACTGACTGATACTCAAGAGGGGGTGAAGTGGCTATATGATAAAACTTATAAACTTTGAAAATCTTTTCGCAACATACAAAGCGGTATATGTGACAATAATGAGCCATAAATCAATAGTTAGCATATATACTAGAAATATAAGAGTTTAGGTAAGAAAATATAGAAATTGTGATTTATCTTGGTTTGGCCCAATCTGCGATGACCTACGTCTAATCCCTAAGCTCTTCTTGAGACTTCAAATCCACTATCCTATCTCATAATTTACAACCGTAATGAAAAGGTATTTTTTAAAATGATTTTTTTCTTCTAATTTTTCACTTAAAAATCTATATTTTTTATTATTATTTAACAATATACAGTATGTTCATCTACTAAGGATGTTAAAAATAAATGATTTATATGGTATATGTGAATGAAAAGTTGTTTCAAAAGGAGAAATATAAAAGTAGAATAAGTTCACTTGAAGAAAAAGAACAAAGTTTAAGAAGAACAAAGTTTATAAATATGATGATTAACGGTTAAATATTATTTAGTCTCCCTCCCACGGGTAAGTTTGACTCTTAAACTTAGATTTTGACAAAAATACCCCAATTTAAAAAATAATTATTTAAACATTTATATTTGTCAAAGAACTATACTGCCAAATGTTATATAATTTTTCATTTTTGGTTATATTATAAAATTTATGATATTTTTAATTTTTCATCACATTCATTGAAACTTGTTTATTTAGATTTCTTTTAAAAGTATAAAAATATATTTCAACCAATATAGAGGGTGTCTAGTAGTGTAAGGCCCGTTAAATCCTCTAAGTCTTGAGTTCGAGTCACATAAGAGATACTCACACTTATGCTAGGAGGGGCATCCATGAACTTCGAACTAGATATTAGATAATAACATTAAAAAAAGTTGCACCAAAAAAAACATAAAATATATATTTCGGGAGTTAAGATGCAAAAAAATACATATCGCTTTACTTTGAGGAGACTCAACACCACGTACTTTTTTAGATGCAAATAAACTTGTAAAACCAGAGCAAAAATACACATGCGTTAAAAGTTGTTAACCTCCGTCAGTGGGACCCACGTTATTTTAAAATTAAAATTATATACAATTTTTAAATTCCTCTTTTGCCCTTTTCTCCTTAACCTTTCATCTTCTCCATTCCTCCATTCTTTCTCGGTGCCTATTTGAACTCGCGACTAACCAGTGAGGGGGCGAACGCCCAAACCAGTAAGCCCCAAGTCATCTGTTGCCTAAGCATGTTGCTCATTCCCCGCCACTGCTCCTCCGAACTGCTCATCCATCATCTGTTGTCTTCTCTTCCTTCAGGCTTCTCGCTCCTTCTCCTTCATCTTCTCTCTCTCCCCTTTGCTCTCTCTCTAAATACGAGATTCAGTCCCCCTCTGCTTCAATTGAAGGGCATGGGTTGGGATTACGTTTTTGTGGTGGATTACATTATCCAACCAGGAAAGGAATATGAAATTGGAAACGAGAACGAGAAGAGTGAAGTAATGGGCCATAACGAGAAGAGTGAAGTAATGGGCCATTATGAAGCTGAGATTGTTGGTGGAAGGAACAGGAATCAAGTTGAATTGATGACCCAACACAGTTGCTTGGTTTCTGGCATTAGTTTTAAGCAATTTTTTTTCTTAGAGAGCTCGAATAAAATAATGTTGTGTGAATAGCTATTTGACTGTTCAAGCAGTTTTAAGCATCTGTATTTTAGGTTGGTTGAAGGAGAACGATTGATTATTCGTGTTGTTCGTAACGATGAAGGGGTTGAAGATGAAGGAGCTGTGTGTCTCTCTTCGCCTACCGAGGGAAGAAAATAAAGAGTTGCAGAGGAAGGTTGGAATGGAGAGGGCGAGGGGCATTTTGGTAGTTTTATAATGAACTCAACGTCTGTTAAGGCACAAGGTATTTTTGCTCTGGTTTTACAACCTCACCAGTGTATTTTTTTCAAAAAAACATATGGTCTTTGAAGGCTCACCGAAAATAAAGCGTATGTGTATTTTTGCTTTTTTATCGTATATTTCAAATATATCTTATTTTATCACAGAGTATAAATGGATTGAGTTTGAGAATTATGCAAATTATCTAACTTTACAATATAAATTTTGAATTTATTTTCTAAAACATTTATAAACACAATTTTAACAAAAAAATAGAGATTGAGTATCATAAAGAGTAAATCAGTAAATAAAAATTTAATTAAAAAATACATTTTAGGAATATTCTTTACAGTGTTAACCCTTTGGACTTAATTGTATATTTTTAAAATAGAGAAAGGTGTGTGTAATTAATGTAATATGAAAAGCGAGGTGAGAGTATTTTATTCTAAATTTTACAATTCAAATTGGGGTCATTAAAAAAGATATTGAAACGGCAAACCTTGCTAACTGTCTTAGTAGGAATTCGACAGTTGGTATAACTTTGCTTCAACTCTATTTGGACCAAAAACCTGTTTTCATGGCTGAGTCAGATTAGATTGGAAAACAAAATCGTTTTTAAAACAATGGAAAAAATTTTAGGCTTAACAAAAAATGCTTAAGAATATTAAAAAAAAAAAAACTATAAAAAATGATTCTATAAAAAAAGCTCATTATATTTTCAAACCATTTATAGCTATATGGTATTATTTTGTAGAAAATTTCATACATGATGATGTTATTATGTTGACAATTAGTCTTATGGATTTATTTCTTATACAAACAGGAATATAAATATATATTACAAAATATGAGGATATACTTCTAGTCATCACTTAAAGTTTGCTGCATTAACATACATTTTTTTGTTAAAAACATTAACGATGTTAGAAATATAGAATCAAAAGTATATTTTATAAAATTAAGAGATCAAAATTATATCTCACGTATAACTTGAAGGACTAAAAATATATTTTAGTCATAAATTTAAATTAAATAATTAAAACTAGCCATAAATAATTTAGAACGGTAATGAAAATGTATTTTCTAAAATGAATTGTTTTCTAATTTTTCACTTAGAAGTCTATCTTTTATTTATTTATTATTATTCAATAATATAGTAATGATTTTATAACATACGAGGTAGAGGTGAATAAAATGATCATAATTCAAAGGATTTCCAAATTACTGCTACATCCGGGCAGTCATTATTAAGCAATAATAGAATACAAATCCTTCATAGATAATAACCCTTCTCCAAGAAGATGAGCCTAATCTGATCAAGCACCTCAAGGTCCTCATAAATTTGGGGAAAATTAGGTATTTAACCCTTTTTTATATTTTCAAACCTGTTACATATTTTCCAACTTGGTGTAGATTGTTACAATTAGTTTAAGATGTAGTAAAACTACTACAAAAGACATTTTAACGTTCGTTTTTAGGCCCTTTTAGCATTCCTTTACAGGGGAGGCGCATATGTGAGCAACGTAGCAAGTTTGAGAACAATGTTCGTTAAAAAAATGGCATTGTAAGGGGCTTAAAGCGTCCATTTTTAAAAAACAAAAGCCAAAAACCACTTATAGCATCCCTTTTGGAGAAAAAAATGGACACTAAGTGGAGACTTTCTGTGTCCGTTTTCTAAGAAACGAACACTATAAGCCCCTTACAACGTCTATTTTCTAAAAGCGATCGTTGTAACTTTTTTAAAAAATAATTTTTTCTTTATTTTTTTTTCACTATCCAACAAGTAGGCCTATACATAAACATCCAACACTTCTTCATAAATCAAATGTCTAGAAACATCTAGCACTGAAACATCCATCACTAGCTGAATAAAGTGTCAACTAGACTACTATCTACAATAATCTACACAAAGTGTCCAACCACTCAACTTACAGCAAAAACAAATGCTATCTAAAATAAACTAGCTAAACATCCAGCACTAACTAAACGATTACTATCTAAAATAAACATTTTGTCAAAATAAAATTTACTTATTATCTATGTGTTGAAGAAGATGCACACCAAATATTCTCGGATCAAATTAATGTCTTCTTATGAGTAGGCATCCTCTATAACAAAAATTTGCAAATTGGAAAATAAGCTAAGATAAATCAATCAAGTAAATGAAATAGTTAACAATTCAATTACAAAACCAAGAATGAAGAAGCGATTACCTGTTCAAAACCTGAAATAACTCCACTCTCAATGATATTATACATATAAAGTATAACATAGTATCCACACTCAATTCTTCCTGGTTGTTGAGGGCACAATAAATCAAAAGAAATTGATTAAAATGAATAAAGTCGTATATAACACGACCGTCAATGAAAGAACTTGAATCCAAAATACTTACTCTTAGATAAACCCAATTCACCTCTTTATGTTTAACTTCGCTTTTCCTACCCATTACTCTATATGTGCTGAGTACACTATCATTAAAATGAAAATCATAAGACATTAAAACAATTTATTTAACTCAAGAACCAATGATTGACAAACAAATTAACTTACATGTTGAATATGGTTTTTATTTCTTCGTTTCAACTACGCTTAAGGAATCAAACCATTAGATGATGTTGATGAATGGGGGTTTTTGGCGTAATTCCTGCAAACTCATTATGTAATCTGAGTCACGTCCAAGGACGCTGCCATTAAGGACTATACCACAACCACCGACTGATAAGAAGCGGAACCCTCCGGATAAAATAGACTCTTCCTGCATATGCAGGGTGAACAACAACAAAATATAAAGAGTAAATACCCTATTTGGTCCCTGAAAAAAAACACGGACCCCTTTTTGGTCCCTAAATAAAAATAACTCGTCCCATCATCCCCGTAAAATCCAAAAACATCCCACGCTAGTCCTTCCGTCGCTAACACCTAACGGTGTCACTAACGTTGCGATGTGTAACGTGAGTTGTTCCGCACATGCCATGGAGGAAGGCCAAAACGACGTCGTCCCCACTTTGTCACCATCTTCACTTCTCAGCAACCCACGTTATTGCATCAACCGACGATGGAGCTTCATTATTTCAGAGGCGAAGCAGAGAAAGAGACACAGTGGAATCGAGGAAGGAAAATAAGAAGGGGAAGAAGGGTTTTGTTAAACTCGAGGGTTTGAGAAAACATACTCTCCTAAGTCCAAACCACAAGATAGACCAGCTCGTTGTGGAGGAGAGGACAACAGCTTATCAAGCCTATTAAAATAAACCCATTTGCTGGTTCCGCTACCCATTTCTGCAAATTTGGCCTTCTCCTTTTTCTTTAATGTGTCAAGTCTATTCCTACACTGAGTATTTGTCCTTTCAATTTTTGAAACTTCTTTTACCCTTTCTGCAACTTCATGTCATTCCTCAGATCGGAGACTCTTTTTTCCACGTTGAATAAACCGCTCACCCCAAGCATCAAGAAGAACAAATATCTCGTGCTCAGTCCAGTTAGTAAGGGAATTTCTGCCATCAAATGATAGTTTAGAAGCTGAAGGAGCTGCAGCTGCTGGTGCAGGTACATGAGGCGCAAATTCATAAGTTGAAATTAATCTCTTCAGCTTTCTCTTTTTTGGGTGAGATTCTAAATCATCTCCAATCCTTATGGTGTAACTTTTCGGCTTACCATCATCAACAGCAACAGTGTCATCATCACTATCATCCTCATCCTCATCCCCATTCTCATCAATGTCATCATCCTCTTCATCATCACCATTGTTGTTGCCATCTTTAAGGGAACTTGATTGTTTGTTACTTTGATCAACATCAACATCATCATCATCATTATCTTCTTCTTCTTCTTCTTCTTCTTCTTCTTCCTGTTCTAACTGTTCTTTGTTGTCTTCTTCCTCATAATCATTATCTTCTTCAGCAGACTCACTTCTAACTGGCTGAGAATGTTGAGAACTCCCAACTGGATGTTTGACGATTTGAATAACCATAATCTTGGTGATGACTAAAGTTTGCCCAATTAGAGAATTCACTCTCACAGTTTTGGATAATAGAAGTTGGGCAAATTATTAATACGGGATCTTTTTTCATTGCTTGGTTTTCCTTTGACATATATTCTCCATCTTTACCAAACATAGCAGTAAGAAATGTTATTGTTTGAATGGTCTTCCCAAGACCCACGATTCAAAGTCCCAACAACAAAAATCAAAATTGCAGAAGAAATTGCGATAAAAATGCCAAATTGGGGGACAGGGAGGAAAGATAGCCGATATTGATATTGCATAAGGTAAAAGCTCAGAATTTACATTGCAACTTGTAGTTTCAACAATATCACACAAGAAAATGTAATGAAAAATGCATTATTCAAGAATTTGTAATGAAAAGAACAGCAAAGTAAAAATTGTGTGGTCATTATTTCCTTCGAAGTTACAATATCTTGTAATGTCTCTAGTGAGAAAATGAAGAAAGCAACATCTACGGGGCTCACTAAAGAACTGTTATGAATGTCAGGCTTCTATAGACCAAGTTTTCAATTTATAATAAGTACAAGTGACCCACAACATTATTCAAGTATTGGTATTTACATTGGACAATTACCAAGGTTCACAAAAGCTCACATCCTAATCCTGGAATACCAAAAACATAGCATGGTTATGCCCTCTATAAGCATGTACTTAACAAGAATAAGCTCGATTATAACTGTTTCTGAAGTAAGATCTTATTTTTTTTATACCATTCAAGATAAGAAAAATAGGGGATTTCGATTAAGAAAATTGATTATGCCAATATATGACAGATAAATACCGTTAAAATGAATCTCAACACCTTAAGTTAGTAGAATATGTGGAGAGTCAAAGATTAAACACGTGACTCACATGTCATCCCCAATAATGCCGCCATGATTGTTTTTATACAAACTATACAGAAACTTCACTCCTGCTCTCTGATGTTCAAGCAGTCTGCAGTTGATAGATGCAAGAAGCAATACTCGAATATCTCCTGTTTTGTGCCGAAACAAATAAACTCAGAGTGCTATATCAGCAAGCAATACTTAGGAGTTCAGTTTAGCATACTCGGGTATTATCACATACTCGAGTATTACAATTCCAATACTCGAGTATTACTCAACCAGAGAGCAAGTATCACATTCAGCAATCAACATACTCGAGTAGCTCCTTCCCAATACTCGAGTATCTCCATTTTTCAGCAACTGATTCCCCATATTACTCGAATATATAAGTGACATACTCGAGTACTATAAATAGGTTGCTTCACGAATGGCTCTGTCTTGACATTATTTGAGTATGTATCATCTTCTACTTGAATAATCATCTCCGAATGTCATACTACTTGCTGTCATATATATGTCGTTGTGTAAAGATCAGATTTTCAAGAAGTAATCTCATTGACAGTACAAGAAGCAATTTCCAGCGAGCATAACGTCTTCGGTATAAATCCAAATTTAGCAAATTACCCTATCTCAGAAAGCTCTTCAAGTCTTCTTTCCATTTCAATAAGGATCAACTCCAAACTAGTTGTATTTCATCCATTAACATCAGATGAATGGAGGTTGTTCTTATCCAGCATTTTTGCAACATCCAGAACAGACTGTCAACTTCAAAACATCATAACTTCTTCAATTGGTCTTTGTTTTCTGTGTTCTTGATGTTTTTGAAAAGGTATTTGAGTCTAGTTTCCAATGACACAGGTTTCAGCTTAATTGGATTTGTCATTTGTGAGATACACTCAAATTACCAAAGCTTGGTCTAGAATATGACGGTGATTTTTATGTCAACTTGAAAAAATCACATCTCTCAAATCTGGACTCCTTCGGACTTGAAAATTTTTCAAAAGTATGCATTGGGAGTCTAGTTTCAAACAAAATTAGTTTCACCTCAATTGGACTTCTGGTTGGAGTGATATCATTGAATTACCAGACATCGCCGAAACAAAACTGAATGTAGTAGCTGGAAAACATGCTAATACTCGAGTATAGAAGTTTCATACTCAAGTATTGGTCCCATACTTGAGTATTGACATGAGATACTCGAGTATTGACGGGTTTTTACTCGAGTATTGACATTGTGGTACTCGAGTATTGCTTCAGAAATAGTACCATACTCGACAAAAACTTCAAGAATGCACTTGTAACTCATTTTAACTCCGAATTGATCCGTTCTAACTTCTGTTTGATCATGGAGACTTGAATATTGATATTCTAATAATATTTAACAATTTGAAATCGGGTGCATTTGCCAATTTGAAACCCTGCCAATCAAGCAATTAAATGAAAAAATGCCCCCATTGATAATTGAATATTTCATACACTATTTTTTACCTCTTGATTTATAATTTAGGACTCTTTAGCTAATAAATAATGGCTTTTATACTTATTTGGGCTTTGGGCCTTTGATTATATTTTAGCCATTATTTAATAATAAATTCCAGTTTTACATTGCTTCACTATTTTTTACCATAACTCTTGAACCGCACATCGGATTTGCCTCATTTTTGTCTCATATTTCAGATGATTCGTAGAGCTACAATTGTCATGCGAAATGAAGAGCAAATTCAGACAAGAGGGCGGTCGATTTTGGAGTTGAAGTCATATGTATTTTTGGATTTCAGTTGGGCTCGAATTTTGTAATTAAAGCCCATTTTATTTTATTTTCGTTTTGGGCTGACCCATTTCCATTTTAGGTTTAGGTTTAAGTTAGATGGCAACTACAAATATTCAGTCATACACGTTTTTAGACAGTTTTAGATTAAATACAGAAGTGTTTTTTTCTCTCAACCTGTTCTTCATCTTCTTCGTGTTCATGATGAACTTCTTCATTTCTGTTCGATTTTCGTTCTGTATAACCATGACTAGCTAAGCTACTGTGATTGACCCATGGATTGAGGATTCCACTATCTAGAGGACTCGTTCTTAATGGTAACAAATTCATTTGTGTTTTGTAATTTCAGATTCGATTTACTTTCGGATTGGGTGTTAGATTTAACGCCCAGATCGATATTTCCCAAGGACGTAGTTCGAACTAGGTTAAAGTATTACTGTGCGATCGTACAGAGATACGCCACTGATTCAAAAAATTCTGAACGATTGTTCATGTAGGGAACCTCTGGGAAAATGCAGAGATTTCGGTTTGTCAGAGTCGATCACGAGTTCGGTTATAAATATGTTTTGTCCGAGGAAGGGAAGTGGTGGAATTCGAAATCCTGGGTTAATCTTCTGTTTATCTGTTTAATCCGTGTTTACTTCGCTCGTTTATGTTATTTCATTTTTATTCTCTTTGAATCAAAACCCCCATTTTTTATCGTTTTATTGTCGTCGAATTGAACCGATCCGTGAATTCGTTGGGAAACGACCCAGTTACATTATACCGCAAATCCTTTTCTAATCTGGTTATTTTGGGAGATTACGGCAAATTTCTGTCAAAATATGGCATCGCGCCGAATTTGCATCGGTTTGATTAGTAACAAGGTGTAAATAGCTTTGTTTTGGTAGTTTAGGTGGTTCGTGGCCGGACAGAAATTTTTCTGACCCAGATCACTCAACCCAGGTCTTATTCACAAGGAATTGGGCATTCTAAGAAAGAGTCACTCTCTTTAAGAGTGAGGTATACCCTATTTTCCCCAAATTCCAACGTTTAGACCACCTTTTTGCTGTTTTAAGTTTTGATTTTGTGATTTCTACTAATCAGTTTTTTTCGGAGTATCTCTGAATGGGCTGAAATTTGGTACAGTGATAGAAAATGGCCTATCTCACAGGACACATCGAAAATCTTTGATTTTCCATGTGCTATGCTCCGTTTTGCCAAATTCCATCGTTTAGACCACTTTTTCAATTTTTGAAGTTTTTTTTATTCCATTTTTGGGTTCCCCAATGGTCTAGGTCAATTTTTAAAATCATTTGATAGTGTTTATGGATTTGTTTAGGTCAATTTCTACCATAGGTTTTTGTTTTTGTGTTTGCTTTTGTGCGTCTTAGTGTTTTCCTACTTTTTACCACTTTTAGTGGCATTTTCGTAATTCTGCTTGGCTGGTGGCATTTTCGTAATTCTGATTTTCTCGCAAATTCCGCCTTATGATTATGCCGCATGAGTACTAGGAGCACTATCAATCCAGAAGACTTGTTGCCATTTGATCCTGAAATAGAAAGAACAATTCTTACTGCTAAAAGAGTTGTTAGGCTAAGTCGTGGGATTAATATTGAGCCTGATTGTGGCCATTTTGATTGTGTCCATTCTGTTGATCTTTTGGATTGTGTTTCTGATAGTACTTCTGATAGTCTTGTTGTTTTCACTGATTCTAGTAGCAATTTTCCTAACTCAGAAATTATGGCAGAAGAACAGGAAAATTGTCTTACTTTAAAGGAATTGAATGAACCTGATGTTAATTATCAACCTTTGTGCATCCAATATCTTGCCCTTCTCGCTAACTTTGAGCTTAAATATGGTCTAATACACTTGCCGCCTAAGTTTCATGGTCTTTCGGTGAGTCTCGCCATTAAGCATTTGAAGGAATTCCATCTAGTGTGCAAGATAATGAAACCACAGGCCATTGATGAAGATCATATCAAGCTGCGAGCTTTTCCTTTCTTATTGGAAGGTGGAGCCAAAGACTGGTTGTTGTACCTTCAGCCCTCATTTATTGGGAGCTAGACTGTGTTCAGAGGTTATTTATGGAGAAATATTACCCTGCCTCAAGAGCAACTCGCGATCAAGAAGGAAATTGGCAACATTAAACAAAGCAATGGGGAGACTATGCATGAGTACGAGAGAGGTTCAAAAGGTTATGTGCAAACCGTCCACACCACCGATCACTGAGCAACTCTTGATTACCCATTTCTATGATGGTGTGCTACCAGTAGACAAAGGTTTGGTGGATGCTTCTAGTGGTGGGGCTCTACGTAACAAGACACCTGAAGATGCCCGAGAATTGATATCTGAGATGACAGCCAACTCTCAGCAATTTGGCACCAGGGCCAATAATACTCCTGTTTACCATGTTCAAACACTCCAAATCAAGACGATTCTCGAGATTAAAGAATAGGCTTGATGATCCGACCTCTCGGTGAGGCGGTTAGCGATGACACGTATTACATAAATCTTCTCCTCCTCCGATTGGGTACTCATGCTGGGTTCTGTTCGACCCTTACCATTCTACTATCGACTCTTGCCCTACCTTGCATGATCCTCGCTTTATCAAGACCCGCCAAGAGCTTCAGCTGGGTGTTTTTCCAGAAAGCCACAATACCAGCGAATAATGCCTTCTCCAATACCTACAATCCCGGTTGGAGAAATCACCCCAATTTTTGTTGGAACCAGAATCCGAACCAGAGTAACCAATATCGCGGAATTCCGGAATTACCAACAGAGACAATACGGACCCACGTAATTTCCAACAACAATCTGTACCTCCTTTGCCTTTGCCAAGACCGCCTCCTCGACCAGCCATATGTGCACCTCCACAAAGGCAAAGACAACAAGAGGCTAGTAGTAGTGGTAGTGGTGTTCCTCCCTTGAGGATATGATGAAGCAATTTGTCACACCAATATGCGCCCAACAAGAACCGACACTTCCATTCGAGTTTGCAAACACAGATTGGGCGCTTGGCAACATCATTGAACCAGCTTCAACCTCGGGATCCAACACTTTTCCTTCACAAACAATTCCTAATCCTAAAGGGAATGTGAGTGCGAGTCTCGCCGATCCGGCAAGCAATTGGAGGAACATAAACCAGCCTGATGTATGTGACTTCTACATCAGAAAGAGAGTCAGAAAATGTGAAGATTGACTCTAAAAATAAAAAGGCAATGCAACGAGGTGAAGAGGAAGACATTCCCATTCCTCTTCCTTTCCCTCAGAGAGCCCCTCAATCTAAGAAGTTGGTAGATAAAGCACAAGAGAAGGATATACTTGAGACATTCAGAAGAGTAGAGATCAACATTCCTATCTTAGATGCAGTCAAACAAATCCCTAAATATGCCAAGTTTCTGAAGGAGTTGTGCACCAACAAGAGGCGACTGAAAGGAAGTGAACGAGTGAGTTTGAACCAGAATGTATCAGCGCTCATCCGGCCGACCATGCCTCGCAAGTGCAAGGATCCAAGGACGTTTTCTATCCCTTGCCTAATTGGTAATTATAGATTTGATGACTGCATGCTAGATTTAGGTGCTTCTATTAATGTCATGCCTGCATCTATT
Source organism: Acacia acuminata (assembly GCA_019022655.1). Taxonomy (NCBI): domain Eukaryota; kingdom Viridiplantae; phylum Streptophyta; class Magnoliopsida; order Fabales; family Fabaceae; genus Acacia; species Acacia acuminata. The sequence continues at coordinate 210,574 of JAFJYI010000324.1, read as the reverse complement.
TATAAATCTCTTGGTCTTGGTCCTTTGCGTCCCACGGTGTCGTTGTTTAGTTAGCTAATAGGAGTAGTGCTCATCCTTCGGTTTAGTTGAAGATGTATTAGTCAAAGTTAATGAATTGATATTCCCCGCTGATTTTTACATCTTAAATATGGAGGATGAGTCTTCTAGTAGCAGTCACCAATCATTCTAGGGAGGCCTTTCATGAAAACAAAGGACTAAGATAGATGTGCATTCGGTACTCTTTCCATGGAGTTTGGTGATATATCTGTGAATTTCAATATCTTTGATGCCATGAAACATCCTAAGGAAGAGCATTCTGTTTTCTGTATTGATGTTATTGATGATGCTGTGGATGATGTTCTTGCCGATTGGTGTTCGATTATCCCGATTTTTCATCCGAGAGTGATTCGCCATTTGTGCATGTCTTTGATAATGAATGGTGCTCTATTTGCACTAACTTGGTTAATGCTGCATTATTTGGTGGTTCTGACTTGCTTGGTGATTCTGCATTACATGTGGATTTGATATTGATTCTGAGTTTGAGCTTCATCCTGATCCTAATGTGCATCCTAATTCTGATTTTGATGAGCTTAACTCTGATTTTGATGAGCTTAACTCTGATGTTAACCTTGAGCTGTATAGACACAGTTCTTCTGCTTCTTTGAATGTGGTTTCGGTATTTCTAGTGTGATGACATCGAATTGTTGCAATAACCACCCAAGCTTCTTCCCTCCATTGAGCAACCACCCAAGCTTGAGTTGAAATCCCTTCCGCATCACCCGAAGTATGCATTTCTAGAGGTGGATGAACAAAGTTGCCATCATTGTGGCAAATAATCTTCTTCCCGACCAAGAAGAGAAGCCGCTAAGCTTTTGAAGGAAAACAAGAAAGCCATTGGGTGGACATTAGGCGATATCGTTGGCATCAGCCCTTCCATGTGTATGCATCGAATTGTTGGAAGAGGACTCTAAGCCTAGCGAGGCAACCCCGAGACGCCTTAATCCTCTTATCCTTGATGTGGTGAAGAAGGAGGTCACTAAGCTTTTACAAGTTGGTATCATCTATCCCATTTCTGATAGCCAGTGGGTTAGCCCGGTCCAAGTGGTTCCTAAGAAATTCGGAGTCACTGTGGTAGCCAATCAAAAGAATGAGCTCATTCCTACTCGAGTTCAGAATAGTTGGAGAGTTTGCATCGACTATAGGAGACTCAACCAAGCCACTCGCAAGGATCATTACCCTCTACCTTTCATTGATCAGATGTTAGAGCGATTGGCTGGCAAGTCCCATTACTACTTCCTGGATGGCTACTCCGGATACTTTCAGATCCATATTGCTCCTGAGGATCAAGAGAAGACGACCTTCACATGCCCCTTTGGAACATATGCCTACCGAATTATGCCTTTTGGCCTTTGCAACGCACCTGGCACCTTTCAGCGTTGTATGGTAAGCATTTTCTTTGAATTCCTGAGGACCGCATGGAGGTTTTTATGGATGATTTCACCGTATATGGGTCTGATTTTGATGCATGCTTAGCTAATTTGTCTAGAGTTTTGCATAGGTGTATTGAGTCTAATCTTGTGCTGAATTATGAGAAGTGTCACTTTATGGTTGAGTCGTATAGTCTTGGGACACATAGTGTCTAGGAAAGGGATTGAGGTAGACCCCGCTAAGATAGATGTAATTATCGCTTTGCCTTACCCCGCATCCGTGCTCTAAGTTCGCTCTTTTCTTGGTCATGCAGGTTTCTATCGACGTTTCATTCAGATTTCAGCAAGACTCGTCGACCCTTGTCCAACCTTCTCATAAGGACACCGAATTTGTATTTGATGATGCTTGCAAGGTGGCCTTCGATCATTTGAAGCGTTGCCTGACTACAGCCCTAGTGATCCAAGCCCCTGATTGGTGCCTCCCCTTCGAGTCGATGTGTGATGCTTCCAACTATGCGGTTGGTGCTATCTTGGCACAACGAGTTGATAAAGCATCTCATGTCATTGCATATGCCTCCAAGACTTTGGATCCCGCCTGCCTAATTACACCACTACCGAGAAAGAGTTGTTGGCTATTGTATTTGCTTTTTATAAGTTTAGGTCATATCTGCTAGCAAGTAGAGTAGTTGTTTTCTCTGACCATGCTGCTTTGAAGTTTCTTTTGAAAAAGGCAGATGCTAAGCCACGACTCATCCGGTGGATGTTGCTGCTCTAAGAGTTTGATGTTGAGATTCGAGACGAAGTGAAGCACAAAACTGGGTAGCCGACCACTTGAGTCGCATCACTCATTCTCCCTCTCACCCCTCTTCTATTCGGATGATTTCCACGATGAGCAGCTTCTACAACCGCAAGGTAAGCTTCCATGGTATGCTTGATCTAGTTAACTACTTGGTAGCTGGTGTTTTGCCCGTAGATTCCACTAGGGCCCAAACCCTTAAATTAAAGAGTGAGTCTAAATATTATGTTTGGGATGACCCTTATCTCGTGGAAATTTTGTAGTGACCAAGTAGTTAGGAGATGTGTGCCTCGATCATGAGTTTCACTCTATATTGCATTTTGCTCATGCTTCGCTCGTGGTGGTCACTTTGGACCCCAAAGAACTGCTAGGAAAGTGTTAGGCAGTGGATTATGTTGGCCTTCCTTGTTTCATGATTCCCATCTATTTTGTAAGTCATGTGATAACTGTTAGAGAGCAGGGAGTATTTCCCGTAGGCATGAGATGCCCTAGAACCCTATATTGTTTTGTGAGATCTTTGATGTTTGGGTATTGATTTTATGGGTCCATTTCCTATTTCATAAGGTTATACTTACATACTGCTAGCTGTTGATTATGTCTCGAAATGGGTTGAGGCAAAAGCCACCCGGACTAATGATTCTTCTGTGGTGGTGGATTTTGTTAGGTCTAACATTTTCTGCAGGTTTGGCATTCCTAGAGCTATTATCAGTGATCAAGGCTCCCATTTTTGCAACCGAAGCATGGGTGCCTTGTTACTCAAGTATTGAGTGCTTCACAAGGTCTCCACAGCATACCATCCTCACACCAACAAATGCCGAAGTCTCAAATAGAGAGATTAAGCAAATCCTTCAAGACCGTTAACTCTACCCGGAAAGATTGGAGTAAGCGATTAGAGGATGCTCGTGGGCATATCGCACCGCCTACAAGACTCCGATTGGGATGTCTCCTTATCGGCTTGTCTTTGGTAAGACATGTCATCTTCCGGTTGAGTTGGAGCATCAAGCCTATTGGGCCATTAAGCAACAGTAACATGGATTTGGCCAAGTTTGGGATGGAGCGGAAGCTACAATTGCAAGAGTTGGATGAGCTTAGATTGGATGCCTATGAAAGCTCGCGGTTATACAAGGAAAAGACTAAGGCATTCCATGATAAGCATATTCTGAGGAAAGAATTTTCTGTGGGCCAGAAAGTTCTTCTGTTTAAATTTCGTTTGAAGTTTATGCCTAGTAAGCTTCGATCTAAATGGGATGGCCCTTTTGAGATCACTAACATTTTTCCATTTGGTGTCATTGAGCTATGTGATCCACCCACAGACGAACCTTTAAGGTCAATGGGCATCGCCTCAAGCCATTTCATGAGGGATCCCAACAGCGGCCACCGAGGAAGCGAGATTCTCCTCATTGATGGCACTTATCCTCCATAAACCCCTTGGGGAGTATTCTTCTCTCTTTCTCCCTCTTTCTTCTATTTGTTTTCCTTTTTCTACTTTGCTTTTTGAAATAAATACAGTCTTTCTTTCTATGATAACTACATATTATGGACTTGGACATTTTGGTTTTAATGGATCATTCTCGTTTGGTAATTGATTTGATGTTGTTGATTGCCCGAGTTGGTATTGACCTTGTGAAGTTTTGGGCCTGCATGAATGGAATTCATCTTTTGCCATTCTTTCTTTTATGTGTGCATCTGCTCATGATTTGTGTTCTCTAGAACTTGCTCCTTTTCTTTTTGAAACTACATTTTTCACTTACGTGCATAAGTATGATGGAAGCTTGTTTTCTTTCTTTTATTTTCCCTACTTTGGCCAAATAGTCTTTCCCTTGCATTATGATCCCTTTGCTAGCCCTTCGTGCCTTTTTGACTCATTCTTTTCTAAGCCACATTACAAGCCTAAGCGTAAAACTATTTTATTCCGCACCTTGAAAATTTATCGAGCATTGGTTTCACCTTGGTTTTGTGTTTAAGGGTGGGGGTTGCTCGGAGTGCAAATGCTTTAAGTGTGGGGGGATGTTTGCTTTTGTCATTGTGATTATGTATATAGTATAGTTTTATTTTCAACAACAACAAAAAACAAAGAAAGAAAGAAAAGCAGGAAAAAAAAAGAAAAGAAAGAAAGAAAGAAAAGCAGAAAAAAAAAAAAAAAGAAAGAAAATGCATAGAAAGAAAGGAGATATTATAAGTAAAATAAAAATTTTCTTACATAGAGAATGATTGTGTTAATTAATGCTCTTTTGATTCGTGCATGCATGTGTTATGAGTAGTGGAGACGTAGAAATTGAGCAAGCTTATGGTAGAGCAAATTTCTTGAGTAGAATTTGAGCGATACACTTATTTACCTTAAACACTTGAGAGATTGATTGATTGATTGAGCGCATCATTTGAGAGACGATCTTATGTGATTAGCATTATTGATGAGATTGTCATCAATTGTAATTTGAGATGAAGGGATTTTGGTCTTGATTGATTGTTCTTTTGAAGCTTTGTGTCCCTTATTCAATTTTTGCATTGTTAGCAATTGTTAGAAAAGAAGAGTTTCTCTTTTAGGTCTTTTTCTTTGAATTTTGCTCAGGAGTGCAAACAGATAAGTGTGGGGGAATTTGATAATTGAATATTTCATACACTACTTTTTACCTCTTGATTTATAATTTAGGACTCTTTAGCTAATAAATAATGGCTTTTATACTTATTTGGGCTTTGGGCTTTTGATTATATTTTAGCCATTATTTAATAATAAATTTCAGTTTTACATTACTTCACTATTTTTACCATAACTCTTGAACTAGACATCGGCTTTGCCTCATTTTTGTCTCATATTTCAGATGATTTAGAGAGCTACAATTGTTATGAAGACATGAAGAGCAAATTCAGACAAGAGGGCGGTCGATTTTGGAGCCGAAGTCATATGTATTTTTGGATTTCAGTTGGGCTCGAATTTTGTAATTAAAGCCCATTTTATTTTATTTTCGTTTTGGGCTGACCCATTTCCATTTTAGGTTTAGGTTTAAGTTAGATGGCAGCTACAAACATTCAGTCATACACGTTTTAGACAGGTTTTAGATTAAATACGTATGTTTTTTCTCTCAACCTGCTCTTCATCTCGTTCATTGTGTTCATGATGAACTTCTTCATTTCGCTTCGATTTCGTTCGCATAACCATGACTAGCTAAGCTACGTGATTGACCCATGGATTGAGGATTCCACTATCCAGAGGACTCGTTCTTAATGGTAACAAATTCGTTTGTGTTTTGTAATTTCGGATTCGATTTACTTTCGGATTGGGTGTTAGATTTAACGCCCAGATCAACATTTCCCAAGGACGTAGTTCGAACTAGGTTAAAGTATTACTGTGCGATCATACAGAGATACGCCACTGATTCGAACAAATTCTGAACGATTGTTCAGTGTAGGGAATCTCTGGGCAAATGCAGAGATTTCGGTTTGTCAGAGTCGATCACGAGTTTGGTTATAAATATGTTTTGTCCGAGGAAGGGAAGTGGTGGAATTCGAAATCCTGGGTTAATCTTCTGTTTATCTGTTTAATCCGTGTTTACTTCATTCTATTTATGTTATTTCGTTTTTATTCTCTTTGAATCAAAACCCCCATTTTTTACTGTTTTATTGCTGTTCGAATTGAACCGACTGCGAATTCGTTGGGAAACGACCCAGTTACATTATACCGCAAATCCTTTTCTAATCTGGTTATTTTGGGAGATTACGGAAAATCTCCGTCACCCATGTAAAAGCAAATCCTTCTTGAGTCCAACCCTTTAACGAAACCCTTCTTCCCCTTCTTATTCTCCTTCCTCGATTCCACCGTGTCTCTTTCTCTGCTTCACCTCTGAAATAATGAAGCTTCGTCGTCGGTTGATGCGATGCGTGGGTTACCGAGGAGTGAAGATGGTGATAGGTGGGGACGACGTCGTTTTGGCCTTCCTCCGTGGCATGTGACTGGAACAACTCACGTTACACATCAGCAACGTTAGTGACGCCGTTAGGAGTTAACTGACGGAAGGACTAACGTGGGATGTTTTTGGATTTTACAGGGATGACGGGACGTGTTATTTTTATTTAGGGACCAAAAAGGGATCCGTGTTCTTCTCCAGGGACCAAATAGGGTATTTACTCAAATATAAAAGCAATCAACGAGATAGAAAATGTGAGACAAAGAGAAAGCTTTAGAGGAGGAAGAGAGAGATTGAGGATTCCCAAGCAGAAAATATGATTTATAGCCTTTGTAACTGAAACATCAAGCTCTCAAATTCAAAAGCTTCAAAAACTAGGTTTATCTAGAAACCCATTTTCACAAAATAATTTTATAATTTCCCAAAAAATATTTTGATAAAAAAGTGCAACTCCATTGCATTTCCTCTTGGTGACCTATTGTTGTGCGCGTAAGCCCACTTTTCCTCTTGGCCCATTTATTAGCCCAAAATTACAAGGTGTAATATATATACTTGTATTCTCTCTCCCCCAAGCAATGTGGGACTTTGTTACATTTGACACATCCACTTTTATCTCATAACTCCAACAATTCCCCACATGTATGAAAAGGAACACCTTTAGCTGAGTTGCACACACTGATATAAACATTGTATATAGTGGTCCTATGAAAATAAAACCAGACCTAGACTAATAACACTTAGTACATTGAGATGTTGAAGGTCCTATAAACTTAAAACCAATAGCTCTTAGGCGTGTACTAGAGGTATTAAGGGTCAAATTATACCCCCACCTTTTGTTGTTAAAGTGTTTTTGCACATTAAGACGGCTATGAGCAAGCCTGGTGCATAACGAATGCTCTAGAGGTTTCACCATGATCTCATAGGAGCATCCCCACTCGACATTCGTAGAGGTGATTTCATGAAATGTACCTGCAATGAGCACACCATCCCGTAGGATTATGAAATCATTAAGAGCTTTTTCTCATCCTCACCAAAATGCATTCTAGAACTTTCTCGGCATCATAGGAAGGGACTAACAATTTTACTTTAGTGCTATCAGAACTAACATACGACTTATTCTTACCCATTGAACCTCCTTCATGGGATCACCAATCACAGATAGGGATGTTCATGATGCTCACGGCCCTGTACACCCGCCCGCGCCCACTGAAAAATCGCCTTGCCCTACCCAAGGAAAAGCCGCCTAAAGAAAAATGGGCACAACTGGACTGGGCATTTTTACGGGTAGGGTTGGGCATCGGGCAGGGGATGCCGCCCTGCCCGATAGTTTATATATATTTGTTATAAATTATATAACCTATTTGTATCCAACTATATATATATATATATATTTAACTTATAAGGAAAAAATATCTTTTCATTTCTTCATCGACTCTTCCCTTTTCTCATTTTTGGATGCCCTAGCCGTGAGTCTCTCCTTTCTTGTAGGTAATTCTATATGCTTCATCTTTTTGACATTTTGGGGCCTTGATGCAACCTCTAGGAGTTTTGGATGTCTACAAGGCTTTAATTTCTATTTTTTGATGCCTTGTATTTAATGGATTATGGACTATTTTTTGATGCCTTATTAAGACATATGGTTGTCTTTTTTAATTTTAAGACTTATATTGAAATATTCAAAAGTGTAGAATTATGGATATTTTTTAATTTTTTAGTTACTTAAGCTATTTTTTCCACATAGGGTGTGGTAGGGTATCGCCACTTGAGCATGGAAGGGCCGCCTTGCCTAGCCCATTATTGCTCTGCTAAAAAATGTTAGGGCTTCTATCAGGCAGGGCCGGGTACTGGGCTACCTTTTATTGCCCAATGATATTTTGGGCAGGGCATCAGGCCCTACCCATGAACACCCCTAATCACAGAGGTTGGGTTGCCATCGCTATTAATTCCGTATATGCTTAAGTCCTATTCCCCTCGATGAATCAAATATTTGTTTCCTTCCAAACTTATTGTATGTAGTGCATTCCGATTAGATTAATGAAGGCTATTCTTGAGCAATGTTTTAGCAACATCCTAAACTGACTATGAACTTCAAAAAATCATATCTCTCCCATTTGATCTTTTTTTTTTCATGATCTTGATGTTTTTGGAAAGTTATGTGAGTCTATTTTTATATTCCACTAGTTTCAGCTCATTTGGATGTGTAGTTTGTGAGATACACCCAAAATACCGAAGCTAGGCCCACTGTGTGACGTGAATTGATATGGAAACTTCTGAAATTCATAGCTCTTTCATATGAACTCTTTTAGGCTTGAATTTGGTGTCAAAATGACGCATTAGGAGTCTAGTTTTACACAAAATTGGTTTCACCTCAATTAGATCTCTCTGGTTTGGGAGATATCATCGAATAACCAGATGTCGCTTGAGTGAAACGTGAAATAGAGTTGAATAGAGTCGCTGGAACACGATCATGCTTGAGCACACAATTAGTGGCTGCTTGAGTAAATAAATCTGTGCTTGAGCATGATGGACAATTGCTCGAGTAATGCAATTCTTTGCTCGAGCATGATGGGTAAAAACGCTGTAGCTAACTACTATTCATCCTGAAGCTTAAACTTGCTTATCTTAACTCTGAATTGAGCCATTCCAACTTCTATTTGATCATAGAGCCTGGAATGTTGATATTCTCATAATATTTGGCAAGTTTTTCTTTCTTCAATATCTTCTCTTGAACTTTCTCCATAATTTGACTTGGACTAATCTACGTTAAATATAGTAGTTAGTCAATGTAGGGGATAAGTATATTAAACAAGCTTTTTGCTCTTAATATTAGACAACTCTATTTGATATCATCAAAACTGATCATATCCAACATTGTCCAATTAAGAAATGAATGTAATAACCAAATAGTTTCAATAACAATTGAATAACATGAACATCTTATTATTTCTCAGACTACAGTGTCATTACATAATGTTCATCTAACGTAAGACTTTTTTGGTAATTACATTCATTCCTCAAAATCTTATAGTAACTTTCCCAAAAAAATTATTATTATTATTTCTTTGGGGCCCCAACTTTGAGGTGATTTCCAAAACAAGAGAATTCATTGTAGTGGTGATGTTTCTTCCAAATGACTAAATGTAGAACTGTACAGATTTTAGTGGCTCAATTGTTCTCACTGAGAAGACATAATGAGGATATGGACCGGGTTCACATTCCAGGCTTCTCCTTTACATGCTTCTTAGGTGCTTGTCCCTCTAATTAGAGGGTTGAAACATTTTTAAATTTTTTTTATATATTCTATTTATTTAGATTAAACTATATGCTGCATCTTGAAATTTATTTTGTACCCAATATCTCAAATTAATTAATTTTTAATCCTGTATTCAGAAATATTTTCCTTGTAACACCAGTATCATGAAAATTAATTAATTTGAGATATTAGGTGTAAAAAAAATTTCAGGATGCAACATATAGTTTAATCTAAATAAATAGAATATATAAAAAATTTAAAAAAATAGAAAAAAATGTTTCAACCCTTTAATTAGAGGAACAAACATCTAAGAAGCATGTAAAAAAGAATCATGTAATGTGAATTCGATATGGACCATGAGAGAAGCTAGATTCATTCAAGATTTGGGTTAACTAACTACTGCCCAACTATGGAAAATAAAAATCCTAATTCCAAAATTAAAATCAATATAATTAAGAAATCAAGTCAAGAGTCAAGACACCTATAGAAGATCCATCTGCATATATATATATATATATATATATTTTTAAATCATGTTCTTAACTAAACTAAGCAGGACATTAATCAAAATTTAATGCGTAGAGCCAAAAGAAGCAGGGCATCAAATTTAACCATAAAAAGAAACGACCAAACAAAATCAACAATAGTTGGATCAAGTCAAAGGAACTTAATTCCACAAATAAGGTCCATGATTCGAACCAAGAAGAAGAAGAAGAACAACAAGAATAATAAATCAAATAATTTGAAGAATGACATCTAATTTTATTTCTTAAAAAAATTTGAATAAATATATGTAATAAAATGATTGTAGAGTAATGATTTTTATTTTTTTAATTTCGAAGGTATTTTTCTAGGATTTTCACCACAACCAATTTTACATGTTTATGCAAAAATTAATTTTTCAAAATTATTAAAAAGTTTTGTAAAAAATGTCACACATAATATAGGATCCTTTTTTGAAGAATGACATCAAATTTTTTTTTCCAGAAAAATTTAGATAAAGATATGTAATAAAATAATTAATAAGTAATTATTTATCTTTTTTAATTTCAAAGGAATTTATATAGGGTTTTCATTATAATCGTTTTACATGTTTGAGAAAAATTTTAAATTTTAAGAAAATTTTGAAATATTTTGTAACCAATGTCATACATAATATATTATCCTAATTTGAAGAATAGAAACACATTTATTTTCTTAATTTTGGATAAAGATATGTAATTAAGGGTTATTAAGTAATGATTTGTCTTTGGTTAATTTCAAAGGTATTTTTCTAGGATTTTCCTTATAATCATTTTACATGTTTAAGAAAAATTTAAATTTTAAAATATTTTTGAATTTGCTTTAAAGAATGTCGTAAATAATAAAGAATCCAAATTTAAAGTATGACAACAAATTTTATTTTTAAATTTCGGATAAATATATTTTATTAAATAATTATTTATCTTTTGTTAATTTCAAAAGTATTTTTCTAGGATTTTTCGTATAACCATTTTATATTTTTATGTCAAATTTAAACTTTTAGAAATTCTTGAAACATTTTGACAACAATGTCATGCATAATATAGGATTCTAATTTGAAGAATGAAATTTAATTTATTTTTTCACGTGTGAATAAGGATATGTAATTAAATGATTATTAAGTAATGATTTGTCTTTTGTTAATTTCAAAATTGTTTTTCTAGGAATTTCCTTTAATCTTTTCACATGTTTAAGCAATATTTAAATTTAAAAAAAAATTTAGAAATATTTTTTAAATAATTTCATATATAATATAGGATCCTAATTTGGAGAATGGCATCTAATTTATTTTTTCTTTTAATTATGGATAAAGAAATGTAATTAAATTTTTATTAATAATGATTTCTCTTTTTGTTCATGTCAAAGTTATTTTTTTTATGGATTTTCCCTATAATCATTTTACATGTTTAAGCACAATTTATATTTTTGAAAATTCTTGAAAAATAAAAAATGTCATACATAACATGGGATCCTTATTTGAAGAATGACATCTAATTTATTTTTTTAATTTCGGATAAATAAATGTCATTAATTGATTATTAAATAATGATTTGTATTTTGTTAATTTCAAAGTATCTATTCTAGGATTTTCCCTATAATCATTTTACATGTTTAAGCACAATTTAAATTTTAAACAATTCTTGAAACACTTTGTAAAAAATGTCATACACAATATAGGATCCTAATTTGAAGAATGACATGTAATTTAGTTTCTAATTTTGAATAAATATCTGCAATTAAATGATTATTAAGTAATGTTTTGTATTTTGTTAATGTCAAAGGCATTTTTCTGTGATTTTCCCATTAATAACTTCACAAGTTTAGGCAAAATTTAAATTTTGAAATATTTTGTAAATAATGTAATACATAATATAGAATCCTAATTTGGGCAGAGAAAAAAATTGAAGAATGGCATGTAATTTATTATTATTTTAATTCTGAATAAAGATATGTAATTAATTGATTATTAAGTAATGATTTGTCTTTTGACAAGTGCAAAAGTATTTTTATAGAATTTTCCCTATAATCATTTCACATGTTTCAGCAAAATTTAAAATTTAACAAATTCTTCAAATATTTTGTAAACAACGTCATACATAATATAGGATCCTAATTTGAAGAATGATTTCTAATTAATTCTTTTTTAATTTTGGGTAAAGAAATGTAGTTAGATTATTATAAAGTAATGATTTGTCTTTTGTTAATTTTGAAGATAATTTTCTAGGATTTTCCCTATAATCATTTCTCATGTTTGAGCAAAATTTCAATTTTAACATATTCTTCAAATATTTTTGTAATCAATGTCATACATAATATAGGATCCTAATTTGAAGAAAGACATCTAAATAATTTTTTTTAAAAAAATATTTTGGATAAAGAAATATAATTAAATTATTATTAAGTAATGATTTGTGTTTTGTTAATTTCGAAGGTTTTTTTTTAAAGGATTTTCCCTATAATTTTTTTTACATGTTTAAGGGAAAAAAAAATTAAATTTTTAAAAATTCTTGAAACATTTTGTTAACAATGTCATACCCCTTGTAATTACGACATTTATTAGTAATACCATGAAATTTAGTGAGCAACACAAATATAGTATAATATACTGATAATAAGTTATTCTTCATTACAGACAGGATTAACTACAGAGTTCAAAATGCGATGATCCAAAACATTAATGTCATAGTATAACAGTTCCAAAATGACTTTAACTAAATGGCCTATACACAACAGTACTATTAAAAATTCCAAACTTATAGTATAACAGTTTCAAATTGACTTTAACTGAACGGCCTATACAAAATAGTACTATTAAAAATTCCAAACTGTAGCCATCAAGTTTCTACATCCATTTTCTTTCCTTTCAAGCTTTGCCCTCCACAATAACCATGTTTGACCTCACTAGGTATATCCGAGATTTCATAGGTAGTACCGTAGGCCGAAATCTCGAAGGATCCCTGAGTAACAGATTAATCTCACAAACAAAGTATATGACATCTAACCATAAACATAAATAGTCCACAACAGCATGTATAGCATTCAGAAATCATATCATATGCAGCCAGATAAGCATACACATATCACGTAACCATAGCGCTAGTTATAACCAATTGGCATGCACCGAGAGTCCTCCTGTATGTCAGAGTTCTCAATCGGGTATAATAAATTGGCATGTACCGAGAGTCCTCCTGTATGTCGGAGTTCTTAATTGGGTGTAACGAATTGACATGTACCGAGAGTCCTTATGTACGTCAGAGTTCTCAATTAGGACGCCCAACTAAGAATAATCAACTGGAAATTACTGAGAGTCCTCCTGTACGTTGGAGTTCTCAATCGGAAGAACCCCAAGTTGCGTGAATGCAATTAGGTTAGCCACCTAACGACTTCTATCCAATAGGTCCTACACCTAGTTTTACCACTGGGACATTCACATATTTGATTCAAACATACATACATAGCCATACAAAGTATATGAGACTAGAGTTGCTACTTGATTGTCTTGTCCAGGTAGATTTCAAGAACTTCACTTGTTTTGGGTGATTACAAGTCCTATACGAAATCATTATAGACAATGATCAATACTTATTCTAACTCTTGACATCTCAAATGTCATCTAATACAATGTAACCATTATAGAACTATTAGACCTAATTATGATCATCAAGTTCTTTGGCTTTGCTAAATTTTTTGCAAATTCGGACATTTTCCCCAAATTTTGTATCAAAACTTTGAAAATTCATATCTCCTTGTACAAATGTTTAAATGAGGTGATTCTAAAGCCGATGGACTCTTCATTAAGTCTAGTTTCATGGAAAAATATTTCTAGTAGCCAACCAACACATATTAGTCCAGATTTCATCAAACATATGCGATTGTCCAGTTTGCATTCCGATTCTTAGGTTATGTTGAAAAATGTATAACTCAGTGCAAACATGTCCAAATTCAACCAATGACCTATCAAATTAAAGCTTATTATATCTACTTTAATCATAAAAAATTTCATTACAATTGGGATCATTTACTACCCCAAAATCTGTTGTAAACTCGCTACCTGCACAGGGTTTTCAAGGCAGATTTCAAGACTTGGATACAATTCAATCCCGGAGCTTCCAAAATTCCTACCAAACCTTGATCCTACATAAAAACACCTTCTAAACACATTGGAGGTATTATCAAACAAAAACCAACTCCTCCGAGTGTTGGCTGAAATAGAACATAAACGAAACTCAATGAATTTCAACTCTTTTGTCACCAAACACATCACAAGACCTTCAATTTATGTTTCCTTTTAATTTCTAACCTTTCTCTATCTAAAACGAATTTTTCCAGCACATCACATGCCTCTCCAAAACGCCATAATTGAAGAAAATAGGATTAGGAGAGGTTTTGATAACTTACCTCAAGAGTTCTAATAGGTGAATTGACAAGTCTTCCGGTCCTCTTCTTCCTCCAACTCGTTCTTGGTCTCTCTTACCCTCACCCTCTCTTTCGGAAAGTTCCAGGGTTGTTCAGCCGAAATGAGTCAATTGGGAATGGAATTAATGAATGTTTAAGAGTTTAAAGTCGGTGGAGGCATAGGAGGTATCATAAGACATCAATCTTACACCTAATTACCATTATACCAATGGGTTTAAATTCAATTGTTTTGGTTGACCGTATATTCATGGAAGATGGGCTGATGTGTAACCAATTTAATTAATTGGTGTGATGGAGGATAGCTAGGTGCTGTCCTAGAATTTTGAGAGGGAGGGCATGGAATTATAGGAGTATGTATGTGCGTGTCTTGACTTAGTATAGGAAGGATGTCACACACCATTATAATCTCATTTGATCGTCTATAAATCTTTTATTTACAACTTGGTTAATTACTTATTTAGTTACAAACACTAGTGCAAAAAAGGCTTTTAAGATCGGACAAAAGAGGGGTCGTAAGACCGGATATGCGACCGGTCTTGTTCCAGCCGGATTAAAGGTCTTCCATTTAAGACCGGACTCGAACCGGTCTTAAAGAAACTCTTTAAGACCGGACATTTAAAAACTTCTCGGTCTTAAAAAGTTGTACTAAATGAAGCCGAAATATTTTTGTTCGGTCCTAAAGCTCAACTTTTAAGACCGGCCAAAAAATAGGCCGCTCTTAAAAGATCGTAATTATAAGACCGGACAAGACACATACGGTCTGAAAAATAGCGGATTCTAAGACCAGACGACTAATTATACACGGTCTTAAAAGACTGACTTTCAAGAGTGGATGATAAATACATCCGGTCTTAAAGATTTTGATTTAAGACCGGACGTCTAAATATACCGTCTTAAAAGACCAACTTTTAAGACCTAGGGTTTAATATCAAAACTCAAAAGTTGTCCCGACCTTTAAGACCGGTCATATAATTACATCCGGTCTTAACAAGTGAACATTTAAGACCGGCTTATTATTTCCGGTCTAAATTTTCCTGAATTTTTCCCCTAAGTTCTTCCCGATTATATATATACACAAATCCACCACCCAATCCAAAGACATAAAAGTCGATACTTTAAGCTACAAGCTATGAACAATTATTTGAATAAATTGAATTGGAAAAAGAATACAAATATTATTCACCATGAGCTATTTGGCCTCTTAATTAATGATTACTATGACTATAACACCTAAATTAATTCATACAATAAGATAACTTACTTACAAATACAATAAGTTACAAGTACAACATACATGCGCCAAAATAATATTCACCATGACTTCATCTGATTCCCCCACCCAACAACGTAACATCCTCTTATATAACATGCCCCTTGGATCGGATCCTCGCCACAAAAATAAAACAAGAACAAAATTCATAGTCGTGACATTAACTATGAACATAGATAGAAGGAATATAATATATATAGTTAAAGCCTTAAAGTCTTCAAAGAAATCTGCATATGAATATTACCTTATGAATTGACTCTTTTATAAAGTGATATCTTCCCATATCCCTTCTTGATGATCACTTCTTATGCCGGGTTCATTATCCGCTTCATCTTCTTCGTTCATGTCCTAGACCCCTTGAAAAAGGAGTACTCTCGGAATACCATAATTTGAATTCATTTCCTCATCAATATCAATGACCCTCTTTCCTTGGAGAGCTACAGACCACATTTTATTTTCTTGATCGGTGATATAGAACACTTGTTTTGCACCGGTCGCCATAATAAAAGGTTCATCTCCAAAACTTCTACCATTGACATCGACTAATGTAAATCCTAGCCGATCGATCCGAACACCAATATTGACATTAACCCACTTGCATTTGAAAATGGGAAATCTAATTTTCACATAGTCCACCTCCCAAATCTCTTCAATAACCCCATAATATGGCATGACTGCCAATAAAGGGCTCTTGTCTTTCGAACTGGAGAAGTGCATAGATTCACCTCTAACATAACACCACCGTTCGACCGTGCTCGTATCATCTAGGGACTTCGTGTAAAATGTATAACCATTGATCACATACGAATTCCAACTTATGACATCAACCTCGGGACCACCCGCTAACCATTTGATTGTATCGAAACACATTCCTCTCCCTCGACCTTTTGTTTGAACCAGTTTGCAAAAGTTCTTATGCTCCCTAATCAACCTTTGTTCGATCATTCGATGATTTTCTTTCCTTACAATGCTTTATGTGCAGCTATCTTTGCTTGAACTTCATCGACGTTATTCAAGATGTATAAGTGGACTTGTGACAATTCATCGGGATCCACACTCTTTACGGAAGCCCCTCGTCTACCCCCGTCGGATGCGACGTTTTGGAAGCCCAATATGTCTTAATTGGCCAAATAATTTTGACAAAATTCCATGGCTTCTTCATAAACATATTTCGAACAATCGATGCTTCCGGCCGGTATGCGTTCTTCACGTACCCTTTTAGGAATTTCATAGATCTTTCAATTGGGTACATCCACCGTAAATGGATAGGGCCGCACATCTTTATCTCCCTCACTTAGATGAACAATTAGATGAACCATGATGTCAAAAAATGTAGGAACAAAAAGCTTCTCAAGGTGGCACAAGATAAGATATCCTTCATTCTCCAATTCATCCAACTTTTCAATCTCGAAAACTTTACTACAAAGCGCATTGAAGAAGACACAAAGTCTAGTCAAAACGACCCGAAGATCATATTCGGCGATGCCTCGAATAGCTATCGGGAGTAGTCAAATTGCATCAAGACATGACAATCATGAGACTTTTGGCCTACTAATTTCAAGTCCTTCATCGATACAAGCCTCTTCAAATTTGAAGAATACCCCGTGGGAACTTTTGTGCCATGTAAACACTCACAAAAACTTCGTTTCTCATCCTTAGACAAAGTATGAGAAGCCGGGGACAATAAGTTCTCTTCCCATCCGGCCTTGGATGTAACTCTTCGCGTATTCCCATTGCTATCGATCCAATCTTGCCTTCACACCATCCTTGGAACTACCTTGTATGTTGAGAAGCGTGCCGACAATACTATCACATACGTTTTTCTCCACATGCATGACATCAATACCGTGTCTCACATCAAGATTGCGCCAATATGGAAGATCGAAGAATACAGATCTCTTTTTCCATATATTTGTTTCTTTTCTACTCTTTGCGTCTTACCGAAGACGACATTGATATTTTTCACCTTTTCATAAACTTGCTCCCGACCAATGCCACCGGAGCATCTTCATACTCTTGGCCACCAAAAAAGGCTTTCTTTAATCGACGATATGGGTGGCCCCGTCTAAGAAATCTCCTATGTCCAATATAAAATGTCTTTCTTCCATGTTGAAGTTGATGGTAGCGTGTGCCTTCTTCACAAACTGGACATGCTTTATGGCCTTTTACACTATACCGACAAGTTCCCATATGCTTTGGGAAGTCGTTTATAGTACAAAATATCATGGCTCGCATTTTAAACACCTCCTTCTTGAAAGAGTCAAAAACATCAACACCTTCCGCCCACAACTCCTTCAAGTCTTCGATCAAGGGCTGAAGGTAAACATCAATGTCATTTCCGGGTTGTTTCGATCCCGAAATCAACATAGACAAGACATGATGTACTTTCATTTCATGCATAACATTGGAGATAAGTTGTAAATAATCGGTAGTACAGGCCATGAACTATGTATGTCTTGCTAAGGCTTCCATATGGATTCATACCATCCGTGCTAAGGGCAAGCCTAAAGTTCCTAGGTTCTTCGCCGAAGTTCGGAAATAATTGATCGATTTTCTTCTATTGAGAAGAATCAAAATGATGTCGAAGCTTTCCATCGAAATCCTCTCATCTCGCATGCCACCTCAAATTTTTTGCATCATTTTCATTCGCAAACAACCACTTGAACCTTGGTATGATTGGAAGATACCACAACACTTTGCCCCTTATTTGACTTGTACCTTGGGGTTTCACATTTCGGACAATTCTGCTCCTCTTCAAACTCTTTTCTATACAATACGCAATCATTCGGGCATGCATGGATCTTTTTGTACTCCATCCCCGAGTGGACAAAGTATTTTCTTAGCATCATAGTATCGATGCGGCAACACATTATCACCCTAAGCATGTCCTTAAAAGCCCCAAGCATTTCTGAAAAACTCTTGTCGCTTCATCCATGACGTGCCTTCAAGCTTACCAATTTCAATACAAAAAGATTCAACAATTGGTATTTTTTACACCCACGGTATAGAGGGTCTCTACATCACCGCACATATTACCATATGCATGTGATTGATGAAAAGCCTCTTCTCCTACATCACGGATAATGTCCTCATGTGATCATCCATATCCGTGTCATTATCATCAAAGGCCACTTCCCTATGTTGAGACCCACTTGGTATTTTTTCACCATGCCATACCCATGCTATATAAGTCTTACAAATTCCTTCACAAATTAAATGTGTGTGTATAACTTCGGGACTTAGTCGCCTCTCATTCAAACATTTTACACAAGGGCAATAAAACTTCCCACCCTCGCATGGGCATTTTGTTTAGCAAATTTTATAAAGTCCCTCTCCCCATTCTGATATTCAACACTCGTCCGTTTAATCCAACTGTGATCTATAGTAGAATTCCTATATATATAGACGGAAAGATTTAACATACATATATATGCTCAAATGTCGGTTATGTCTTTTTTTTTTTTTTTTCTTCCGGATAAACTTGCTCATTAAATGCGAGAACGAAGAATCACTTTTGGTCATAAATGTATCGCAGTGAATCCAAGAACCAAAATAAATGCATGACGAGGAAATTAAATGCATCGCGTGAAGGTCTTGTGGACTCACTCCGTAGCATATAAATTCAAATGCGTTTGCTTAGTCTTTCTTCTCCCACCACGAACGTTGATGTTGCAGACAACAAGAGTAACATAAAAACATTTATTGGTCGGTTGGGTAGGCCTAAAGTGCAATTATAATCTTCAAAATACAATATCCATTAACAACACGAAACCCACAAGAACATTTTATCGATTTTGCTCAACCCAGGAAAAACCCGAACGATGAGCTGGAAAATCATAAAGTTATATAACCGAAACACCTCTTACAGCTTGGTCTATAGACGTTTAGCTAAGGAACCAGAAAGTGATTGTCGAGAGAGCAACGCGAACCCGAACCAAGTGGCGGCGGAACCCGAGTAACACTTTAGGCGCGACAAGAGAAGTTCGAGAGGGAAATTTAATATTCCGCGCGAGCGAGACATGTTTTATATTTTGGATTTTATTAAGACCGAGTTTTATCATACTCGGACCTAAATTGAGACAATTAAACCGGTTCATTAAAAAGTAGACGGTTCTATATATAAAATTTTTAAGACCACCGTTTTATAATACTCCAGTCCTAAAATTCCTCGTTTTTGTGATTTCTAAAAAAGGATTTGGCGAGCGCAAAAGAATGAATGAATAAAAATTAAAGGAAAACTGGAGTTTCTTTAATTACATATATTACTTGCATATGCACGTACACAAGAAATAATACAAAAGAAAAACAAGCGAAAATTATCAAAAACAAGAATCGACTAAACATCTCCTAAAGCTTATTATCCTCCAAAGCCTTGGCGATTTCGGCGTGAATAAAGATTAATTTCCAGTAGGAGATCGGCAAGTTTGTCTTACTCGAATCAGCCACAATGCTTCATTAGAGGAAAGAGGAGAGGGGTCAGTAGTAGTCGCGGTGGGGCCAAGAGGTTGGAGAGGGGGAGCGGGAACCTCTTCATCATCCGAAGAAATAACAATGGGTCCAATGACCCGAGACTCTTCTGTCACAATAGGACGGACTCTCGATGGAGGAGGCGCACCGTATAACGATCGACGGAAGGCACGAGCATCACGACTAAGAGCACCCCTACGAGCGGTTCTCTTGTATCTAACCATGGTTTGAGCAGTTGGGGCAGAGAGGTATGAGGAGTTAATTAATAAAGGCTGAGCTGTTCTCGAGATAGCCACGTACGTAGTTTGGAGTTACGAGGTAGTGAGGAATTAATAAGGAGTTATAGGTGCGCGGTATAAAATTCCATTATTTAATATTTTTGCAATTCATTTTATTTTAAGACCGACATTTTTTAAAATATCCGGTACTAAAAGTCTAAATTACTTTTAAGACCGACCTTTTATCATTAACCCGGTACTTATAGGTATGCGGTATAAAATTCTATTATTTATTTTTTTAAGACCGATCTTTTATAATAAGTCCAGTCCTAAAAGTCTTACTTTTAAGACCGACCTTTTATCATTTACCGTACTTACACACCGCTCAAATGAATGATGCAGAGTCTCTTCGGCTTCCAGATAAACTTCCCAACTAGGCGTCTCCTCGTATTCTGATGAACAATGTGTCTCCTTGTATTCTGATGAACAATGTCTCTCCTCATTAAAGTTTCCGTTTCACATTGTTCGGGATGGGTTCTCTATTTAAACCCATTGTTCTTGTACTTTCTTCACATTCTTCTCCCCCGGGTCCTCCGTTTCCTCCTCCTCCTCTTCAACCTCGCCCCCCAATCGTAATGGCTGCTCCCCCAGTCCTCCTCTGTTTCCTCCTCCTCCTCTTCAACATCAGCCCCTCCGCCACGCCTCCTCCAAATCCGACCGTGAAGCGGTTGGTGCGATCCAACGTGGCCCACGTCGATCAAATCGATCGACATTTAGGCCAATTGGTTCAGCTTGCTCATACCATGAATAACAAGCTGAACATGGTACTCCACGCCAATGACGTGAAGTACGATCCCGCCAAGACGACTCCGACAACTCCGACGACTACGACGCCCCCTCCCTCTCCCGACTACGAGAGGGATTAGTTTTTTTTTTGTTGCTTTTTTTTGTGATCGCTGCCCCTATAGGGCGGCGTTAAAAATTAGTAAATAAAATATTTTTAAATTTTGTTCTCGTGTGAGTTTAGTACTTTATCCCATTATCCGAACCGGAAAGCAATAAACAAGGCAACTATGAAGGATGGATAATGACAGACTAAAAAACCTAAAATAAAAGAACGAAGACTTTAGTTAGTAAATCGACGGTCCTAAAAACACTGCCATTTTTGTCAGCTTTGATATCCGCCACGAGAAGCCCTATGAGGGCAATCATTCTTTCTACCTATCTCCCGTGCTTGTTCCCTTCTTTTCTCGTGAATCGGATTGAAAATATCTATTAATTATGAATTCCACCATGCATGTCACTAACAAAATTAGAGAACTTCGCTTCATATGAACGTCAATCAAACAAAAGTAGTCAAATTCTTCACTTCATCAAGTTTCAACATTTTATTTAAGGAAGATGTAGAATTGTAGAAGAAATTGAGCTATGTTTTGTAGTACTAGCTAGAAGATAGGTTAAGAAACAAAAGAGAATTATGCTTACGTAAATAATACAAACTTGATCCTTTTTAAGGCATCCAGTGGGATCAGCGATCCCATTAGATAGTAACAATTGGGTATATAAAGTTTCCCCCTTTTAAGACTATTCATTTCCTCCTTTGCAAGACAAACCATTACACAATTAATACCTTCTCATCGAATTTACCTTTTCGGGTTGACATATCGACTTGCATAGACAAAGGCGGAAATGTATACTTCTATTCACACACCGAACCATTATATAACTAATAGGATTAGATGAACACAATAACATTCACATATCCGCACAGTTAATAAGCAAACAAAAGGGAAAACAAAACTAAATATAAACTCACCGAGCTTCGGGAGTGGTCCGCCTGAAAGAACAAATTGTCGCCAAATTCGTTCATCAATAAATGTGTAAACTTCCCAAGGATATTTGGCGTGGCGGAACATCGGAGAAAATATATGTGTTAGCGAGAAAGGTCTTAAACTTCCTCCACCGATCAGCACAATAAGACAATGTCTTGTCTTTCAACTTCTGACAGTCAGGGATAGTGTATGTAACCCGGATAGTCTCCGAAATAGGATCCTTTACATTCTTAGAGTCCACACTTTTCCACTCATCTGTTAAGATGCTAACCTTGCTGCGTGCTAAACAGCCGACAAAACTATTATATTTGCTTTTATTAGGACCGACGGTTCCAACCTTTCATCAAACTGAATCTCGAGCTTTGACCCGGGAAGTCCGACTTAGGGTCAATCCATCGTTCGTGTGCCTCTTCTACCACGGCGTGCGGGCGATTATGAGCCTCATTGTGAGATGAAGAGGGTTCGTTCTCACTCACAACAGCCACACCGGAACCGGCGTTGCGAACACGAATAGAATCATTTTCACCGTCCATTTTCGAGACGGGAAGAGAGGAATGCCCGAGCAAATGAGAGAGTAACGGGGGGCGATGGTACGTGGGCGAGAAAGAGAGGTAATGCAACAGAAGGGTTTCGGAACGTGAACAAAGGTTCTCCACAGAGTAACAAAAGCTTTCGAGCGAAGAAATGTATATCTTGCATTGATTTTTAAGACCGGATGAAAAAGAGACGGTCTTAATATTTACATTAATCCCGGTCATATTAAAAGTCCGATCTTAAAAGTTTAACCTTTAAGACCGTTCTTTGTAAAACGCCGTCTTAATATTAATGAACTTTTTTCGTAGGAAGTATCATATGTCCGGTCTTAAAAGAAAACTTTTAAGACCGTCTTTTTGATAAGTTCGGTCTTAAAACTTTAGACTTTTTATATTTAAATTTTTCCTTATTATGTTTTACCGCATAAAAATATAAGTACGGCTATATGAGATATATTTAGAAAGTAATTGAAATTTCAATTCAATTTTTAAGACCAGTTGTATTTTAGTCGGTCTCAATAATGTTTTTAAGAGCGGTGAAAAATTGGTCCGGTGCAAGAAGTTCTTTATATTTACGGAACGCCACCGGTCATTCCTGTAAGACCGGGGTGTTGATTGTCCGCTCTAAATGAAGCGGTCTTAAAGTCCTTTTTTGCACTAGTGAAATATTGGATAAGTGTTAGAAAATAATCTTTAATTTCATTTGTCCCATTTTTGCCAATATATGTCTTAAAATTTTTGGTTTCGGCAAAATTGGATATTTCGGCAAAATTAATCTTTCGTCAAGATTTTCACCATTTTTTTTTTCCAAATGCAAATACATCATACATAGAATTTGTTAGAGCAAATTTTGGGATATTACAAACAATGTCATACACAACATTGTTTGAAGAATGGCATGTAATTTTTTATTTTTTTATTTTGGATTGAAAAATGTAATTAAATGATTATGAAGTAATGATTTGTCATTTGTAGTTTCAAAGGTAGCTCTTTAGGATTTTCCCTATTATCATTTTACATTTTTTAGCAAAATTTAAATGTTAAAAAACTCTTGAAATATTTTGTAAACAATGTGATGCATAATTGTTGGTCGAATTCCCTTATGGCAAGTGAACTAGTCAAACAAGTAATAATGAATGAGAAGAGGATTGTCCCATAAAGACTGTTAACACCGAGAATGATGTTAGTATCAAATGACAAGTGTGTTGTGTGAAAATTATATTTGGTTTGGTTGTTTTGACTATTTCTAATGATGTGAATAAACAAGTAATTAGAAGTTGAAGGAATATATCAGTTTAGAAGTAGGTTGACCTCTGATTTCATACAACGCATTGCTGTAGCAATTATGCTGCACAACGTCCACAATGCTACAACACGACCACTTTTCACAATGTTATTCAGTTAACCCACCACTATCCTATACAGAAGCTTCCGCAATCCTATACATACAGTCCTCATTTATTCTCCCATATTCCTATGGTGATTTCCAGTTCATTCAGTCTGATTAGCTCAAATGTTTTGGTTATGAGCAATAAATCCATTCCTGGCATCTACAGTTTAGGTCGAGCCGTGCACGGGCTCGCCTAGGAAACACTGTCTAACAGAGGTCTAACTTTGACTCCTGTCTGGTAAGCCAAGACCACAGAGATAACCCTTAGCGTCCGCTAATCCGCTATGAATTAAAACACTGTTAAACAAACTAAATTTATTTAAATAAAAACTAGCAAAATGAGTTCATTCTACAACTTAGAAATCCATCCTTACTCAACCAAAAGAAATTTAGTTCATGACCGATGAGGGACAAACAAAGTAGAATAGCGTAAAAACAACACAACAGAATTATAAAAAGGGAAATAAAAAAAGAAAATAGAAAAGCTCGTCAAAAGGTTGAGGACGTAAGAGGCATCTCTACATCTTCTACGTCTCGTCTTGCTTCAAGGAAGAATTTGTTCTGGTCTACTGTCCTCTCGGTCGGTCATCTCTTTCGTTCCTTCGGTGTGAGTTCAATCGGATGTGAATTGTGTTGACTGCTTGGCTCTCATGACTTCGACCTCTTCTAAGTTTTGTCGTGCTTTCCTCTGATAATTAGGTCTCCTTGGTCGTACGTCTAGTGAGTTGGGCCTTCCAAATCTATTGGGTCTAAGATCTTAGATTCGTTGATTGATCCTTCCTTAAATATCACGTGATTCTTCAGATCTTTCTTTCGATTCTTTGAATTTTCTGGATTCGGATCGAGTCAATCATCGTCTTCATGTGCATCTGGGTGACTTGTCTTAATTCACTGAAAACTCTCGAGGAAGGGTTAGAACAACTTAGCACATTATTCTGCATCATTTACGATGCTACAACATAGAGGTCGCATTATATTGCTAGCACAGTTGTGGGCATACCTTAGGCTATAGCATTGTATCATCTTCATTATGCGCTTTCACAGTAAACCATAAAGTGGTCCTCTTCTTATGCACATGAGCAGGATAATTATATGAATGCAAGAATTTCTAAGATCTGTCCTTTATTTCCTTATGTGCATGAATTCTCAGACATTCTATCATATAGTAAATGATAAAGCTCAGCTTCAGCATTCAAGACATTCAAAACGTATAGGGAAAACATGGCTAAATACTACTCATCAATAATATATTATTCTAATTTTAAAAAAGGGTCAAATATATAACGGTTATTCAGTAAAAACTTTTAGTTATTAGAATACTATTTCAAATGCCTAACAGGTATTAAAAAACAACTGTCACCATTTATAAAATATAATGATCTTTAATACCCAAGGATATAACAAATTCGATAATTCACAAAACTCTATCTATATAAACGTCCAAAAATTGAACTTCACTTTTTCACTTCTATTTCAACTTCTCAATGTCAATTGTTGTCTTTTGTTCTTCACCCAAAAATTATGGACAAATGCAAGAGAACTTCTTATTCATCATCTGGAAAAAAACTTAAAGATGAATTCAATCTGCCAACAAGTATTGAAGACCTCACCCACATGATTTATGAGTTCCATCATATGATTCAGGTTTACCTGTAAGAGAATGGAAGCATAGACCGGTGCTTTAAGGAACTTACCTCTCTCATTCACTTATGATCGAGAAGGCGAACAAGTTACTTAAGAATGAAGAATATGATCACTACTAAAAAAGTAGATTTAACGACCCCTTATTAACATCCCTTATTTTTGATAATAGACGTTTAAAAAGTGGCAATGGCATTTTTGAAAATTTGTCTCAAAATTTCACGACCGGTATAAAAATCCAGTCCTTAAAAGAACACATCAACAAATGTTTAAATAAATAAGTCGTGTTAACTTAATCCTACAACGACTGTTTTTATTAAAATAGTAGTGGAAAATTTCATATTACTTTTTTTCTTCGTGCAATGACGGGTATAAACGAGTGTTATATTTAGAACAGTCGTGGTATATATCAAACTTGATGACATAACTACTACCTTTCCAATTATTAATGTGCCACATTTCTACCCCTCCCTTTTTATTTCCTTTCTCTGTACCTCTTTGCAATTCTCCAGTACATGCACTCCGTTTTATGCACCTACAATGACTACCGCCGTCATCACTCCACCCCTTTGCTGCTCACACCCTTCCCACCACCATAGCTCCTTCCACTCTGTTCTCCCTTATTCCTGTTGCACGCCCTAGGCCTCCTCACTCCGCCATGCCACACCTCAAGCAGACTGCGAGGCACAGCCTTGTCACCCCTCAACTTCTTTACCCTCAACCCTTTCACTGGATTTAGGCTCATCCTCTACTCCTAGCACCTACTCCTCTCGCCTCAAATGAATGGCGGCATGGACCACCCCTGGTTTCCCTAACCCTTTGCCCCAGCAGCTGCTAGACAACTCTTTGCCTCCTCCTCTGCCTGTCAACTCAGCCCCTGTTCCTGACCTCGATGTAGCCACCACCATCACTCTCTTCGATTCCCATTTGTCCATTCCCTTCACGGACTGGCCTTGGACTCTTCCTTCTTGGAGGACACTACCACCAGTGTTCTTTCTTGACGGGGTCCTCAGGGCGCAGCTCTGGTGCCCTAGTCTTGCCTAGCCGTGGTTGATGGTCCTCCCTGCTTCACCTTAACACTTTTTGCGGAGCCCCCCGTGTAACATCCTAATTTTATTTTTAGGATTTAATTGTAATTATGATTTAATTATTTATGATTATTGTAATCGTGAGTGAAAAGAAAAATGTGAAAAAAATAATAAAATAAAGTTAGGGCTCTTGTTGTAATTTTGCCCATTTCACAAAAAAGGAATGATGATATGTGCTAGCGGAAGAAAGAACAGGAAAAAAAGTGTATATATACACACACACATGCAAGGCAATGCAGCAGATAAAAGGAAAAGAAAAAAAAATGAATTGAATCATCACCGCAACATTTAATAAGGGGGTGACTCACCCCCTATCTTTTTCATCTATATATATAGATGTTTGTGGCGATGAGGAAGAAAAGAAGCAGAGGGAGAGAGAGCGAGAGTGAGAGAGAACAACGAGAGAAGAAGATTTGGGTCTTTTTGAGTTATGTTATTTATTTTATAAGATAATTTTGATAGTTAAATCAACTTCTTTTCAATAAACTTCTTTCATGAAAGTTGTTCTATATATTTTTCTCTTTTCAATAAAGGTAATATTATGTTGGTTGGCCAAAATTTTGAGGTTATGATTTTGGAAAAGTTTTGAGTTTTGACAGGAGATAACCGTATATATGTATAGAACGATTAATAACTAGTTTTAATCAGTTCAAATTTTTGATTGATTATTGTAGGAATTTAAATTGATTTTTCTACTCAAGAAATTTAAGATTTACATTCTACCAAATATTTTTACCGATTAAAAGTTGTATAAATTTTGTTTTTAATTAATAGAGAAATTACGAGATTTTAATCGGTTAGTTTTGGAATTTGAAGGATTAATCTGTCATTTTTAGTTTTTATTATAATAATATATATTTATTTGAATTTGTGTAATTTAAGATATATGAAATTATAATTGTGATGATGTAGAGTTTATTTGTGATCGGTGATTGTTCGTGTTTTACTCTTCGAGATAAGATTTAGCTTGGAGTTGAGGTAACCTAATTAATTTATTTCATATGCTTGTTTTGGACTGTGAGGTGTTTTCTAAATCTTACTCTCACATAAATTGTTGTCATGTATTTTGAAAAATTATGTGTATATTTGAATATGAAATCGTTTTAGTAAATCGGGGTATTTTCTAATATATGTATGTATATAAGTAACATCGTTATTGGGATTGTGTTTGTTGTGATAACTATGATGTTTGTTGTAGAATGTTGTATATGGAATAATAAATTTTGTTAGATATTGTTGTTATAATGTTTGTTATGGAATGTTGTATATAGAATAATATATTGTACGGTGTTTTTGGGAAAGTGTGTGGTCTTTGTATTATCTATCTGATATGGATATGTTGGGTTGTGTGGAAGAGCTTTAGGGTGAAATTGTGCCCATCGGCTCTTTCGTTCCTGGCCTGGAATTTGAGCTGAGTGTTTTGGGTGAACACCTCCCTATTACGGTATATTGGTGGTAGCATAGGAAGGGACAAGTATTCTTGAAGTGACTAGTGTTAGTTTCAAGTGTGTTTTCATGATAACAATAGTTGAAAGTTTTATGATCCTCATTCTTCTCAGTTCAGAGTCACAATTCTCAAGAATAGAAGGTGATTCTTGAAAATGGCATAACAAACATAAAATGACTTCACCAAGGCAGGATTCTTGAGAATGCCAGAATAATTCCCGAGAATAGAACTTCTCTTTCAAAGAAATTTCTCTTAACTCTAATTCTCGAGCATGGGAACTTAATTCTCGAGAATAGAATTTATTTCACTTTCTGATTTGCAAAATCCAATATCAAGTTAACTTCTTATTTCAAGTTAACTTTCTCTTTGAACTTAAAACATGAAGTTATCATTTTTGACTATCAAGTTAACTTTCTCAAGTTTTCTCTTTGGACTGAAAAGCTCATATCAAGTTAACTTCTTATTTCAAGTTAACTTTCTCTTTGAACTTAAAGACTAAGTTATCGTGTTTGACTTGCCAAGCGAATATCAAGTTAACTTCTTATTTCAAGTTAACTATCTCTTCAACTTAAAACTTGAAGTTATGTTTTTTGACTTGCCGAGTTAACTTCTTTTTCAATTTGACTTTCTCTTTAAACTTAAAAGCATATATCAAGTTAACTTCTTTTTCAAGTTAACTTTCTCTTCGAACTTAAAACTTGAAGTTATGTTTTTTGACTTGCTGAATTAACTTCTTATTTCAAGTTAACTTTCTCTTTGAACTTAAAAGCCAATATCAAGTTAACTTCTTATTTCGAGTTAACTTTATCTTTCAAAGTATAACTTGAAGTTTGCTACTTATTGCCTCTAGTCAACAACCGATTGTATCATCTCTTTTACACTTGACTTTCTCAATATCAAGTTAACTTTCTGGTCATATATCAAGTTAACTTCTTATTTCAAGTTAACATTGTTTTTAACTTGAAGTTAACTTTATCGATTTGAAAATTACCGTCTGTGTAAACTGAAAATCAATTGATTATGATTTTGTTTCTTCAAATCATACTCATTGCTATTCTTAGTTGCATTTAGTCAATTTGTTAATGAGTTACAGATTATGAGAATGACGATCAACACAGGATATTGACTATAGCAATCTGGCATTTATTAAACTTGTCTATTCAAGAAACTCAACCAACAGACATACCTCTGCAACATTCTGGGCAAGAATATTTCATTTCCTTTGCTGGGTTTCAACAGTCGTAATCACCATTATAGGAATAATGACAGCGATTATTCCGACTCTTCTGCTTCATCTCTAACGGTCATTTTAAAGAGCCTCAACGGATATTTCTTCAATCTTCAACTACTATAAATACTCAAAGGATTGAATTCATCAGAATGTACAAAAACGCATACACAGACAAAGCATTCAAAGCGATCAATCTTTATTCTGTTTATATCTTCGGATACTATTGAGCTTCAGTGTTTATTATTCATCTGCTCTGTAAGAGAGTTTTATCATTTATTTTACATTCGTTCAAATCTCAAGGTAGTGGTATCTTGAGTGTGGGTGTATGATTACAACTTGTAAGGGGGAGTGAGTCCTATGGAGAAATGATCATCCTCGATTCACGAGTATGTAATTGTATTTGTGAGATAGTGAAAATCCCAGTGTAATCCGTAAATGGACGTAGGTCAAGAGTTGGACCGAACCAAGATAATTCCTCTCGTGTCATTTCTCTTTACCTTTCTTACTGCTTTCATCGTTTATTCATCATACGTCGAAAGAATTTTTGAGATCACTTATTCACCCCCCTCTAGGTGATATTCCACCTTCAACTAGCTAACCTTGGTTAGGTATACTAGCACTGATATGCTATACCACATCCAGATGATATAAAGAGGAGTAGGATGGATGAGTGGGGATGGTTATTGTTAACTCTTCTGTATTATTGAATTATTGTTGGTATTATAATTGTGTTAGCAAACCTGCTTTTCTGACTTGCATTCCTTTCCTGTATATTTGGTAAATTAATTTTGGTTACTGGGACGTTATGTCTCACCCTCTCATTATCAATATTTTTTAGACCTCTAGTTTCACTAGTAGTCAAGGGAAGCAGCCAGAGGCGTAATAGTAGCGAACCTTGTAAGCCTCTTTCGGTATAAGTGTTGTATGGATTTATATATTTTCATTCTATGGCCCACATGTTTTAGAAATACTATATTAACCATTTTGGGATAACTGTTTATTTTCTATTGAACCAAAGGTTTTATTTATACGCTACAATATTTTAGTGGATTCGCAATCAAAACTTGTGTGGAAATGTTTTGGTATAAGCCCTTGTTGTGGATTTGTGTTGTAAAACTCGTGGGTGTATTATTCCGCTTGACAATTGTGCCGGAGTTTTGGATTTTGTGTGTGAGTTTTTGGGCGAAATTTGTGCCCTGGATGCCGATGTATTTATTTTTGTAAAGAAAAGAGTTTTTCTTAATCTATTGTTAATCTGGTTTAATGAAAACATTATGGTTAATTATTGTTTAGTAAGGAAAGGTCTTTTCACCCTGACACTTTTTTTTTTTTAATATTCCGTTTTTCTTTTCTTTTCCTTTTTCTATTTCCTTGTACTCAAACATTTACAAAAATATTTCCCTTTTCAATCTTTTTGTTGCTTAGCACTGTCGATGCATCCCTTTGTCTCTCGCTTGCTCTCGTTTCTATTCTCATGCTGCTATATTTTTGTGCTTGCTAAACGTACACGCTACACACATGTGGTTTCACATTGACTTTTATCTTCTTGCTCCCTCTCAAATTTCCCCCTTTGCACTTAGGACATTGCAATATTTAAGTGTGGGGGAGGCATTAGGCAAACCTTGCTAATGGATGTTGTAACATCCTCCATTTTACTTAACATAATAACTATATAATAGTTTGATCAATGACTTAATAATGCTTCAACATTTATCAAAATATCCAAAATAAACCAGAGTGTGCAAAATGAACCTTAACGTGGCAATATACAATCATCCAACATATAGCAAACAAAACGAAGCACTACTTTCGGCAGAAGTAGCCTAAGCTTCAAAGGTCTTACTTGAAAAATGTTGGTAACCATCAATCCAACTCATTACGAATACTAATATGTGCTAGTGAGGTGCCATGTGGAACAATTTACATAACAAAGTATTAAAAATTGTAATTCACCAATATCCACATCACAAAATTTCATATCATAAATTCTATATAAGAAATTATGTATCAAAGTTTTCATTAACACAATTCCCAAGATGTCTCCCATCAATCCAACTACACCGCCTTATTTCCACCAACTAGACCCATGGGCTAAGTTATCCACCATGTTACTGGCTACTCAAAAGCTCACCGTCACGTGATGAGGACCGGCCAAAATCCCCAAAGCACATATCCCGGACCATAGGTCTTTTGCCCTCATTGAACTAATGGGGTGTCGCAAGCCCTCATTAAACTAGTGGGCTATTGAACAAGTGGGATAATAGAAAGCCAACCATCGTGCACCAATGGAGGCTACACCACGTGATGAAATAAACTACTTCATTTCTTCCTGATTCAACCATTCTCATAATTATCACAATAAATAGCTCAATGAGAATTTTCCATGTTTATATCATGTTATTTAAAACATTCTCATATACATGTCATAATATCAAGATTCTCAATTCTTATACATACATAAATATAATATATATATATATTCACAATTTGAGTCATAAGGTTCCGCATGCAAATTTCCATTAAGGTATTCATAATCATTTCACAAAATATTCACAAACAACATACTAATACACATAACAGGTGGAAAGTGATTATCTCTCAAGCTAACTATTATCACACTCGCTCCTAATCCAAGAGCTCAATCACATGCCAAAAATCAATCTACCACAACCAATTTACAAACCATTAATAACTTTTCTTTAAGCAAAAAAAAAAAAAAAAAAAAAACCATTAATAACTTTTCTAAAACCCCACATAATAAAAATTATAACTTATAATTTCATAATTTATTTGGAATGCTTGAAGTGGGCACATTATGACTGGACTTAAAAATCAGTAAAACCATTGTAACTATTAATTCTCTTATATTTATTACTAATTAATAATACCCTTTTCTATTTATTATTAATTAATAATGTCCTTTATTATTTATTCCCCTTTTTAATAAATAATATTATTATTTATTATTATTTATTCATCTATTTTACTTTTACTTTTTATTTTCTATTATTTATTTTATTATTACCCTATAATTAGTTTAAACTCCCAGGGGCTATCTTAACACTTTAAATTAGGAGTTTATAAAACTAATCACCATATAAAAATATACTTTATTGCATAAGATTTAATGTTTCTCATGGTTTCCTAAAGTATGATGTTTCTCATGGTTTTTCCCAATGTATAATGATACATAAACAGCTATATATTTCTCAATCTTTTCCAAACCATATATTTCAAGCAAACAGTAAAGTTTTTGGTTTTTATACACACACACACACCTATATCAGCATCTCAGGAAAGTTAGCCATTCATGTACAGTGAACTCTACCTATATCAACAAGTTTCCTGCTTCCTTTTCAAGTGTGCAACGTGAACATGTATATATCCAAGAGGCTGATAGGCCTAAGTTAGAGCACATACATAGACAAGATACTACATAGGTTCAAAATGCAAGATTCTAAAAGAGGTTGCATACCCATGTCTCTTGGCATTCATCTTAGTAAGGATCAATGTCCTAATACACAAGATCAAAGAGATCATATGAGTAAGATTCCATATGCCTCCGCCATTGGATTGATCATGTATGCCATGTTATGTACTCGACCGGATGTGTCATTTGTTTTGAGTATGACTAGCAGATATCAACAAGATCCCTGAGGTCACTGACCGTCTTGTTAAGAATATCCTAAAGCACTTAAGAAGGACTAAGGACTTATTCTTGGTATATGGTGGCACGGAGGATGAGCTCTGTGACCGGTTACAGATGTGAGTTTCAAACTGACCAAGATGATTCCAAATCGCAATCGATATATATTCCCGTTGAATGGTGGTGCGGTAAGCTGGAAGAGCTCTAAGCAGAGGCACTGTAGCTGATTCTGGAACGGAAGTCGAGTATATAGCAGCATCGGATGCAGCTAAGGATTAGAAAGTTCATCACTGAACTGGGGGTGGTTCCTACCATCTCAGATCCAATAGTCTTGTTCTGTGACAATAGTGGCGTTATTACGCAGACCAAGGAGCCTAGGTCACATCAAAGAACCAAGCACATACTCAGGCGATTTCATCTTATTAGAGAAATCAATAAAAGAGGCGATATAAACATATGCAAAGTACCAAGAGAAGACAATGTAGCATCTTACTAAGCTGCTTGCACAAGCGACACATGAGCGTCATGTTAGGGCAATGGGCATTAGAGTAATTAATGATTGCACCAAGTGCAAGTAGGATTCTGCTGGAAATTATGCCCTAGGGGCAAGTCATTGTACCTTAAACGTTTATGTTATTTAAAGTATTCTCGTTTAGTTATCATTTCATTTGCATGTTTATAGTGATAACTGTATGCCTGGATATATCTTATGTAAGTGGAGCCTAAATACCCAAGAGGGGGTGAATTGGGTATTCTTAAACTTTTATGAACTAGGTGCATTTTGACAAGTGAAAAACAGTATATCGGAGGAGAAGGGTAAGGAAAGCTTGCACAAGA
Source organism: Acacia acuminata (assembly GCA_019022655.1). Taxonomy (NCBI): domain Eukaryota; kingdom Viridiplantae; phylum Streptophyta; class Magnoliopsida; order Fabales; family Fabaceae; genus Acacia; species Acacia acuminata. The sequence goes on along the minus strand of JAFJYI010000324.1, from coordinate 176,658 downwards.
GAAATTATCCTGGTTCGGTCTTATCCTTGACCTACATCCAGTCCCAAGCCACACTTGGGATTTTCAATCCACTAGAACTCAACAATTGATTACAAACTCGTATTCGAGTAGTTCTCTCACTGGAACTCACTCCCCCTTACAAGTTGCAATCAATACACCCAACCACCAAGTCCCCTGACTTGTGGTTATCTCAATCAATGAATGATTTTCAGAAATAACTCTCTTACAGAGCAGATAAGATGAACACTTGAAGTACAAGTATCAAATTGATACAATACGAAAGAAGCCGAACACAATAAATGACACTTAGTAAATTTTCGCTCTCGAGGTGTATCGGCTTGAGAAGAAGTTAATGTACTCTATTTATAGGTAGAGAACATTAAATGACCGTTGCTTGATGAATCCAACCGTTGTAGGTGATTAGCTTAAGGTCGGTCATCTTCTCTCTAAACTTCTGCTAATCCAGGTGTTAATTTGATCTGGTGTGATTCTCTCGAGAATTTGCCCGTTGGAGATTACTTTGCTTGTTGTAGTAAGCATTCTTTAACGTTCGGAAGGCGTGCTCAGATGAATTAGCTGAGAGTAGGTAGATTTGCAGAGGTGCATTAAATGCACTGAGCACCTTTTTGCTTTTTGCCTTGATCTTCAATAATCTTCATCTGATCTTAATGAAATTCACTCAACAAACTTGTTAAACATAGCTAGGAATGTGATTGAATGAATTATGGAAGCAATAAGATCAAACAACAATGATTTGCAAATTCGTATGATTCAAAAATCAGTTTTTACCGTTGCATACTGCAGTATGTTCATGCTAACTCGAGTATGGCACTGTTCACAAGTGTCCATACTGCAGTATCCAATTGGATACTCGAGTTTGCACCTTTCAGAGGCAAACCATCGTGTTTTGTGTTTGAAAAACAAAACCTATACTCGAGTTTGCACTCCTTTACTTGCGATATTGGTTTATCTTGAAAAATCCTTTTTGCTCTTCTCAGAAGTCCAATACTCGAGTTTGGCTACGCAAACTGCGGTATTGACTTAACTTGAAAAATCCTTTTTTCTCGTAAGTCCAATACTCGAGTTTGGCTCGCAAACCCAGTATTGACTTAACTTAAAAAATCCTTTTGCTCTTCGTAAGTCCAATACTCGAGTTTGGCTACGCAAACCTGCGAGTATTGACTTAACTTGAAAAATCCTTTTGCTTTACGCAAGTCCAATACTCGAGTTTGGCTACGCAAACCGCTACGATATTGACTTAACTTGAAAAATCCTTTTGCTCTCTCGTAAGTCTAATACCGAGTTTGGCTACGCAAACTCGATATTGACTTAACTTGAAAAATCCTTTTGCTCTTCTGCAGAAGTCCAATACTCGAGTTTGGCTACGCAAAGCTGCGAGATTGACTTAACTTGAAAAATCCTTTAGTTCTCGGGAAGTTTGATACTCGAGTTTGGCTATGCAAACTGCGGTATTGGATTTCAATACTCGAGTTTGACTATGCAAACTGCGATGTATCGACTTAGGTTGGAAAACTTGGTTGCTTTTACGGATGGCCTTTACTCGAGTTTGCAAACCTATCTTGCGGTTTGCAGCTATCAGAATGTTTTTAACTAACTTTGCAAACTTCAAAACATGTTTTACATTTGTTGTTAATCATCAAAACATATTGAGAACTAACATCTTATAGATTATCCTAAATGTCCCTGGTCAGTCATCTACGCGGGAGCGAAGATAAAATAAGACTAGTATGACTTTGACGAGGTATGGAGATACGAATCAAAGTCATAGGCACTTGTAAGAGTACAAGGTGCTGGATCGACCCACTATGAGAAAGCTGCATGGATTGAGTCATAAGCTTATCTCATATATAACCATGTCACAATGACCTTTGACCTGAGATCATCATGAATTTCTACATGATGAGTCGCTGATCTTTGACCTAGTCAAAAGTCACCTTTGACCGAGTGATGATAAAGGCTTGAATCGGGATCAATGGTTTTCATGCAGAGGAATGTGAATGGTCAAGATGGAATTTATCCCTCACATTTGTAGAGATAATGTCTGGCCCCTCGATGAGTGAGTCACGAGAAATGTATGGTCATACTACGAAGGAAATGAGTTTCTATTATTAGACTACTCGAGAATCGAGAAAGTAATGGTCAAGAACAGGAAGTTGACATTATCCATGCCTCATCTTTGACCAAATTATCACATGTCAAAAGGGACGTGACATGGTTGTATCATAGGTAGTATCATATCATCGATCCCCATATAAATTGGGTAGTTGCAATGTCTTACTAGAGGCCGCTTGCGACTTGTGGGCTGATATAGTATTAGCCCGCTACCAATCTCATGTGGGCCTCAGGGTCACACACAATAATAGCCCAACACGAGCAATAGTGTCCAGATTCATTGAATCTGAGAAATGTCTAAGATTTAATGAATACTTGTTAATCTAGGGTTGATATATATATCATATTATATTATATTATAATATAATTAAATTTGAAATTAATAATGATATTATTTATAGATAATAATATTATTATGTATAGTATTTAATTTATTTGATAAATTAAATAACTATAATAAATTGAGATATCGATCTCGATTTAATTTTCGAATAAAGATATAGTATCTCAAATTTTATTAAATTGAGATATGGTATCTCAGATTTAATTAAATAGAAAGATATCATATCTCGATTTAATTCATGAAGATCAATTAAATCTGTAGGCTCATAATTCGAATTAAATAAATATATTTGATTAGATCATTCGTGATTTTAATTAATGTATTGATTTAATTGATTAATTCAAGATTAATTAGATTAATTTTGAATATTTTAATACTGCTCATTAGGGTTTTTAGAAACTCTATAAATAGATATTGATCTAGTCGTATTGCACACACGGATGAATTAGAGAAGTCGCAAGAAACCCTAGAGAGAAAAAGCATACTGCTGCCCGTGTTCTAGTGCTATTCGTGGGATACTAGTAGAGCGAGGAGATTTGAAAGTTTTGCTCCTATTTGATCGAATGAGACGGCACCACGTTCAAGACATATGACGGTCGAGACGCACAAAGCGAAAGATGCGCACCAGACCAAATTGAACGGAACACTCAACCCCACGCATGGGTACATTTTTTCTAACGAACCTTGATTTAAACGTCGTTGATAGGATTCTCTGATGGGATTAGTAAAAATTTTATAATTCCGCTGTGTATACGAATTCCAACAAATGCAACTTACCATGTGTATAGTGTTAACTGCGGAAGGACTACATGTCCAAGAAACAAACGCATGATTGCTCAACAAAGCAAGCTCTGTATCCGTAGAGCTAGGAAAAACACAATAGTCAAGCCCCAAACCTAGACCACACTGAATGCACACAACGCATGTCCCTTTTCAAGAGACACAGGTCTACAATCATGGAAAAACAAACATATAAAGTAACATAAGACATATGAGGATTAAAGTTACTACCTGGTAGTTGACCACAAATATCAATAAATTTTTCCCCAGGTGCATGAAAATCAAAGCAACCCTAAAATAACCAAAATATAAATATAAATATAAATAACCCTTCCTTAAAAAATATTTATTTGATGGCTTAAAATAAGCCTTTTTCAACCATTCAAAAATCTCTAAGTCCCTATACAAAAATCTTATTTTGAACACGTTAGAGGCATTAAAAACACCAACAACGAATCAATTCCTCATGTTCCCCGAGGTGGCGAAATCATACCTTGATTGCACAACCAAACTTTCATTTTCAACAACCAACTTTTCTTATATCATAATAATCTTTCTTCCTAAACCTTAAATCTTAAGTTTGATCCTTTATTCATTCATTTTATTAATTAATCAGACCCATCTTATGTATACATACGCAAGATACAACTATTTCCAACTTGGCAACCATAAGATCATAAGGTAGTTAAAGTTATAACTTGTTCTTGGTATTCCACCAACTTGAAACTTTGATCTTAACGTTTCTTCCTCCCCCTTTTTGTAACATCCCAAATTTTGGGATTTGAAACTTGAATAATATAGGAAAATTAATTTTTAAATTTTGGCTTAAGATAATATAAGAATAATTATTGGAAGTTTAAGCTTATTTTTTTCCCTTAATAAATTTATGTTGGGAAAAAGAATAAATCCAAGTAAGGAATAATTTAGACCTAAAGAATTATGGAATTAATATGTTATAGCCTAGGAAAAAGTAATTGAGAAAAGAAAAAAAAAAATCCTTATATGGAATTAAGAATTTAATTTTTATATTTACTCCACATTTGCAATTCAATGAGCAAAGAACCTAATTATAAATAAAAGTCTTGTAGTTGATCAAAGAGGATCAAGTAAGATAATTTTGGTATGAAAGACACAAACTATTCTCTCAATTTCACTAAGCCACATGCTCCTATATATATATAACGTATATGGGTCAACATCCTCAATTCCTTAATTGAATTTCAACAGCCCAACACGTGGAAAGGAGTAGCAATATATATACACACACACACAATGATAACCCAACCATGCAACCATCTAAATGTTCATCAGACCATGCAAACCATGGCCCACATACAAAAACCCAATCATTTTCATTAACCTTCCAACAATCCTACACGTAGCAACCAGTGTATATATGGATTCATTGACACAAGCCATTTTTCTTGGATTTGCTTCTTTCGGGCCATATAAATATAACTTATTCAGCCCACTCTTCTTCATTTAACCTCAGCAAACATCAAAACGCAGCAGTAGAATATCCATCAATTAATCAAAAAAAAAAGAAAAGAAAAGAAAGAAACAATATCCATCAATGCATTATTTTTCCTAATATTCCTTTCTCAACCATATCTCTGCGGCACCCCTCGTCCTTGGGTTCAACTGGCGTGGGGGTCGGTCTTCCTCACCATTAGGGAGGGGGTTCGATCCCTGCGTTGGTCAAGGCGCTGGGGGAGGCATCCTAGGGGTCTAGGTAGCTGTGGTAACGCTGGGCAGGTAAAAGAGCGCCACTATTCCCAGCGAATACTGGGCTCCAAGCACCCTGCCCTTGGACTGTGGGTGAGCCTAGAGCTGTCAATCAGGGCCGGCCCGGCCCTCCAGGGCCGGCCCGTGAAGGGCCAGGGCCTTACAGGGCCGGCCCTCCAGGGCCCGAAGTAAGAAAAACACCTGTTTTTCAAAGCCCGGCCCGAGAGCACCAGGGCCAGGGCCGGCCCGCAGGGCCTGAGAATTATTATTCCAAATTTTAACTATTTTTTCTATGTGTTTTTCAAACAAATATAATTAATAAATTACAACAATTAAAGCTCTAATTTATCAAATAAATCTTGAACACATTTCTATCCAAAAAACACAATCATCCAAAAACAAGCAGTCACGAATTCATAATCAAAAACAAATTAAGTTCACAAATAACTAACATAAAACATAAAAAACATACAACTAAGCGACGATAGAAGGATGACTATCAATGTCATCGTCGTTATCTTCACCACTATCATCAATGTCAACGACATTAGATTGTGCTTCACTATGAGCAGGTTCTGGTTCATGAGTAAGAATATCACGAATTTCTTCTCCCGCATCATGTACACATCCATAATCGTTATCTACAACAAATAATAAACCAAATCACAAAATTAGAGTATAGTTATTAAATAAATAAATAACTCTATAATAAATATAAAAAATATACATATATATTAATAAATTACCATCGTATGTGAATCCATGCATCCAATTGCGAGTACAAATAAGGGCTTGAACATTAGATGGAAGAATGGAACTTCTATGTTTTGTTAGAACACGTGAGCCAATACTAAAAGCTGATTCACTAGCTACTGTAGTAATTGGAATACTCGAATATCACCGCCATCTTTGAAAGAATTGGAAATCTTTGTTGATTGTTCTTCCACCAGTTCAAGACATCCAGTTCTTTCCAATTTTCAGGCTTTAGTATTGGTTCTTCCAAATAAATTTCCAATTCGACTTGTTCATGGATGAATGATCCATACTCGCATAAATATCTTGATAATCCTGCATCATTACAAAACAATCAAGTAAATACTAGTTGAACACCCAACAAATTCAATTGACAATGAAATTAAAACATACATCAAATGCAACGTCAAAGGCGATTCAAGCACTTGAAGTCCGAGAAGAATGAAGGGTTGTCAATGTTGAAGATCTGTTCATTGATTCAAGAGTTGGAAGAGATGTTCTCACATTTGAATATTCATCGAAAATGAAATCCAACTTGCTCTTTATGTTGGCGACCTTCTCATCACAAGTTCTAGGGTCAATCCTTTCATAGAAATATTTTATAATATTGAACTTCCATCGAGGATCAAGAACCACTGCAACTGCAAGAATGACGCTATAATTATGCCAATACTTGTCAAACTTCCCTTTCATTTTCAATGACATCTCTTGAATCACTGGGTCAGGACTCGCCATATTTTTAGTAAGCAACATCTCAATTTTTGATATTTGCATAAAATAAGAATTAGATGTTGGATAAGACGACCCAGAAAACAACCTTGTAATCTTCTCAAATGGCCTCAAGAAATTGCACATTGCCTCTGCTCTATTCCACTCATCTTGTGTTAAAACAAACTTGAAGTTTGGATCATCCAAAGCCATCTTTACAAAAGCACGACGATATTTAAGACCACTCTCAAGCATTGCATAAGTGGAGTTCCATCTAGTAACCACATCTAATCGCAAGCCCATAGAAGTGTCAATGCCACCAACTTCTTGAACACATTGCTTGAAAAGATTCATCCTTGCCTCAGAGGCCTTCACATATCTAATACTCTCTCTCATCTTATTCGACGAGAACTTGTTACTTTTAAGCCCTCTTGAACTATCGTTGAGGATGTGGGCACAACACCTCACATGAAAAAATTCTCCATTACAAACCAAACTAAAGTTGTTTTGCATGAGTAGCCTATCTTTCAATAAGTCTTGCAATGTATCATTTGCAGATGCATTATCTAGGGTAATTGAGAATATTTTATCATCAATCCCCCATTCTTTCAAACAATCATACACTTTCTTAGACATCTGAGATCCAGAATGTGGAGGCTCCATCCTACAAAAGGCAAGTATCTTACTGTTTAGTGTCCACTGTTCATCAACAAAATGAGCTGTCAAACATATATATCCTTCAGAAGTCACAGAAGTCCAACAATCAGAAGTCAAGCATATTCTGCCAATACTGTTCTTCAATTTTTGTTTCAAAATATTCTTTTGTTGGCGGAAGAATTTCTGCACATAAACCGTCATTGTGTTTCTAGAAACGCACCTTACATCAAGATTCAATGTCCTTAGAAGTTCTCTGACCCATTTATATTCAACAAATGAATAAGGAAGATCATGCTCAATTATGCATAAAGCGATAATCTCCTTAATACGCTGATGGTTAAGTTTTCTAGACCTCATTTTTCCTTCTCTATCCAACATCATCACCCCAATATCTCGAACTTTATCTCCAACAGGACAATTCTTAATATGACGATTTAGATGTGAGGTGCCTTTATCTGCACCCCTTGTAAATAAACCTTGACAAGCATTACATTGTGCCTTAGGTACCCCTTCAACTTCAACTCTACTAAAATACCTCCACACATCAGAAGACAAATGTCTTGCCTTCTTAGGCTTTGATTCATCAGTCTCTTGAATAGAAGATGCCTTACCCTTAGCCATCATAGCTAATGATTCATTAGTCTCTTGAGTTTTTCCTCGTAATTTTTGAGACGAAGACATTACGCTACATCAAAGATCAAATACAGTATACAAATCAAACTTTTTTTGCTCAAGGAAACATATATATTGCTGAAAGCAGATTACATGACAGAAACAATGCTAAGCCTTTAAAAGAGCAACAGAACAATGCTAATGAGCAACATCAAAGCTCAATCAAAACTATACCAGAGCAAAACCAGAGCAAAACAGAAACAATGCTAAGCCTAAATCAAAGAGCAGCAGAACAATGCTAATGAGCAACATCAAAGCTCAATCAAAACTATACCAGAGCAAAACCAAAACAATGACAAGCCTAAATCAAAAGAGCAGCAGAACAATGCTAATGAGCAACATCAAAGCTCATATTAAATCAAAACTATACCAGAGCAAAACCGAAACAATGATCAGCCTAAAAGCAGTTAAACTAACATAAGAAATCGAATCAGTCTCCACTCAAAACCAAATCAGATATGATACCAGCCAGCCACATTGAAAATCTCAGCCAGTCAGCCACAATGTTCACATAACTTAAATTAAGCAGGAGAGCAGTAAATAAACCAGTCGGAGTATTATTTGCAGCTTAAAACAAACAAACAAAGATCGAAAGAACCTGAGCCAGTCAGAACAATGCTAACAAAGATCCTCGGCACCTTGGGTAATGGCGGAGACTGAGGTATCAACGGCGAAGTAGGGGGGACTGAGCACTGAGGTTGATTCGCGAATCACGAGTGGCCGGAGTGGGTGACAGTGAGTGAGAGATCGAGATAGAGAGTTGAGAGTTCAGATCGAGATTTGAGGGCTCTGAGTCTGTGACCTTGAGATTGAGTGATGTCAGATCGAGATTTGAGGGCTCTGAGTCTGTGACCTTGAGATTGAGTGATGCCGACGGTGGACGGTGGTCTGTGAGACGCGAGATGCTGAGAGCTGTGACCGTGGCGTGGATCAGCGGAGTGAGTCTGTCTCTGTGAGTGTGACGAGGTGAGTTCTGAGATCTGATCGAGGACGAGGATGAGAAGGCGAGTCCGAGTCGAGTGGAGCTGTGGAGTCGACGTCGTGGAGAGGTGCGATTTGCGGCTGTGTGAGTGTGAGTGTGACGACTGACGCTGATCGGAGGAAATGAGGAATGGAGGATTGTGGTTTGTGGATTATTCTTTTAGGGTTTCCAAAACCAACCAGTCACGGACTCACGGCACGGGATTAGTGGATCTGGAGTCTAGACCCAAACTCCCAAAGTGCAGCCGCAGGTTTGCAAAAAAAAAAAAAAAAAAAAAAAAAAAGACGGGCTTAACGGGCCGGCCCGTAGCCCTTCAGGGCCGGCCCGTAAAAGCCCTGGCCCTGCAGGGCCAAAATTAACCTCTCACCTATATTTTTTAGGCCCGGCCCTTAAAGGGCCAGGGCCTAAACGGGCCGGCCCGACGGGCCCGGCCCGTTTTGACGGCTCTAGGTGAGCCCAACCCCTTTCCTAAAATTTGATAATCAAAAAAAAAAAAAACCATATCTCTCGCGGCCCGCACGCAAACACAAAGGGAGGTCGGCAAAAAAAAAAAAAAAAAAGAAGAAAAAAAAATCATAGCGGCCTCTTCGAAAACGCAGACGCAAAGTGAGAAATAAGTAACGCCACGTCTCCCACGTCATCTAACTCGGCAGCGCCATTCCTCTCGAGCCCCCAACCACGCCGAACACGTTAACTAATGCCCTTCGGTCCGTTTCTTTTTCTTCTCGGACCCGGACCCATCGCCTACTCTATATATAGATACCACCATTGCTTTGCTTCTTCCATGCCATCACCTTGCTAAGTCAAGTTCTAGCCGAGAGGAAGCCGAGAGAGAGTAGTCCGAGAGAGAGAAGGAGAGAGTGCTAGCTGCCCTTTTTGGGACCATAAAAATTGGAGGTTTTGTGACGGTGGGAATCAGCGAGCTTGAACGAACAAGTTAGAAATTGATGGAAGGTGAGTTATCAGGTCCCTCCTATGTCAATGATTAGAGTTTTCCTTAGGTTCTGTGAAGTTTTTGTGTTGCACCAAAGCAAAATGTGATGTTATATGGTTTAGAGTTTTGCTGTCATGAAATGATAGGGAAGAGTGGTTTTATAAATGCTATATATATATATATAAACCCCGCCCATATATGAAACTGATAAGGAACACTAGCGATATGAAAACTAAAACCTTTATTGGGAAAGAAGGGAAGAAATTTTGCTAGAAAACTATGCATATAGGGGTTGTATATATATATATATATAAGTAAATTGTTGATCATAAAGAAAGAATCAAGGTTATTGTTAATTTTTTTAGAAACCCAACGTTGCCATATATATGTGGTTTAAGGAAAAAAAAAAAAATTTGAAGCTTCTATCACGTTGCCATTAGAGTATTACGTTGCTGCACCTGATGTAAGAAAAAGGTGGTATGAGATATATGTAATCATGCATATCTTTGATTGTATATATATTTATATGCAAGTCATGACGTGGTACAAGAAATAAATGGGAAAAGCAAAAGTGATTTTATATATATGCATATATGTACCATCAAACCAAAAGTAATAAGAAGTGTGGTTTTATATACATATATACATACAGGTTACTGTACAAATAATAATAATCATAATAATAATAAATATAAATAAAACCTTACTAATATATATATACACTTGTGGTAATAAATAAATAATATCATTGTTATTACTAGAAAAGGAAATTATTAATTAATAATAAATAGGAAAAAAAGGGGTATTATTAAATAGTAATAAATAGAAAGAGAATTAATAGTTATATTGATTTCACGATTTTTCAGTCCCATCATGACGTGCCCATTTCAAGCATACAAACATATTATTATTAAAATTCGTATATTTTAAATTTTATCAAATTTTAATTTATAATTTTAATCATGTAGAGTTTTAGAAGAGTTATTAATGATTAGTAAATTGGTTGTGATAGATTGATTTTTGGCATGTGTTTGAACTCTTGGATTAGGAGCAATGTGATAATAATTAGCTATGGCGAGAGGTAACCACTTTCCACTTATTATGTGTATTGATATGTTGTTTGTGAGTATTTTGCAAAATAATTACGAATATTTCAATAGAAATTGCCTTGTGGAATCGTATGTTTTGAATTGCGAAATATATACATTATATTGGGAATTGAGATTTTATGATATGTAAATGAGAGTTATCTAAATAACATGATATGAACCTGCAAATCTTGAAAAATTTCTGTTGAACTATTTATTGTGATAATTATGGTAAGGGTGACTTGGGAAGATGGAGTAGTTTATTCCACCACGTGGTGAGGCCTCCATTGGTGCACGATGGTTGGCTTACTATTGTCCCACCTGTTCAATGAGGGACTAGCCCACTAGTTCAAGGAGGGCATACAACACCCCACATGTTCAATGAGGGGAAAAGGCCCATGGTCTCGGGACATGTGCTCGAGGATTTTGGCGGTCTTCATCACATGACCATGAGCTTTCGAGTAACCGAACATGAATGTAACTTAGCCCATGGGTCTAGTCGGAGGAAATAAGGCGGTTAGGTTGGATTGGTGGGAGGTATCTTGGGAATTGTGTTAATGAAAAATTTTAATACCCTATTTATGATACATAATTTATGATATGAAATTTTGTAATGTGGATACTGGCAAATTTTATATATTATTATTTTTAAATACTTTGTTATATAAATTGTTCCACTTGGCACCTCACTAGCACATATTAGTATTTGTAATAAGTTGGATTGATGGTTACCACATTTTTCAGGTGATTGTTCCCGTCCGGGTCCATCAGGGAAGACCTCAGAAGCTTAGGCTACTCTGCTAAAAGTAGTGCTTCTGTCTTTTTGGTTCATGTTGGATGATTGTATATTGCCACGTTAGGGCTCAATCTGCATACTCTGATTTACTTTGGTATATTTTGGTAAATGATGGGCATTACTTAGTGGTTGATCAACCCTTAATTAGTCATTATGTTAACTAAAATGGAGTATGTTTCACTTTTGGCCTTAACCTTCAACGCGCCAAGAAAGAAGTTTTCCTTAAAAATCTTAACTCACATGAAAGAAGGTAGAAGAAAGTGGAATGAGTATCCAAAGACCTTACCTTCCTCTTGGACGTTTTGCTTGGGCTCTCCTTATGTCTTCTTGTTAGTTGTTGTTGTCCCCCCCGATCTCCTTTCTTCTCAACACATCTAGTAGCCACAATGGGAGGAGATGAGTCTCTTAAATAAATCTTCAAGGCTTATTCTAGGTTCATCCTTGCCTCTTGATCTCTCCTCATCATTCTAGAAAAATCTAGGGAATTCTTTTCTCATGTATAACTGTGTCACAACGCCCTTTGACTTGAGATCATCATGGATTCCTACATGATGAGTTGCTGCTCTTTGACCTAGTCAAAAGTCACCTTTGACCGGGTGATGATAAAAGCTTGGATCGGGATCAATGGTTTTCATGCAGAGGAATGTTAATAGTCAGGATAGAATTTGTCCCTCACATTTGTAGAGAGATAATACTGGGCCCCTCGATGAGTGAGTCTGAGAAATGTATGGCCATACTACAATGGAAAGGAGTTTCCATTTCAATTAGACTACTCAAGAATTGAGAAAGTAATGGTCAAGAACAGGAAGTTGACATTATCCATGCTTCTTACTTGACCTAATTATCGTGTGACAAAAGGGAAGTGACATGGTTGTACGATAAATAGTATCATATCATCGATCCCCATATGAATTGGGTAATCGCAATGTCTTACTAGAGACCACTTGCGACTTGTGGGTCTGGTACAATATTGGTCTGCTGCCAATCTAATGTGGGCCTGCAGGGTCGCACACAAGAATACCTCAATACGAGCAATACTGTCTAGATTCATTGAATCTTAAACGTGTCTAAAATTTATTGAATATTGTATTTAATCTAGGATGAATATATATATATATATATATATTAAATTTGAAAATAATATAATAATATTATTCAATAGAGATTATAATATTATTATATAATATTTGTTTTGTATTTAATTTATTTGATAAATTAAATATCTAAAACAAATAGAGATATTGTATCTCGATTTAATTTTTGAATAAATGATATCATATATCTGATTTAATTTAAATTGAGATATGGTATCTCGATTTAATTAAATAGATAGATATCATTTCTTATATTTAATTTATAGAGATAAATTAAATCGAAAGGCTTTTAATTTGGATTAAATAAATAAATTAGATTAGATCTATTAGATAGATTTAATTAATATATTATTTTAATCCAAATTCAAATTTCAAAATTAATGAGGATTAATTTTGAATATAATACGCCTATCGGGTTTAGAAAAACCTATGGGACATTTTGTCAGATGTATTAAAAAAGTCACGAGAAACCCTAGAAAGAAAAAAAATAAAAGGTGAGATGCAAGGTTTGAAGGCGCTAGCACGCCATCCGTGTTTGAATGCTATTCGTGTGGATACCGATGAGGGAGGAGATTCGTAGAGTCAACTTCGTTGATCAAGTAGGTAGTCCACGTGTTCAATACGAAAGAGACGCTTATTAATTCGCATTGGTATGGTTTCTAACGAACCTTGATTTAAACGCCGTTGATAGATCTTCTTATGGGATTCGTAAGTTTTATAATTTCGTTGCGTGTACGGATCCCAACAATTGGGGACTAAGTAACTAGGAAACAAGGTTTGCCTAGGTTTATGGGATCTGGCTTCTCTCCTTTACCCCTTCCCATCCTTTTCCCTCTTTTTCCTTTTTCTAACGTTGAATTAAGATCTCAACGGTCCAAATTTATTATCTTTTTTTTACCATCCTTTCTCATTATAATAGTATTTTATCATATGATAAATTTGGACCGTTGAGACTTAATCCAACGGCAGCGGAAACGGAAAAAGAGGGAAAAGGATGGGAAGGGTAGAGGGGAGAAGTCAGGTCCGGGTTTATGAGGGGTGTTCAAAATGTGGAACTAAACAAAAAATTGAGGATGGCATGGTTTCATGTAACTACAACTATTGTAAGCACAAACCAATTTCAATCTAATCAAATTATGGTGATAAGAATGGGTTTAGTTGTGACCATTTATGATTAATGTTTTGTATAAGGTATAGTTGACCTAAATGTCTTTTCAAATAGGTTCAAGTTCAATTACCTTATTGGTGATCATCTGGCTTGCTTCAATTTTATTTTTTGACAAGCATGCTTGAGCTTTTAGAGAAGAGTGTTCTTTGAAATGAATATTTAAATAGTTGTTAAGAATATATCAAAATTTATAGTTTATCGTATTCAACATTAATATTTTTATAAAATTTATATATACAATTATTTCATATATGGAAAAAATTATCAATTTAACAAAAATCATAATATGTTGGAATAGCATTCTCTTCAATTTCTTTATATTTACATCACCATTTAAAACTGATTTGTTTAATAAGGAAGAACTAAAGGATGGAAGAAAATGACGTGGAGAGGTAGATAATAGAATGTGGTACTTAATTGAAATTTTCTCCAAATATTACAAGAAAGGCCAGGACAAAAGAAAAGGTGAATAATGAGTATTATAGTACTTAATGACAATATTTTCTAAAGACTAAAATTAAAAAACAGACGTGTCAGATGGAGAGCTGCATATCTATGGGTGACAGATGTACTTAATGGCAATTATATATAGGAATGTTTATGTACTATTATGGCTAGCATTTTGCTGTAATTTTTTTTGCTTTTGAGCTTTAGCAGAAGTTGCTAAGTATGTAAGAGTAGCAAAAGTTGTTAAACATATAGGAGTACAACTACTTATGTAGTTGTGATTCATGTTGTGTTTTTGGGTAGTGATATAACTATTTTTGTTTGGTTTATTTGAAATCTAATTCTTTTCTGTATGTTTCTTTGTTTTTTTTTTTTTTTCAATTTCTTAATAATTTAGATGAGGGGAAGGTGAAGATTTACTTTTATGTTATGTAATTCATGCATCCGCGCAACGTGTGGAGGGAGTTCGTGCTTGTTGGTATAATGGCTATAGTGAGGCTTTTGGAGTGGGGTCAGTGCAATTTAATATAATTGTTGATGGTATAGTAGGAGTTACCAATGCTTTTGGTTCTAGAGACATAATTGGAAATGTATGTAGTGGGTTGTCTACAAGAGAAGCATGCCAGAAGTGAATGCAAGAAAACTGTCATGAAGAAATCTTTGTATTGTTTTGTGATTTTAAAACTGGTCAATTTAATTCACCTTATCCCCTTATTTTTGTATTGTTCAAGTTAAGTACCTTATTAAATAGTGTTCAACTTGAAGGGGCGTCTTAAAATATAAGGGAATAATTGATTAGTTGGTTAAGGCCCATTCTATATAAAGGGCTTAATTATTGTGGTTTAGGTGTGTTGAGTGTGGAGCTCTCACCATGTTAGAGAGAGATTAATTTGAGTTTTTATCTTTAGATAGGGAAGTCCTCCTAGATCCCTAGAGTTAAAGTTTGTTGTAATCACCCTTAAGTGAGGGATGATCATTGTTAAACCCAACCGGTTATATTGTTTGAGTTTGTTGCTTTATAAGATTAATACAATGAGATTCTTTATCTTCTCCAATTTAATTCTTCTTCAATTATATTTCTTAACGCAGAGGTTATTAGCCACTTGGGATATTTAGTTTGCAATACAAAGATGAAGATCATGACAAAGTTATATTGGCTTCAGAAAGTGACATTGCTGCAGCTGTTGACCATGCAAGGTCCACTGGTATGAAGGTATGGCTGGATCTGATTGCTGTCTAAGCTTTGTATTGGATTGTTGTTTCAATGGATGCTTTGATTTTGACAAAACCAAAAAACATTCACAAATTCCCATTGTCGTGACCAATTGTTGGTGAATGGTAGATGGGACATTGACAGATGGCGGGGCATTTTGCCTCCCTCAATCATATATATTATCTCTAAAATGCACCCCCTTCTAGTAACCTCCTACCCGCTTCTCTGGAGAGCTTGAGAGATGGTTTCTTTTCTGTCAAGTCTGCCTATAACTACCTCTCAGATCACGGGTGAACGAGATATAACAGTTTATGGGCTTTGATGTGGAAATGGCAGCTTCCTGAGAAAGTGAAATTTTTTATGTGGCAAGTTGCTCATGAGAGGCTGGTCACTAACTCTCTCCGAGTTAAAAGAGGTCTCACTAATGACAAACTTTGCCCCTTCCCTTGTAACAGCGTGGAAAACGTTATTCACATAATCGGGGACTATGCAAGGGCAAAAGACTTCTGGAAACAAATTTTACGACCTAACTATTTCTCATAGTTTTTTGCAGGTAATTTGCAGGCTTGGCTTAATTGGAATGTTCATCACAATCCTGGAAGATTTCAGAATTTCTCTTGGCCAAGAGTTTTTAGGTTGGGGTGCTGGATCCTCTAGACAACGAGATGCAAATTCCTGTTCCGAGGCGAGACGACAGATACCAGGGAGATGCTACACTTTTTCAATTATCTTTTAATGGAAAATATTTCCAATCAAGTTCTTACTCACAAAGTTTTCCAACTTGGCAGGTTTAGGGAAGAGTCTTGGTCCCCTCCTCCTGTGGATACGGTTCGTATTGACGTGGATGGTTCAGTGCGCTATCAGCATCAAGCAGCTTCAGAGGAGTAATAAGGAACTCTCATGGTCATTGGCTGATGGGTTTCCACAAACCTCTTGGACATCATACAGTCAGAACTCTACACTATCATGACTCCTATACTCTGACTCTCTTAAGGATGTTAACATCCTTATGAGAGACTGTTGTACTGATCATCCTCTCAGAGACATCATCGGAGAGACTTGGGACCTCCTCTTCCAGGACTGGAGCATTGAGATCTACTATACTCTAAGGGAAAACATCTCTTGTGCAGACTATATGGCCAAATATGGTCATGATAACCAAGATGAGGCGGATGTGGTTCTAATACCAACTGTTCCTAGCGGTTGTCTTCATATGTATTTAAAGGACCAGTCGGTCTGTAACTCCTAGTTTTTGGCTTTCTTTATTATACTAAGGGCTAGACTTTCATAGTCTTCTCCCTTCTTTTTCTTAAGCTTCGGCTTACCTGTACTTTAAAAATAAAAAAAATAAAAGGGCGCTGCCAGCTGCCTTTCATTTCATTGCTTCGTAGTTCGTACTACTCATATCTACATTCAATAATTTATTAGCTTCTCCATTAATATTGTGCGATACTGGTATTAATTAATTAACGTGATCGGATGCGGTGGACATTTCTGCTGGCCAAACAAGCGTTCAACACAGGGGAGTTAAGGAGTTAAACTGTAAAGTTGGCTTCTCTTATATATTGACACTTCAGCAGGTTCGGTTTCTCTGATTGGCGGACTTTCTCCTCATCCCTCCTTATTTTTCATTTTTCAGTATTAGTCAGTATCCTAAAATATATTTTTAATATCGGTCAGTATCCTAAAATATTTTTTTAAGATCCTCAAATAATTTCTTAAAATCATGAAGTATTTTTTTAGTACCAGTTAATATATTGAAGTAATTTTTTAATACTAGTGAGTATCTTAAAGTATTTTTTTAGTACCGGTCGGTATAGTGAAATATTTTTTCAAGATCCTAAATTAGGATCTTGAAAAAATATTTCAATCTTGGCCCGATATTAAAAAAGTATTTCAAGATGCGATAGTCAAGATTAATTCAAATAAACGATCTAGATTGGTTAAGAAGAAATATGAAAGGTTAAGATTGGATGAAGAGGGATGATGAGAATATAAGATAATAAGAGGATCGAATTCCCACTTGAGCTACGAATTAAAACAAGCAATTAATCACCAAGGTTTAATTAAGAAAAGGAAGGGAACATCATGCGTGTTGGTTTTGTTTATGAAGAAGCAGGGTAGGTAACTCCATTGAAAGAGACGTACACGCTTTCATGTCATATTCTGATACTCTTATTTACTGTTGCTGAGCTATCATAACCATGCTCAGCATTTACATTTGATGTCCCTCTCCCTTTTCCTGACACACGGATGGTCTGAAGCAGAATCGTCCGGTCACAAGATACTATCCACCCTTGGCTTTGATGCTGAGAAAGCTGAAGGGCTAGTCTACCTAACACTAGTTTTCGAACTGTTTGGGGCTCCTCTCTTTACTGATTTTATTTAAAGCCAACGTCATCGCCAAAGAGAGAGGAGCCCGTGAACTTCTGACCCACCACCATTTAAAACTTTGTAAGTAGCCATTGTTGAGGTGTAAGTGATAATCACATTTTGATGAAATATACCCAGAGTTAAGTAGAAAGAAGCATCAGATTCATCTGAAAGAAGCAACCGTAAGCATGGGAGTTAAAAGTTTCTGTTTCTTTTGTTCTCATCTTCCTATATATTCACTCAAGGAGCCATTGTTGACTTCATTGCCAAGCCAGCTGTGGAGTCACCGACCGAGAAGAACTTCAGTTAAGTTCATCTTTCATTTTCTTCATATTGGTAAAAGCTTTCTGCATTCTCCTCTGTTGTCTAGTTATGTGTGTTTTGGTGCATTTGCATTTCATTGTTTTCAGTTTTTGTTTGTTCCCCTCTCTGGGCTCTATGGGTTGATTACATTCTTCTTCGATCTTCTTCGTCCGATCTCCATCTTTCACTCTAATGGCTCTTCATCTTCTTTCGTATTTCTGGGTTGTTTCTCACTTCTCGATCTCTCAATCCATCCATCTCTCTTCAAAGTTTGATTTTCATGGCGAGAGAGAATCTAGCAAAATATCAAAGGAGACTGATGAAGAAGAAAAGGGTGGGAGATTTTTCTTCTTCTCCTGACTGGTTCATGTGCGTGAAGAAAAAGAAAAATGGGAGGAATTTTTTTTCAAAAGGGTATTTTAAATATTTTGTATTTTATATATTCTTTTTGTTTTTTTTATTAATCCCTCATTTTCCTTTTCTCCTTTCCGTCAGAAATTTTTCATATCATTCTCTCCCACATTCCTTTCTCTTCCCTTTTCCATCAAAATACATTCTCTCTACCAAATGGACCCTTACATTTTTAATATGCTGAGATGAGAAAAATTGGTGATAACCATGGAATAGGTTCTGAAGTACTTCTTCAACATCAACTTAAGTACCATGGAATTGGTTCGTTTATCCTGCTTAACGTGATAATTTCTGTTTTGCCCTCTTTAGTGTTTCTGAGAATTTTAGCACCTTTTGTTTTATATATTATTTTTAGCATAAAATAATCGTTATAATAGATGTTTTACGTTTTGATTATTATGTCATTACAAATATATATATATAAATGCTTCATTCATTCTAAGAGCTGTTTGAATTAAGAAAAAGTTACGAGTTACTTATGATGTTATTTGATATAGATACATTTATAGATAGTACAAGAACAATATGTTTCCACATTTTTCACTTGAATGATTGGAAGAACTTATATGATTATTTTGAAAGCTGTCCCTTTTAACTTTAATTATGACCTATAATTCCCATGAACCTACACATGGTGAGTAATTAATATTTAACTTTAACCAGTCTCCTCACACGACTCTCTACTCACGCTCCTCCATGGCTGCTCCTCCTCCTCCTCCTCCTCCGGTTCGGATGAGAGCACGAGTAGTAACGCATATGGGCTCAGGTGGCGAGTACATTATCAACATCTTGTCCCTTCAATCTCCTATTCTCAACCAAATGTTTCAGGATGCTGAGGCTCAGGGCCAGGCCATTCCCATGTTACTGTTGAACATATCCGCGATAGCATTGTCGGAGATATGAAACTACACCACCAGGGTTGGGGACGAGCGCGCAACCAAGAAATTTTTTAAAGATTTGTCATTGAAGTCCCTGCTGGCCCTACTGAAAGCAGCCCACGAGCTGCAGAGCACACCCTTAATGGATGACGCGTACGACAAGCTAAGTGTGAGACTTTTGGGAGCACCCCAAATTTTTAGATCCAATGAGGACCTTGAGGTGCTTGATCAGATTAAGCTCATCTTCTTGGAGAAGGGTTATTATCTATGAAGGATTTGTATTCTATTATTGCTTTATTATCTATGAAGGATTTGTATTCTATTATTGCTTATTAATGACTGCCCGGATGTAGCAGTAGTTTGGAAATCCTTTGAATTATGATCATTTCACCTCTACCTCGTATGTTATAAAATCATTACTATATTATTGAATAATTAAAAAAAAATAAAGATAAACTTCTGAGTGAAAAATTAGAAAACGATTCATTTTAGAAAATACCTTTTCTTTACCGTTCTAAATTATTTATGGCTAGTTTTAATTATTTAATTTAAACTTATGACTAAAATATATTTTTAGTCCTTTAAGTTATACGTGAGATAAAATTTTAAGCTCGTAATTTTATATAACATACTTTTGATCCTATATTTCTAACATCGTTAATGTTTCTAACAAAAATTATATTTTCACGCAGAAAACTTTAAATGATGACTAGAAGTATATCCTCATATTTTTTAATATATATTTATATTCCTGTTTGTATAAGAAATAAATCCATAAGACTAATTGTCAACATAAAAACATCATCATGTATGAAATTTTGTACAAAATAATACCATATAGCTATAAATGGTTTGAAAATATAATGAGCTTTTTTTATAGAATCATTTTTTTTTAGTTTTTTTAAAAACATTCTTAAGCATTTTTTGTTAAGCCTAAAATTTTTTTTCCATTGTTTCAAAAACCGTGTTGTTTTCCAACCTAATCTGACTCAGCCATGAAAAAGGTTTTTGGTCCAAATAGAATTGAAGCAAAGTTATACCACCCGTCCAATTCCTAAGACCCAGTTAGTAAGGTTTGCCGTTTCAATGTCATTTTTCATGACCCCAATTTGAATTGTAAAATTTAGAATAAAATACTCTCACCTCCCTTTTCATATTACATTAATTACCGATAAGTGTATATTTTATGATTAAATAGGTGTATATTTTATGAGATTTGATTGGAATTATTGATATTATATACCTATTTAATTATCTTTTATTGAATTTTCCATCATTGAATCAAACTTAGGATCAAAGAATAAATCGACATAAAATCTACTCATATCCTATTTTTAATGTGCAGAAATATTAGCCGATTTGGAAAGAAGTAGACAAAACAATTAAGAGGATATGCAATCAGCCAAATTCAATGGTCTCACATAAGAAAAATAGAAATAAAATCAATTGCGTGATCTAGTGGAGTAAATTACAAGATATGAGATATCTTTGTAATAAGAAAAGGAGAATCAGTGACCCAAGACCTAAATTATAAATAGGGAGGCAAAGACAAGTAAGGAGATCGGGAGACGTAGAACGAGAAGGAACGAAGAAGCAGAGGAGCAGAGGAGGCTGAGCGTTTCAGTTCTCTTCATCATCTCCACGGAAAGACGAAAGGACTGTGGAGGCGACGGAGAAATTTTCTTTCCTCTCTCTCTCTTTTATTCTTTGAACTCCGAGTTTCATTTTTGTTATGGATTTGAATAAAGCCATGTTTGGCTAGTTGGTGTTGCAATCTAGAGAACCTATGAACTTGTTTGGGTTTTAGAGATTATTCCCACGATTGGTTTTGCTTAATTTTATTCCAGTTTATTTAATCTTGTGTTTATTGCTATTGCTTAGTGAGTGGCCACCATTGAGCATGTTATGGGGATTTAGGGTTGGACTTGAAAGAGGGAATCCTAAATTGACCTTGGGAATAAATAATGTGGAATTAGGTTTAAATTTAACGTGAAGTTAGGTTTTAATCTAATTTGCGTCTAGGATAGACATATACCTAGAAGCTCCGCATAGTCAAATTAGAGTGAGCCCGATTTGAATTGCACCTTAATTAATTTGTGAGACATTGCATAATTATTTGAGGTAGGTGTATAAGTGGACCGACAGCACTTATAAACATTAATACTCTAGATTAACCGATTAAGTTAAGTCAAAGTTAATTTGGTGGGAATAAAATTTAAGAATCAAATAAGGGATTAGTGACTCTAGGTTGCTCGTTCATTAGTGTGTGGTTAGTTTGTTTTAATTTTAGTTTTAATTTCTTTTCTCTAAATTAAATTAAATTTGGTTTTCTCAACTTAAACGAAATAGTGAAAGTAATGCTTAACTAAAGTTGTGATACTAAGTCCTCGTGGGAACGATACTTTTCTTATCACTTTATTACTTGATACGGCCCGTATACTTGCAGAGTTTATAGGCTTTACAGTTTTGCCCTATCAAGTTTTTGGCGCCGTTGCCGGAGACTTGTGTGCCACAACTGTCTTGGTTGGAATTGATTGAGCATTAGTAGTTTAAGTTTGAGTTCGTAATATTTTATTTTATTTTTAGGGAAATTTTTTTTTTAAAAAAAATGGATTTCAATTGGCAACCAACTGGTCTTAAATATTGAGAAGGAGACGAATTCTTCGTCTTCTATACAAGATAGATTGATTGCTATTTTAAATTCTTTGAATGAACGTAGGCAACGTAAAAGGAGCATAAATGATGGTTGTATTCCATATGTTGATTCTTCTCAATATGTTTGCATGTCTTGTGTTTATTGTGGAGGGAATCATTTATATGAATATTGTCCATATAGTACAACTAGTCATTTTGTGAGAGATGATTTCACTAGGAACCAAACTTGTTTTGATAACTCATTTTGTCCTAGTGAAGGTTTTGAGCAACATAATTTTAGGGATCCACATGTCTATTGTTCTCATGAAAATACCCTTCCTTTTTACTCTTATCCACCTATTGAAGAACACACCATTGAGTATAGGGAAAAATCTAATTTGGAAAGATTAGTAGAGGAGTGTGCGGAAGCATCAGAGAGATCTAGTAGAGAGCAAAGGGAGATTCGCGCTAGCATTGACTCAAGTGTTCAAAATATGAAGGTATATGCGAGTCAAATTTTTTCATCCCTTGAGACTATAGTGCAAAATAATTCCTTAAACTTGATGACCACTTCTTATGTTAATAATGATTATTGTGAGAAAGTTGAAGGTGTGAAATTGCATGAGACTATGGATAATGTAGAAAGTGATTGTGAGCTTGACATTGAGTTAGATGAGAATAGTGGATGTCTAGATGAGGTTTCGGCTGTGGAGCTTAAGGATTGTGATCCAATTGATGTAGATGTCCCAATTGTTGTTGTTCATGACCATTCTCTTGAAGTGTTGACTCTTACTGAGGAGAGTCAAGTAGATTTTGTTGGATGCTCTAAATTTTTGGAAGTGCCTATATTTATTTTCAAAGATATGCATGTTGTGCTTCATTTGAATTCAATGATTGCTTGTAATCCAAGATTGTCTATGATTAAGGAAGTACAAGTAATTAACTTGAATGATCAATTTTTGTGTGTGAAACCTTGTTGTTTGAAAAGGAATGAAGACAAGGTAATTATGGTGTTTGCTACTTATGATTAGTGGTTTGTTTTGAAAAGTCTGGCTGAAGACTATAAATTTAGCGCTTCTTGGGAGGCAACCCAAGGGTTTTGTTTGCACATTTTATTATTATTTTTTCTTTCTTTCTTTCAGTTTTATTCGGGTTTGAAGAAGATCACTTCTCTTGTTGCCGTAAGGTCTTGCTTTAGCACTCTCTTCTTCCTTAAAATTTGAAATATCATGGATGGTACCGGAAGCACTCCACATCGAGTTAGAGGCCTAAACCAGGGAGTACTAGTTCCTTTCCCCCTTTATATTTTTGCAACATTGAGGACAATGTTTGATTTAAGTGTGGGGGAGGGATATAATTTCTTTGGTTATCTTGTTCTTATGCAATTAGAAAGAATTTTTTTTTATTTGAGATTTTTGCATTGTTGAGGATTGACCTTAATTTTGAGTTTTCCCCATCTTAGAGAATATTATCAAGTCAAAAATTAAAATAGAAAAAAAAAATGTCTCAACCAAATCTCTAAGCCTTGAGTTTTTTTTTGCAATCTTGAGATGAACTATGAGAATAGGGATTAGTTTGTAATGTGAGCAACAGATTATTAGTTCATGGATATTTTGCTACATGATTTCTTTAGAAAATTAGATGATGACATTTTCCAGCTAAGTAAAACTTTTGTGTAGGGAAATGACTTACCAAAAAAAAAAAAAAAAAAAAAAAAAAAAAAAAAACAACTCCAATGACTTCTCTAGACCTCACTTAGTAACCGGGGCACTTCATCACCAATGTTGGCACTCGCGTCAAACGGTAAAGTCAAAGAGGGTTATGAGTTGGGCTAAAAGCCTCTTGAGGTGCCTGTTGGAGTAACCGAGTAACCGGTCCGCATCACCCATGTGCGGGGTCGCGTAAAAAGGGGACCTACAACGGCTCAAAAAAAAAAAAGAAAAAAAAAAAAAAAGAAAAGAAAAGAAAAAAGACAAAAAAAATTATTTCCTACCTAAGGATCCTTAGTAAATTAAATGAAAAGCTTGGTTTTGCGGGGCATTTGAATTTTTCTAAAGGAGTTAAGTAGCATGATATCTCTCTTCTAATCCTATTGTTGCACTTATTGCTTGCCGATCTTTTGATCATGGGACGTTAAGAGATTGTTACACTCTATTGGCTTAGTGACTGATTTTTATAAGACATTAACTTAAATAAGATTTGATGATATGATCCAAGTGTGGTGGTTTTTTGCTCTCTCGTTTAGGAATTTCATAGGCAATGTTCTTTTCAGATAATAAATTCTCTTTTTTTTGCTTGAGGACAAGCCAATGTTTAAGTGTGGGGGAGTTTGATAAGTGTATATTTTATGATTAAATAGGTGTATATTTTATGAGATTTGATTGGAATTATTGATATTATATACCTATTTAATTATCTTTTATTGAATTTTCCATCATTGAATCAAACTTAGGATCAAAGAATAAATCGACATAAAATCTACTCATATCCTATTTTTAATGTGCAGGAAATATTAGCTGATTTGGAAAGAAGTAGACAAAACAATTAAGAGGATATGCAATCAGCCAAATTCAATGGTCTCACGTAAGAAAAATAGAAACAAAATCAATTGCGTGATCTGGTGGAGTAAATTACAAGATATGAGATATCTTTGTAATAAGAAAAGGAGAATCAAACCCCAAGACCTAAATTATAAATAGGGAGGCAAAGACAAGTAAGGAGATCGGGAGACGTAGAACGAGAAGGAACGAAGAAGCAGAGGAGCGAGAGGAGGCTGAGCGTTTGAGCTTCTCTTCATCATCTCCACGGAAAGACGAAAGGACCGTGGAGGCGACGGAGAAATTTTCTTTCCTCTCTCTCTCTTTATTCTTTGAACTCCGAGTTTCATTTTTGTTATGGATTTGAATAAAGCCATGTTTGGCTAGTTGGTGTTGCAATCTAGAGAACCTATGAACTTGTTTGGGTTTTAGAGATTATTCCCACAGATTGGTTTTGCTTAATTTTATTCCAGTTTATTTAATCTTGTGTTTATTGCTATTGCTTAGTGAGTGGCCACCATTGAGCATGTTATGGGGATTTAGGGTTGGACTTGAAAGAGGGAATCCTAAATTGACCTTGGGAATAAATAATGTGGAATTAGGTTTAAATTTAACGTGAAGTTAGGTTTTAATCTAATTTGCGTCTAGGATAGACATATACCTAGAAGCTCCGCATAGTCAAATTAGAGTGAGCCCGATTTGAATTGCACCTTAATTAATTTGTGAGACATTGCATAATTATTTGAGGTAGGTGTATAAGTGGACCGACAGCACTTATAAACATTAATACTCTAGATTAGCTGATTAAGTTAAGTCAAAGTTAATTTGGTGGGAATAAAATCTAAGAATCAAATGAGGGATTAGTGACTCTAGGTTGCTCGTTCATTAGTGTGTGGTTAGTTTGTTTTAATTTTAGTTTTAATTTCTTTTCTCTAAATTAAATTAAATTTGGTTTTCTCAACTTAAACAAAATTGTGAAATTAATGCTTAACTAAAGTTGTGATACTAAGTCCTCGTGGGAACGATACTTTTCTTATCACTTTATTACTTGATACCTACCGTATACTTGCCAGTTTATAGGCTTTAAAGTTTTGCCCTATCAATTACACACACCTTTCTCTATTTTAAAAATATACAATTAAGTCCAGACGGTTAACACAGTAAAGAATATTCCTAAAATGTATTTTTTAATTAAATTTTTATTTACTGATTTGCTCTTCATGATACTCAATCTCCATTTTTTGTTACAATTGTACTATAGATACTTTAATATTTTTCTTTTATCTTTTTCGTTAATTTCCCTTGTTTAATTATATCTGTTTAATATTTTTATCATAAGTGGACATGAGTTTAATTAATTTAGTTAATGTAGATATGAAAAACGTGATTGAAAATTTGATTAATACTTTTAATAACTATATACAAACTAAATGTGTTTATAAATGTTTTTAGAAAATAAATTCAAAATTTATGTTGTAAAGTTAGATAATTTGCATAATTCTCAAACTCAATCCATTTATACTCTGTGATAAAATAAGATATATTTGAAATATACGATAAAGAAGTAAAAATACACATGTGCTTTATTCTCGACAGTGCCCAGCACCGTATGCTTTTTTTTTCATGAGGTTGTAAAACCGGAGCAAAAATGCCTTCTGCCTTAACGGACGTTGAGTTCATTATGAAACTATCAAAATACCCCTCACCCTCTCCCTCCCAACCTTCCTCTGCAACTCTTTATTTTCTTCCCTCGATTAGCGAAGAGAGACACACAGCTCCTTCATCTTCAACCTCTTCATCGTCACGAACAACACGAATAATCAATCGTTCTCCTTCAACCAACCTAAAATACAGATGCTTAAAACTGCTTGAACAGTCAAATAGCTATTCACACAACATTATTTTATTCGAGCTCTCTAAGAAAAAAAAAATTGCTTAAAACTAATGCCAGAAACCAAGCAACTGTGTTGGGTCATCAATTCAACTGGATTCCTGTTCCTTCCACCAACAATCTCAGCTTCATGATGGCCCATTACTTCATTCTTCTCGTTCTCGTTTCCAATTTCATCTTCCTTTCCTGGTTGGATAATGTAATCCACCACAAAAACGTAATCCCAACCCATGCCCTTCATCAATTGAAGCAGAGGGGGACTGAATCTCGAATTTAGAGAGAGAGCAAAGGGGAGAGAGAGAGAAGATGAAGGAAAGGAGCGAGAAGCCTGAAGGAAGAGAAGACAACAGATGACGGATGAGCAGTTCGGAGGAGCAGTGGCGGGGAATGAGCAACGTGCTTAGGCAACAGATGACTCGGGGCTTACTGGTTTGGGCATTCGCCCCCTCACTGGTTAGTCGCGAGTTCGAATAGGCACTCGAGAAAGAATGGAGAAGATGAAAGGTTAAGGAGAAAACGATAAAAGAAGAATTTAAAAATTGTATATAATTTTAATTTTAAAATAACATGGGCCCCACTAACTAACGGAGGTTAACAACTTTTAACAGCATGTGTATTTTTGCTTTCGGTTTTACAAGCTCATGTGTATTTTTGTATCTAAAAAAGAGCACTTTGGGTGCTCTCTCGAGGTAAAGGACATATGTATTTTTGCACCTTAACTCTTGAAATATATATTTTATGTTAATTTTTTTGGTGCAACTTTTTTTTAATGTTATTATCTAGTATCTAGTTGCCCCTCCTAGCATAAGTGTGAGTGTCTCTTATGCGACTAACTTAAGACTTAGAGGATTTAGCGAGGCTTTATACTACTAGACCAATTCTATATTGGTTGAAATATATTTTTATACTTTTAAATTAAATTTCAATAAATAAGTTTCAATGAATGTGATGAAAAATAAAAAAATATCATAAATTTTATAATATAACCAAAAATGAAAAATTATATAACATTTGGCCGTATATTTCTTTGACAAATATAAATGTTTAAAGAATTGTTTTTTAAATTGGGGTATTTTTGTCAAAATCTAAGTTTAAGAGTCAAACTTACTCGTGGGAGGGAGACTAAATAATATTTAACCGTCAATCATCATATTTTTAAACTTTGTTCTTTTTCTTCAAGTGAACTTATTCTACTTTTATATTTCTCCTTTTGAAACAACTTTTCATTCACATATACCATATAAATCATTTATTTTTAACATCCTTAGTACATGAACATACAGTATATTGTTAAATAATAATAAAAAAAATATAGATTTTTTAGTGAAAATTTAGAAAACAATTCATTTTAAAAAATACCTTTTCATTACCGTTGTAAATTATGAGATAGGATAGTGCATTTGAAATCACAAGAAGAGCTTGAGAACTGGATGTAGGTCATCACAGATTGGGCCAAACCGGATAAATCACGCTTTATATTCTCTTACCTAAACTCTTATATTTCTAGTATATATGCTAACTATTGATTTATGGCTCACTACTGTCATAGATACACGCTTTCAAGATGTTGCAAAAAGATTCTCAAAGTTTATAAGTTTTATCATATAGCCAATTCACCCTCTATTGAGTGTCGGTCGTTCTAACACACAAAGTGTCTAAAACTTGTCTATACGACAACTATCTAAAGAAAACTATTTATCAAAGTAAATTTTACTAATCTATGTAAGTGTCTCCTATGCGACTCGAACTTAAAATTTAGAGGGATTTAGTAGAGTATTATACCTCCGAACCAACTCTATATTAGTTGAAATATATTTTTGTACTTTTAAAAGAAATCTAAATATATAAGTTTTAATAAATGTGATGAAAAATAAAAAAGATCATAAATTTTATAATATAACCAAAAATCATAAATTTTATAACAAAGGTTGTACAATTTTTTTGAAAAACATGAATATTTAAATAATTCTTTTTTTTAAAATGGGGGTATTTTTGTCAAAATCTAAGTTTATATTGATTCTCTACTTTGTGTTTTGTTGTTTTGAGTTGTTTACTTCTTTGATTTGTTTCCAAGTCTTTTGGGTCTCTTTCCTGTTTTTTTTTTTTTTGACCTTTTATTCTTAGCAGAATTACTTTGTACGCGTTGTTTCATGCTTAATGTATTTGTTGTTGACAAAAATGGATTAAATTCATTTTATTATTAGTGATTAATATTATAGTATATTATATACCACTAGACCAACTCATTGGTTGAAAGATATTTTTATACTTTTAAAAGAAATCTAAATAAATAAGTTTCAATGAATGTGATGAAAAATAAAAAATATCATAAATTTTAGGGAAAATTCCATTTAAATACCATTTGAATTTTTAAAACCCCCAAGTCCTCCAAATTTGTAAAAAGACTAAGAGGTGATAAGGACTTTGAGGGTTATGCAATTTCGTGGGAAAAGACCAGATCGGCCCTAATAACTTACTTGTTCATTCACATTCAGATTCACATTCGATACTTCATTCTCATTCACATTCGACGATCGCTTGCCCTAGCGCCACCCACAGCCTTCGTTGGACCACTGTCGTCGCTGTCGCTGTCGTCGCCGTGTACGTCGTGTTCGCCACCACCATCAGGTACGTTCCTCATCTCATTAGCACTGAGCCCTCATTCTTCCTCTCTGTTTTTTCCGTGGTCCGCTTTTCTTCGTCGTCGCCAGTAAATTTTTATTACTATTATTTGTAGACAACGAAAAATTTGGGGCTCTCTCTCGCTTCGTTTCTATTGCCTTGACTTACTTTGGAATCCACTTAATGACCCGAGATTATATCCTCTTTGATTTGTTATCTACAATTGAGGCTATAGGTTAGCTTTTCTTTCAGGGACAATCTTAGCGCCAAACGTATCTTTCCTTTTAGGATGCTAAACTTTGTTATATTCATTAGTCTCAGCTTTTCTCTGGAATTTACATTGTTCTGTGATCCTTTAAGTTAGAGACATATGGGCTATAAACATCACATAATTTTAGAGAAGTTGTTCAGATTATTTTCGTTTTGAAATGAAGCTTTTTGTAATGTCAGGAAAACATGGAAAATTTGTTGTATACATGTGGAAGTATGGCAGAGCCGTTCTTGCATGTAAAAGAACTTTGGTGAGCATAGATGTTAGTAACTAACAAGCAGATTTTGTAACCAGTAGGGAAAATATGCAAAAGACATAATGTGTTTTTGGGAAAAAATGGCGTATGAGGTTGCATGAGTAAACCTCAATTCAGATGGTAAACCCAAAATCCTATATTATGAGATTCATAATGAGATGTGGGCTTTTAAGTCTTTGCTGGAGTATTATCTAACACATTATATGTGCCATTTTATGCTTCTTTGCAAGCATATTCCTCTAAAGTGTAGTATTTGTATAAGCTGTCTTAACTGAAAATGGAAAGGGAAAAGTAATATCTTCTCCTTGTCTAACTAAAGAATTAAATTGAAGTCTTATGATATTCTCTCGTTTAGTATTATCTCTCGAAGTTGTGCATTTTCTTTTTGGTGCTTTTAATTTTATGATGATGAACAACACCTATTCAATAAGATAGTGAGTATTAGTCTATAATCAAGAAAAAAAAAAATTATGCGGCTTGGAAAAAGGGGTCAAGTGGGGATCATAAGTAAAGAAAGACAGTAATTGATTAAATGAGATGATAGAGAATCAAACCAACTTGTGTATAATTTTTAAAGTGGATTTTCATGATATTTCCTTCTCTATTTTGGGAAAACCTGACTTTATTAATGTTGCTGCATTTTGACTGCATTGTCTATGACATGTTTTACTTTCCCTCATTTTATCATTAAAAGATTTGGTCTTGTTGGGGGAAGGATATTTGGAGGGATATTGTATAATGTCTATAGTCATCATACCATGAAATTGCGTTATGGGAGATGTTTAGAAAGGAGTTTTGGTGATCATGACTAATGCAATGCGTGGGGAAAAAATCCAACTATAAGTCTCATCACACCTAACAGCTTGTTGTATATTATGTTAGTTACACATTATTATGTCTTTTGTAACGCTATTCCATTATACCTTTTGCTAAGGAGCTTGTCTTTAAACTATCCTTGGATTAATGTTGAGTTAATCAAGAGAGTCTTAACTAAACTAGATGTGTGGAAATGTGGAGCCGCAACTTGGTCCCCGTCCATCGCTATGGTCACTTTTCTTTAATGCAACTTTCTTAAATTCCATCATTGCACCGACCCATCAATTCGATGAGAAATCGGAGGTCTTTTCAATGTTGCTAGCTACGTACAAATCAATCTTTGGTTTATTGGATACATTCGATAAGTTTTAATTTGTTGGATTATTTTTAATAATCAATAATACTATTAATAAAGGGTTTAGGTCCTTTTGGATTAACACTGAAGTGTTAATTGCTTGTTTGGTGGGTGCCTGCGTCATGAGTTGCCTTTCTGCATCACTTGTTATTTTATTGTAATTCTCAACAATAGATGAAGTCCATTATTTATGAGAATACCTCCAAGGAGATGGATCAATTGTCATTGTCCGCGCCTAGAACTAATTGCTACCTTGATAAGTTTTGTTCAATGACATATCCCTTACTCCATTTATGTTCTGGTTCTTTCGAAATATGAGGCATGTCTACCATTTGTAGCTAATACCCTAATCAGCTTCTCCTTCTAGAGGATCATTTGTCTCTGACAGTGCATTGAGTTTACTTGTTATTGCTGATATTATTGGATTAAAATTGTTGGAACTAGTTTTGCTAAATGAGTAAAAGCATTTGCTGTTATATGTGGTTCATGAACTCTCCTAATTTTGTTTCTTGCCATTTCATTTTTTTTAGGTTTACCAAAGTAAAAGTGTAGCAAAATGTCCACTAATAATGCGCACTTTATGTTTTGCAAGGAGTTTAAAAAAGAGAATAAAGTTGCTGACTTTACTGACATGAGCAGGGAGTGCGCAAAAGCGTGGGGGACTTTGAGTGTCGATGAGAGGAAAGTATCCATTGATAGAGCCAAAGAAGGAAGGCTCGAGAGCAAGAAGGGCACCTCCACCTCCACCTTCGCTTTTCCATCATGATGCTCGTTGAACAAATTTTCCAATCTTGTAGTATTTGTGAACTCCAATGAAACATTAAAAAAAAAAAA
Source organism: Acacia acuminata (assembly GCA_019022655.1). NCBI lineage: Eukaryota > Viridiplantae > Streptophyta > Magnoliopsida > Fabales > Fabaceae > Acacia > Acacia acuminata. Next base: position 144,984 of record JAFJYI010000324.1, on the reverse strand, counting down.
GGTCTAGCAAAGAACCCAAAGGAAGAGAAGGAAGTCATGAGCATTATTGTTAGAGGCTGATTTTTTTCAATTATTTTGACACTTTTGTTACTTAGGATTCAACCCAATTTTGATGTGCTGTATGTTTGTAAATAATGGAAGTAAAGTTGACTGAAGTAATGGGATTAACACAAAATATATTATTTATAACATACTTTGTATTGGCATTGATAAGTGCTTCAAGGGATTTTACAAGTGCCTTTAAGTGCATTTATAAGTGCTTCATGGATTTTAAGTTGATTGAATCATTTCCATTACCATTCCACATATGAAAATTACCATTCGTGAAGTGAGAATTATCATTGTTTCTGCAAGGTTCTTTTTTTTTTACTTCTTCAAGCATGTTTTGTAAAACCCCAAAAAAAATGAACTTTCACAAAACCTGAAGTGAAAATTACCATTCGTGAAGTGAGAATTACCATTGCTGAAGTGAGAATTACCATTGTTTCTGTAGGGTTCCCTTTTTTTACTTCTTCATGTTTTGTAAAACCCCAAAAAAATGAACTTTCACAAAACCTGAAGTGAGAATTACCATTCATGAAGTGAGAATTACCATTGCTGAAGTAAGAATTACCATTGTTTCAGCAGGGTTCCCTTTTTTTACTTCTTCAAGCATGTTTTGTAAAACTCCCAAAAAAATGAACTTTCACAAAACCTGAAGTGAGAATTATCATTCATGAAGTGATAATTACTATTGTCAAGTGAGAATTACTAGTGTTTCTGCAGGTCCCTTTTTTCACTTCTCCAACCATGTTTTGTAAAACTCAAAAAAATTGAACTTTCACAAATCCAAAAGTGAAAATTACTATTCGTGAAGTGAGAATTACCATTTCTCGAGAATTACCATTGTTTCTACAGGGTTCCCTTTTTTTACTTCTCTAACCATGTTTTGTAAAACCCAAAAAAATTGAACTTTCACAAATCCACAAGTGAAAATTACCATTCGTGAAGTGAGAATTACCATTCCTGAAGTGAGAATTACCATTGTTTCTCCAGGGTTCCATTTTTGTAGTCTTTCATGCATGTTTTGTAAAACCCAAAAAAATTAAACTTTCACAAATCCACAAGTGAAAATTACCATTTGTGAAGTGAGAATTACCATTCCTGAAGTGAGAATTACCATTGTTTCTCCAGAGTTCCTTTTTGTAGTCTTTTATCCATGTTTTGTAAAACCCAAAAAAATTGAACTTTCACAAATCCACATACGAAAATTATCATTCCCTATATGACAAATTACCATTCCGTATATGACAAATTACCATTCCTGAATGACAATAGATAGTCATTTACAAATCCCGACACAACATTTCCAATGTTATAAATCACACCGGAAGTGTTCGAAGTGTTCACTGGAGTGTGTGATAACAGTGTCTCCAAGAAGAGAAGCAAAGCCAAGTAAAAAAAAAACAAAAAAACAAACACTCCAGTGTTTTAAAACTTCCAGTGCTGCACTGGAAGTGCACACTTGGAGTGCACTGAAAGTGCACTCCTTTCAAACCTTTTTTTCCCCCTTTCTCTTCTTCCTTCCTTCCTTCCTTCCTTCACGTCTTCTTCTTCCAATTTCTTCCGGATCGACCGATCAAAATTTTTTTGTTTCGTTTTCTCGCGTGTTTTGTGTTTCATTTTTGTGTTTTCTTTTTCACCGGTGCCGGCAGGTGCGGCGTCCAAGGTGGAGGGTACGGCGTTGGCATCGACGGTGGAGGTAGACGGCGGCGAACGAATGTGCGGCGGTGAGTGGTTTTGTTTCAGAGAGAGAGGAAAGGGGAAGAGGAAGAGAGGAAGGAAGGGCATTAGGGTCATTTTCCATGAATTTGCATAACCCTCAAAAGTCTTTGTCACCTCTTAGTCTTTTTACAAATTCGGTCTTCTCGGGTTTTGCAAATTCAGATGGTATTTATTTGTCTTTTTCCCTAAATTTTATAATATAACCAAAAATGAAAAATTATATAACATTTGGCAGTATATTTCTTTGACAAATATAAATGTTTAAATAATTATTTTTTAAATTGGGGTATTTTTGTCAAAATCTAAGTTTAAAAGTCAAACTTACCTGTGGGAGGGAGACTAAATAATATTTAACCGTCAATCATCATATTTATAAACTTTGTTCTTTTTCTTCAAGTGAACTTATTCTACTTTTATATTTCTCCTTTCGAAACAACTTTTCATTCACATATACCATATAAATCATTTATTTTTAACATCCTTAGTAGATGAACATACTGTATATTGTTAAATAAAAAAAAAAAATAGATTTTTAAGTGAAAAATTAAGAAAAAATTCATTTTAAAAAATACCTTTTCATTACAGTTGTAAATTATGAGATAGGATGATGAATTTGAAATCTCAAGAAGAGCTTAGGGATTAGACGTAGGTCATCGTAGATTGGGCGAAACCAGGATAAATCACGGTTCCATATTTTCTTACCTAAACTCTTATATTTCTAGTATATATGCTAACTATTGATTTGTGGCTCACTACTTGTCATACATACTGCTTTCAAGATATTGCGAAAAGATTTTCAAAGTTTATAAGTTTTATCATATAGCCACTTCACCCCCTCTTGAGTATCGATCGGTTCTAACACACAAAGTGTCTTATACGACAACTATCTAAAGCAAATTATTTATCAAAGTAAATTTTACTCATCTATATAAGTGTCTCGTATGCGACTCGAATTTGAAACTTAGAGGGATTTAGCAGGGTATTACACCAATAAACCAACTCTATATTAGTTGAAATATATTTTTATACTTTTAAAAGAAATCTAAATAAATAAGTTTTAATAAATGTGATGAAAAATAAAAAAGATCATAAATTTTATAATATAACCAAAAATAAAAAAATTTTATAACAAAGGTTGTACAATTCTTTGACAAATATGAATATTCAAATAATTCTTCTTTTTTTAAAATGGGGTAGTTTCTGTCAATATCTAAGTTTATATTGATTCTCTACTTTGTGTTTTGTTGTTTTGAGTTGTTTACTTCTTTGATTTGTTTCCAAGTCTTTTGGGTCTCTGTCCTGTTTTTTTTTTTTTTTTTTTTTTGGCCTTTTATTCTTAGCAGAATTACTTTGTACGCGTTGTTTCATGCTTAATGTATTTGTTGTTGACAAAAATGGATTAAATTCATTTTATTATTAGTGATTAATATTATAGTATATTATATACTACGAGTAACCATTAAAGTTTGTTTAAATTTAAGGGTGGGCCGTGGGAGACGAAGAAGTATAGGAGGAGTTTTTTTTTTTTTTTACATGGGATAGGAGGAGTTAAAACCGAGTCCTTTTGACTAAATCAATCTCCTCTGGCCCTCCCAATCTTCAACGCAGTAATAATTAATCATCATAAAAAAAAGAGGAATATAAAAAGGAAAGAGAAGCAGAGGCGCGGCATTTTACGGGTTGTTGTTCATTGTCTACCTCGATCCTCGCCTCCAAGCTTCTCCTCTCGAATTGCTCATCCATGGCGTCTCCTGCTCCGGCGTCTGCTGCTCCGGCGTCTCCTGCTCCAGGTCCGAGATTTGCATATCTCGAGTCGCAGGTGGGCGGCGGCATAAATATTTTCAACATCTCGGTCCTGGATTCACCCTATCTAGATCAACTTTTTGAGGTCGGGCGGGCTGAGGGTCACGCCACCCCTTCAATACCGGTGCAAATGCCCACCAGAGCATTGTCTGCGGTTAAAGACTATACGACAGCATATGGTCACGCCGATGCCCACCAGAGCATTGTTCATTGATTTAGTGTCATATGCTTCTTGCCATTCTATTTTCTGTCAAAGTTACCTTTCTTTTCTTTGTACTTACTTAATGTTTACTAGTAAACCTTTTCTTTGTAGTTATTTAATGTTCATTGACCGTTATTTTGCTTTCGACCTTTGAAGACGATGAGCGATCACTCCGAGCACCGCCTGATCTTTTTTCTCCGATGTTCTTGATGACGACGATATCTGCAGAAAAGCGCTGCCGTGTCTTGCCTTTTTAATTTATTGTTATCTAGATCCCCTTCCCGTGCCCCTCTTTCAGCAAATAATATAATAACAATATAAAAGGATATAATAATAATCTTAAATCTCTCTGGGGAGTGATTGTCTACTGGGGAGTGATTGTTGAGGTCTGTTTGGGGGAGAATTTATGGAAAAAGAAGAGTACATGCTCCAAGCGTTTTATTTTAAAGAAAAGATTGAAAAATATCTATAATTATCTTAATTGAAGGTTGCTTTTACTTATTTTCGTGCTAGTTGAATTTTTTTTTTCTTTTTTCCTGATAATATTGCTAAGAAGTTGTACTCTCACGGGGAGTAGAGTACCCACTCATCTCAATTAATAAAGACAGAAAAAGCAATTTACATGTTTTTTTCTATCTATAATAGGAAAAAACTTTAAATTTGTAAAATCCTAAATCAGGTTTGCTACGAGAATTGATAAAGAAATAACAAAACTTGAAAAGCAATTTACAACTCATTTTATAGGAAATATTTGATTTAGGACTTTACAATTTTAAAGTTTTTTTCACTCATTTTCCCCATGTTATATTTCTTTATGTTAAAAACTAAATGGTTAAAATTTAATATTTTATAAATTTATAAATGAGATTTCCTTTTTAGTTTGTCTATATTGTAATTATGAATTGTGTAGATTATATTTTAATTGTTTAAATTTATTTATTCATGTCCATAGACCATAATTTTAATTTTATAAAATATGAAATTTGAACCATCTATTTCTCATTTAAAAGTGGATATGAGATTCTAATAAGGAATTTAATTATCAAGAACTTCCAATAAAAAGTGGGCAAACCTATTACTATCAATTTTTACCGTGAAACTTGTCATCAATGCATACTCCTGAGTTGTTATCAAACTTTTGATTATTAAATCTTTCCTTTAACATCTTATAGTGATTCCCCTGGCAAATACTAGTATCCAGGCTATTAAGCTTCACTTTAATTATTTGAACAAAAAGAATTAAGTGTCACACTGGTATTGTAACCATATTTAATGTTAAACTAAAGATTTTGTTAGCAAAGGTGAAATTAATCCATTTTTAATTGTTATAATTAAAATTTCACAATAAAGTATATTTTGGAGTGCTAGATGAACCTTACCTCAAAATAATTACAAACATTTTCCCTAAATAAGATTCCACCTAAAGAATGTATAACATAAACAAGATTTTAGTAATTTTATATGAAGAAAATAAGCATGTATTTTGTGTAATTTGAATATTTTTCATGAAAAAATTTCATATGAAAATAACCAGAGCGAAGAAAATGGATACGGGCCTATCAAGCGGGCCTGTTTTGCCTATTTTTTGCGAAGGTCACGCCTTCAAAATTGGGCATTCCTTTTTTCCCCACTTTTATATTCTAACTTATAAGCTTATTATAAAAAAAAAAAAAAATGGCGATTGTGCTTGCCAAGAAAACCTCTGCTCAGTCCCTCCTCCCAGGTGACGAAGATGACGATCTGGTCCGAAGAAGCTCAAAGAAACTTAAAAACAAAAGGGGTGCCATCAATGATAACGATTGGCCAATGCTACAAAATGTGCAAAGCGTGAAGAAGAATAGTTGGCAGCAGGGACAGTCCTTCGCTGAGAAACTCAGAGGCACTGATGGTAAGGGAGATGCTTCTGCAGTGCAGGAGGATATGCAGGAAGATGTAATATCTTCTGATAAAGATCAGACTGATATTGACATAGATGATGGAGAACCAATCTGTCAAATCTTCAAAGATCCCAAGAGGAACTTTCCTACTTTCGCCTTCTCCGAAAACATGAAGAAAAAGCTTTATAGAGCGTGGAATAAAGCAGTTATTGTGAAGTTGTTGGGAAGGAATATAGGGTACAAAATACTCCTCTCAATCCTCCAAACTCTGTGGGCCAAGAAAGGTGCTGTGAGCTTAATCAATATTGGCCATGGATACTTTGTGGTCAAGCTCACAAATAGGGATGACTTCGCAAACGCACTAACAGGTGGTCCATGGATGATCTTCGACCACTACTTAACTGTCCGACCGTGGGAACCCAAATTCCATCCTGGACGTGCCACCATTGATAGGGCTGCTGTTTGGGTCAGAATGCCAAGTGTCTTTCTGGAGTACTATAACAGGGAAGCTCTATCCAGGATCGGTGATAGAATAGGGGAGACTGTGAAGATTGATATCAACACATCTGGGCAACTAAGGGGACATTATGCACGGATCTATGTCCTTGTTGACCTTGGTAAACAACTCATGTCAGGATTCACACTTGATGGGGAAGACTACCATTTGGAATACGAAGGACTGCATGGCTTCTGTACAAACTGTGGAATCTATGGCCACAAGCTTGATGACTGCAAAACTCATTGTAACATGGAGAGAACAAAAGAGCAAGGTACTGGGACCAAGGCAGAGAAAGCTAACGACGGAAAGGACATGCAGAAAACCGTGGAGATTACTGCTTCAACTCAAGAGAAATCACATCTTGGAAACCAAGATACCTGGAAGGTAGTTCACAAACCTCGCCGGCAAAAAAAACAAGTGAAAGCGAAACATGAAGAGGTTCCCCGGCGGCAAGATGGTGGCTCAAGATTTTCTATTCTAGTAGAGGATGGAGGTGCTGTTGTCGGAAGTGCTGCTGTTGGAATTGCTGCTACTGTCGGAGGAGCTGCCGTCGGAGGTGCTGCTACTATTGAAGGAGCTCCCGTCGGAGGTGCTGCTACTGTCGGAGGTGCTAATGTTCCGGCGCAGACAATACTGTCAGAGGTGCAATTTGCAACAGAAGGGAATAAGGATGGGCAGGCAACTTTATCTGGGAAAAAGCATAAAGGGAAGAAAAGTGGGAGCAGAAAGAGAATAAACAAGAAACAAAGTGCAATGGAACAGGGTGGCGTTCAGGAGCATAATAGACAGGACATGAAAAAAGAGAAACGTGCACGTGAGGAGACACAAAAAGAGGAGAAAATTGCTGTTTTACCGAAGCCATCCTCTGAGGAACTAAAAGTTGACGAGAATAAAGGTGAAGAGTTAATGGAAACATGGTATGAGGTAAACAAGGAAGAGACTTCGCGTGATGTGGTTATCCAAGACGCTCCTGGCCTATTAGCCATCTGCGATTCTGACCAATTAAACCTGGCCCCACCTGAACCAGATGATAGCGAGAGATTAGGAGGCTTGACTGGAAAATTTTGGAATGGGCCTGAACCATTAGCCCAAGATGTGGATATAGGGGATGACATTGAGGAAGATTCTCCAAGCCTGGAATCTACCGTTAGTGTAGTGCCTGCAACCCAATATTTATTATAACTGTCTTGGACCTCAAGCTTAAAGCCCAACCCGATTGTGTTTATTATCTATGGAATCTGTATTCTATTGGAACATACGTGGAGCATGTGGCAAAAACCTCCTTCAGCAAATCAGAACAGGATACAGGGGGACGAGCCCTTCTATCCTAATTCTTGCCGAGACAAAGTGTGAACGGGAGTCTAAATTTCGCTACCTAAGCCGTCTGGGTTACGATGACTATTCCTTTGTCCCTAGTGTCGGAAGATCTGGAGGTTTGATCCTTGCCTGGAAATCCAACCAGGTCACTGTTGCAGTTCTTCGGTCTAATCATCAATATATCCATGTCAGCGTGTCCTTTGCGCATAACAGTTCGTTTCTCCTAACGGCGGTTTATGCCGTGCCAACTCCGACTCTTAAAGCGTTATTATGGCAGGATCTCATCGATCTCTCTCGGTCAATTTCATCCCCTTGGGTCGTTCTTGGTGACCTCAACGACATCCTTCAAACAAGTGAAAGGACCGGTGGCTATTCAATAAACTACTCTAGGATCCGGTGCTTCCAAGACAGGATTCAGGAATGCAAACTCTCTGACTTGGGTTTTGTGGGGCCTAAATTTACTTGGAGAGGTCCTAAAATAATGAACCACAGTCGACTCTTTCAAAGGTTAGACAGGGCCTTGATTAACTCTTCTTTTCTTTTAAATTTGTCGCAATGCTATTTGAGAGTTCTTCCTCGAACTAAGTTTTCTGACCACAATCCCATTTTACTGTCATTGGGGGAGACTGGTCCTGTTTGTGTTGCTAATAAACCTTTCAGGTTTGAAGCCATGTGGGCTAGTCATGATTTATATGATAACTTCCTAAATGAAAAGTGGCCTTCTGGAATGGATCTTAATGAATCTCTGCTCAAATTCCAAGAAGATATTCTTGTGTGGAACAGAGATGTCTTTGGCTTGCTAGAAAGGAAGAAATCTCATATTCTCAACCGGCTGGATGGTATACGAAGTCTACCGCGTATCCTCACTCCCAATTTCTATGCAACCTTGACATGGAACTGCAAGAGGAGCTTGACAGACTTTTAAAGCTGGAGGAAATAAAGTGGTTCCAAAAATCAAGAACAGAGTGGATTTCTCAGGGGGACCGTAACACACGGTACTACCATTTGAAGACCAAGCTGAGAAGAAGGCGAAATAATGTCGTCTCCTTAAAGAACGAATCAGGTGAATGGGTTGATAATGCTGATGCCCTGAAGCAGCTTGTAATTTGTTATTTTAAGAATCTCTTTGTGGATCATTGTACTACCTCCACTGTCCTTGAAACCAAATCTGGTTTCCCTGAGGTGGACCCAGCTAGTATTAATGATCTTGTGTCTGTTCCCACTGATGAAGAAATCCGTAATGCGATGTTCTCAATGGGGAATTTCAAGGCTCCAGGCATTGACGGATTCCCTCCAATTTTGTATAAGAGTAAGTGGTCAAAGGTTGGGCCATCTCTATGTAACTTTGTCAAGGGAGTCTTCAATGGCTCTGTTTCTCTGGATGTTGCCAACAGGACGCTCATTTCTTTGATCCCCAAAAGAGATAACCCTGAACTAGTTAATCACTTCAGGCCAATATCCCTCTGCTCGGTGCACTACAAATGTGTTACTAAAGTCATCACCCAACGACTGAGGAGTGTCATGAATGACCTTATTTCTCCCTGTCAAGTCAGTTTCATTAGAGGAAGAAGGATTCATGATAACATTGTCATTGGCCAGGAACTTCTGCACGTTATGAGTAAAAATTGAAGTAAGAGAGGTCTGATGGCGATGAAGATAGATCTCAAAAAAGCATTTGATAGTGTTCGATGGGACTTTCTCAAACAAGTTTTGATAGAGGTTGGCTTTCAGACTGAATTCATCAACCTCATTATGTCTTGTGTCTCGTCGGTCTCATATAATGTTTTGTGGAATGGGTCTCAAACTGAGTTTTTCTTTCCAAAGAGAGGCCTTCGCCAAGGAGACCCCATCTCACCTTTGCTGTTTGTGTTATGCATGGAAAAACTTTCCCACGTAATTTGTGACACAGTTGATGATCTCCATTGGAAACCTATCCCCACATCACAATCTGGTCTGAAAATCTCTCACCTCATGTTTGCCGATGACTTACTCTTATTTGGAGTTGCCACTACTAAGCAAGCGGAATGTATGTTGGGTTGCCTAGATAGGTTCTCTAAAGCTTCCGGAGCAAAAGTAAATACTGGTAAATCCTCCATTTATTTCTCTCCGAGGGTCTCGACAGTCACTAAGTCCACAATAAAAGATATCTCCCAGATGTCCATAATTGGTGAAATAGGCCGCTACCTTGGTTTTCCCCTTTCTAAGAACAGGAAGAGAAGGGAGACTTTCAACTACATAATCGATCGAGTTCACTCCAAGCTCTCTTCTTGGAAAGCTAAGTCTCTATCTACTGCGGGTCGCATAACGTTGGCCAAAGCGGTCCTCAGTTCCATCCCTCTCTACCCTATGCTTGCCTCTAGAATCCCTAGGAGCATTTGCCTAGAGGTGGAACGATTACAACGAAACTTTATCTGGGGTCACGATCCTAGTCAGCATCACTACCACCCTGTGAGTTGGGAATGTATTACAAGACCTAAGGAGTATGGAGGCCTCGGGCTTAGAAGACTATCCTCTTTCAACCAAGCGTGTGGCGCGAAATTAGCATGGAACTTGGTTATTGGTGCCAAAGGATTATGGGTGGAGGTCTTACAGCATCGTTATATGCTGCGTGATGAATGTTCCCTCCTAGCATTCAATGCCGGTGATTCACCATTATGGAGGTTTATTTCTGATCAGGCACAAATTGTCGATTCTGGCTCCAAAATGCAAGTGAGAGGTGGCACCATGGTGAGCTTTTTTCATGATCAATGGTTAATTAATGACAAGAAACTCCGTGATCTCTGCCTGCGGAGGTTATCGGATGAGGAAAAAGGTTCTACAGTGGCTGATTGGGTTTTGGATGGTGCTTGGAATTGGGCTAAACTTTACGATGTTGTCCAACCAGAGGTGATCCAGCGGCTGATTTCCTTCGTGCCACCCTGTTTGAATGATGAACAAGACTTCCTAGTGTGGGGGCCATCTAGAGATGGTGTTTTTTCCGTTAAAAGTGCATACTTCCTTATTGAAAAAAACCCAACTAATATGAAATGTGACCTTTTCAAACACATTTGGAAATGGCAAGGAGTGGAGAGAATCCGTGTCTTCATGTGGAAGGCCCTACTGAATAAGCTTCCCACTAATGCTTGGCGTAGTTCTTGGTCTTCTTCAGATCCATACTGCTGTTCTTGTCAAGCCGTGCTGGAAACTAATCTTCATATCCTAAGAGACTGTATCTTTGCTGAGCAACTTTGGAAAAAGCTAGTTCCCACTAGGTATTTCCCTCAATTTTTCTCTACTGGTCTTAAGGATTGGTTCTCTATGAATCTTGTTGGCAAATTCTGCACTAACATGGGCCCTTGCTGGAATCTTATTTTCGGAGTTGTTATATGGAAACTATGGCATTGGAGGAACTCTTACATGTTTGAGCCTGGTTTTGTAAAGCCTTCTCATCCTGCTTTGGTTATTATGAATTCTTGGCGGAAGTTTACCTTTCTGCAGGCTAATTCCCTATCGGCAATTAACTTTCCCCAAGTTCCTACTGCCATACGTTGCTGGCTGCCTCCTTCTGAAGGCTGGTTTAAACTCAATGTTGATGGAGCCGTGGTTCGTCAATCAGGTAAGGCAGGGTGTGGTGGGGTCTTGAGAGATTCTGAAGGAAAATGGCTCGCTGGATTTTCTAAGATGTTGGGTATTTGTGACGCACCCACTGCTGAGGAATGGGCAATCCATGAAGGACTTCGACTAGCCAGGGACCTTGGTGTCAAAAGAGTAATCTTAGAGTCTGATGATTACAATCTTATTACTAAATTGTCAGATTGTAGACTTCATTTAAGCTCACTTTTATTTTCCAGAATTTTGAGCTTCCTAGATTTGGATTGGGAGGTTTCTTTATGCCATATTCCTAGGGAATTTAATAGAGTAGGCGATGCTATGGCCAAATTAGGCTTAAGCAGGTCAGACCTTTTTAGTGATTGTCCTTTATTTTTGAGGACTTGGGTTGATCAGGAGTGTATGGGATTATTTCCCTCAGGCATGTAATTTTCTCCCCTTAATCTATGGCTTAGGCCGTCCTTCTTATCAAAAAAAAAAAAAAAAACTTATAAGCTTATGAAGGGCATACTAACATAAAGGTATTTGGGCCTAGCCCATACTAAAGGGCTTTGATTGACACGATTCTATAAATCCTTTTTTTTTTTTTTTAGTACGCCCTTCATGAGCTTATAAGTTAGAATATAAAAGTGGGGAAAAATAGAATGGGCTTTGATTTAGTCACGCCTTCATAAAGGGCATACTGAAGCCTAGCCATACAAATGGGCTTTGATTCGTGCAAATATATAAATCCTTCTTTTTTCAAATTCCTAAAGAGACAAAGGAAGTTGGCATAAATGGTAAGGGATTTGTTCAAGTCCCAAAGGGATGTGTGTTCGATCCCCGCTGCTGTTGCTGGGACTCCTTTGGTAGGCGATCTCGTAAGTCCCCATTAAGTGCTCAAAGAGCCCGGGGCCGTGCTCCGGCCTTATTGGGGACCGATGTCGAACCCTTCCAAAAAATTTTATTACCAAAAAAAAAAAAAATCCTAAAGATATTATTGAACAGGATTGCCTCTAAATAAAAAACACCTATGTTATGCAATAAACTAATTCCTAAGAAACCTAAAGGATAAAATGCCATACCCATTCTCTTTGTCTAACCCCAAAAAATGATAGCTATGATATTATAAAAAATTGATAAATACAAGGATTAAGGGATTGTTTTTTTCTTTTTCTTTTTTTGTGGTGATTTCTACATAAAAAAGTTATATTTTTTCCTTGTAAGCATGAATATGTATTACTACCTCGAATCCTTAATATAAAAGATAGTTAACTAATTTCGAGAGAATAAAGAAACTAAATTAATTAAACATTATATCTCTAAAAAATATATCAATTTATAAGTAACGCAAATAAATTTAGAGAAAAATTATAAGTGTAAGAGATAAAATGAAAAAATATTTATTTAGTACCAAAATTCACTCGAATTAACTCTTATATTTGGATTTGTAGAACTTGGACATAGCATTGTACAAATTAAATTTTAAACATTTATTTTTGGTCATTTAGGGTTTGGATATATATTACCAATGTAAAAATTGCATTCAAAAAATTTATCCAGGACTCTAGAGCCTAGCTCTAAGCCTAAGCAATTCGGACCGGGTTTCAAAAAATAGCTAAAGTCAAGAAAACAAGACTTACAAACCTGAGCTCACACGTTCCATGTGGCCAAACCCACCCGTTTCCCATCTCTCTCTAGCAAGCAACAATACATAAAGAATACAATACAATCGCCCCGTTCTATAAAATAAGGGCATCAAAGCTGGAAAACAAGAAAATATTTCTAATGTAAAGAGAAATTCTCAAGCGAAAGATACGAGTAAGTTGTATGTAGTACCACGAAGTTGACCTACTAAGATAAGTACTCCTCGGTATTAAATGTAAGACTTTGTAATACACCGTGAGGTAGTATTTTAAAAGAATTGAAGTTGGGGTGGGAACAAAGTGAAAGACACTGCTATATATTTCAAGTTCTTTAAACAGATACCCTAAAAGAAATCATGCAACATTATTTAAAAATAATACAAGTTGCTAGGTGACTGACAATCAAGCATACACCCAAATACGGGTTGAAGAAATTTACAAGAGAAATCCTGCGTGGGTGAGATTACGGAACATGTGTTCCATTCCATCAAATATAGAAATGAACTTTGCTTGAACCTCTATAAATCCTCGTCTATAAACATAGAGCCTGTCTTAAAGGTGATTAGGTTAAAGGGATTGGTGCGGGATTGCCACTGGACACCTCTGTCTCGGGTCGCCTTGTTGTCTTGCCCCAACCTCGTGAGGCTTCTATCCTCCAATCCCACTTCAATGTTATTTAGTTGATGGAACAATGGAGCACAAGTTTCATTGGTTGCCACAAGGGGTGGTGGTGGTGGTGGTGGTGGCAGTGGAGGCGGCAGGGGCGGCGGGGGAGATGGGGTAATTGTCAACCGCCGCCTCCCCCTGCCACAACCATTCCTTGAAGAGCTTCTCTGGGTCAAAACAGACCACGAGTGACCTGTTGCTCTCATGATGAGCCCTCCAAAAGTCTGAAGATCCTCTGTTACTTCATGTCTTGATAATGAGGTAAGGCCTGGAAGGATGTCCCTTTAGAAATCCCTCTGTTGCCTCCATCTCCTTGCAGGGCCCCTTCGGGTCCGAGTAGGTAACACGGTTGTTCCGGTTTCTTCCAATATGATGTTTTCTCGGAACAAGAGGCTTAGGCATGTAATCTTCTTCTTTAGTCTCTGTCAGTTGCAATGTCATGGACTCAAAGTAATCCATTCCTTCTGAGGAAGATTCTTCATTATTCTTCCCATCGTTTTCCACAGAAGTCCTAAGCTTGGCCCCATCATCATCTATACACGATATTGACTCATTTATATCAAGTTTTCTTCCTGATTGTGTGTGCGTGTGTGTGTATACAGAAAATATCAACCAAAACAAAAAATAAACACATTTCATATTTTACCAGGACTAGTTGTGTAAGCTAAAATGACAAAAATCTAACATTACTAGATTATGTGAAAAAATTGAAATATTATATATTAATAAAAAATGGTATGATGTGCTCACTTCGCCCTTTGCCTTCTAAGTTCTCAGCTTTTCACTTCGCCTCTCCTCTCAGCTCCGATTCGGCGATTCCCATCGTAGTCGCACAGTCATCCTCTTACTTCTACTTCTCAACTCTGCACTCTCGCTTTGCTTTCTCCCTTCTCAACCGTGGAATATATTTTTTAATTAAAATATCTCTGCCCTATCCTCACTTCTTTTCTTCCACGATCGAGAGAAGACTTAGGCACATCTGGATTTGAGTTCGCTACTATTTCACTAAGAATTAACAAGGAAAAGAAAATGTACTGGAATATTATCAATTTCTAAGAATTAACAACACTATATCAATCTCTTCCCACTCCCTTCCTTCCACTCTCTCATGCAAAATACATTATCTCTCAAACTCTCTTTATGTTACAATAACCAAAGAATTAATTTATTTTTTCATAAGAAATTATATCAATAAACATATTTATTGTATAAATATTATAGTAAGAAAAACTAAAATTTTAAAAAGAAAATACTTTCGGTGGCGACACTAACACTACAAGAAAACTGGTAAATGGAGGTGGTTATATGAGCATTTAGAGGCGGTTCAAACCGCCTCTATTTTCCATATCAGGCGGTTGGAAAACCGTCGAAGTTACCAGCCAAGCAGAAGAGATTGGAAGATGAAGCCGAATCCAATCCTTCTACGGTATGTGATCCGCCATCTCCAAAATGGTGCGAACAGTTAGGGTTGTATATTCGCCAAAAGCCAAGCGGGGCATACACGAGTGAACAAACTTGTCTAGTTGCTGAAAGAATTGTAAGTATCGTTATGGTTATTTTTTTGTTACTAAACATGTTTCATTACTAAGCTTCTCGCTATCTGAATATTATAGGAAGATCTTAAAAAGAAAGAAGTAGAGGGATCTTTTGTGTCGGACAAGAGGAATGATATTCTGACCGTTGCGACTGGAAAATCAGATCACGTGGGGTGTGTAAGGGGGATTGGAGGACAGGTAGGCCTGAAGTAATACTTTGGTAAATCCAAACGCCATAAACAAAGTATGGTTACCCAGGAAGAGATGGAACAAACGGTGGCCAAAATAAATGAGGAAGCAGCGGCCAAAGCAGGGGTTCAAGAAGCTTCATTGACTGCAATGTTTCAATCCCAGCTGAGCCAGATGAAGGAGGAAATGAATGAAATGAAGTTGCTTATGAGCTCTCGTGTAGAGATCAGTATTCCCTTCCCACATTCACCTGCACCTATGCAGCAGAGCACTAAAGGGAGTTGCATTGTTGGACAGTCAGAGGAACCTTGTGACCTTTATGTGGAGGACCCTAATAGACGATTAGTTGTAAAAGGAACTGTCCACAACTTGGGTCAACTGTACACCACAGCAAATGGCTGATGATGAAGTCAGAGTGTCAGTTGAAGAGGTGATCATTGATGCACCTCTCCCTCTCCCAACTGATCAGCTGAAGGTTGTGAGTGATGTCAAGGGAACCTTCATCTCGTGGCCAGTGAAGCTTGTACATGTTTCTACTCCTCCTGAAGCTCCAGCCCCTCCTGAAGTTGTTAACATGGTTAAGTTGAGTGCCAAGGACAAAATTGTCCTTCAGCTAGTCAATAAAAAATTTGATCTTAAAACGTGGCATGTCAATAATGAATTAGGCCTCAAAAATAGGCTGCCAATTTTGGTTGACTCAGATAATTTAATATCCCTACTGTTTCCTAAACTGGAGCTTACTAATGCAATTGTTCTCATGTTTATAAAGTAAGTATCTTCTTCTACGAGTACATAACTTAAATGCATCATTTACACACACATACATATATACTAATTCCCTGATGTCATTATTGTAGGTTCATGTATCGTGAATTGGAACAACAGGGCAGAAGCCAAGATATTGGATTCTTGTGCCCACAGTACATAAGTCAACCAGCCTTATCGGAAAGACAATCATACATAACAAAGAGGTTGTGTAACAACATGAAAAAGTGTTACTTGGCACCATACTACAATAGGTACATATCATAATTCTTGTCTGCAATTCCCATAATTCTGCTACATATTATTGAGTACTTATTTTTTGTGAATTTTCAGTCACCATTGGCAGTTGGTCCTGATTTACGCGGATGAGACTAAAGTGGTCTTTTTATGCTCCACTCACAACGATCCAACGGCTACATTGAAGCAAATCGTGGACAAGTAAGCATGTCACTTTGATTGTCTAGTCTGAAATCTCTACTGTGAATTTTCAGCAACTATTATTGAGTAAATTTGTGATTTTGACAGTAGGCCCTTGAAATCATTCCAATAAAAGTTCAAGGCAAGGCTTGGTTTCAGATCAGATAGCCTACATGGATCATACCAAAGGTTATTACATATTTGGACACTGACATACTGCCTTGTGAACTTGGTCAGTAAGCAATATATGCTCTTATATATTTCTTGTTTGTTTTTAGACCCATCGGCAACTACCTACGTCCAACTTATGTGGCCATTACGTCTTGACATAAATATATAATATTATCATGCAACGAATGACTAACTTCACTAAAATAGTAAATGTATTTGATATTACATATGTTTGCCTGTGTGATGACCCCTTTAATGCACGGAAGGACGACTAATATATTTATGTCTTTGATGTTACAGATGTTTGCCTGTGCTGACCCCTTTCCTAATGGTGATATTGAGCACATACGCGATGTGTTTTGTGAATGTCTTTATGATCGATGACCTTGGAAAGTCGAACAATAAATGATTTGTGAATTCATTTATAGATATATTTTGTAGCAACAATCATCTTTGATCTGTAAATGAACAATTGTACAATTTTTTTAATGATTAATAATAATTTATTTATTCATTTCCAACAATTTCCTTGTGTCCATTTTTTGTTGCTGAATGTATTGGATGGTGGATAAAGCTATTTAGTGCTTATACATTTAGGACAGGATGTTGTAAATGAGCAGATGAATGTATTGGATGGTGGATAGAAATATTTAGTGTGTAATTTTTAAAAATATGGCGAGATTTTTAGGACCGGATATTGGTTAATGTACGGTCATAAAAGTCTTTGTTTAATTGTAAAAAATATGGCGAGACTTTTAGGACCGTGTATTTGTTAAATGACCGGTCCTAAAAGTCTTCATCTAATTTTAAAAAATATGGCGAGACTTTTAGGACCGTATATTTGTTAAAACTCCGATCCTAAAAGTCTTGATTTAATTCTAAAAAATATGGCGAGACTTTTAGGACCCGGGACATATTAAATGTACGGTCCTAAAAGTCTTCGTTTAATTGTAAAAAATATGGTGAGACTTTTAGGACCGTATATTTGTTAAAACTCCGGTCCTAAAAGTCTTGATTTAATTCTAAAAAATATGGTGAGACTTTTGGGACCGCGTCTTTGTTAAAAGTCGGGTCCTAAAACTCTTCGTTTTATTCTAAAAAATATGGCCAGATTTTTAGGACCGTATATTTTTTAATTATTTGGTCCTAAAAGTATTCATTTAATTTTAAAAAATATGGCCAGTCTTATAGGACCGTAGATTTGTTAAATGTCCGATCTTAAAAGTCTTTATTTAAATATAAATAATGACTTGCTTTTCAAACAATGCATTAGGATTCAAGACAATCACGATTCTGCTCAAGCTAGGTCCCTCTTTGTCGTCATTTTTACCTCTCTAGATGTTGAGCAGCATTATCGGTCTCCCTTTTCTTTGTCTTTTTTTTTGTCGAAAAAAAGGAAGATAATGAAAATGACACTAAAAATATTCAAATCTGGGTGAGGTAGAATCGACGACAACGATGGTCCAACCTTGAGAAGAATTGTCACTGTGTTTGTATTTGTTTGAATAAGGTAAATGATGTTTTCTTTTTGTATGGTCTTAACGTTGTATTTTGTGAATTTTTAATGTTGATCACACACAAGGACAATGTTTTGGTTGTTTCCTTTTTGTCGGAAAAAAATGAAGATAATGAAAAGGATAATGTGATTGAAGCTGGGAACTAAAAATTTTATTTATTATATTTTCTTATGCTTCCCGGGGTAAGGGACAAAGCACTAATACAGACAAAAAAACATCTAATCCTCCCCATCGTTGTCAGAGGGGGAGGAGGCGTCATCGTCAGAAAGATGGTACTCCACATCATTGGTGTGGAGTACCATGTTCAGCTTGTCATTAATGGTATGAACAAGTTGAAACAATTGGCCCAATCGTCGGTCGATGTGATCGACGCAGCCACCATGTGCTGCATCATTTGGTAGAACGAAGGATTTGGAGGCAACGAAGGAGGTCGCGGAGGTTGAAGAGGAGCGGGAGGAAAAGGAGGACGTGGTGGAGCAGCCATAACAAAGGAGGCTAGGCGGTGGAGGAGGCCGTGGAGGTTGTAGAAGTGATGGAGAAGAATTTGAAGAAAGTAAAGTAACAACGGGTTTAAATAGAGAACCCATCCTAAAGAATATGAAACACCGAAAACTTTAATGAGGAGACGTATAGTTCCTCAGAATACAAAGAGACGCATAGTTGGGAAGTTTACCTGGAAGCCGAAGAGACTCTGAATCATTCATTTGAGTAAAGTGTAAGGATACGGCTCTGCTACCCGAGTAATTTGAAAAGAATGAACTTTTAATACCGGATATTGTAAAAGATCCGTTCTTAAAAGTATTATTTTTTAAGAAAAAATTCTTACTTTAAAAAAATGAATTGAAAAAATAATAATTGAATTTTAGGACCGGATACAAGATAAAAGGTCGGTCTTAAAAGTAACTGAATTGATTGGAAAATAAATAAAAGAAATTTATGACAGGATATATGATAATAGGACGGTCTTAAAAGTAATTGAATTGAAAAAATAAATAATAGACTTTTAGGACCGGATATTACAAAAATACGCTCTTAAAGTAGAAACATTAAATTCATTTATACCAATTGAATCCCATTCATTCTCATTCTCATAATCAATTGCGTATCTCTCTGCCCTTATTTTAACTCCTCACCACCTCTATTTTTTAGGACCATATTATTTATAAGAATCCGGTCTTAAAAGTCATTTAATTATAGACTTTGAGGACCATATTATTTATAATAATTTGATGTTAAAAGTTATTTAATTGAAAAAACTAATTATAGACTTTTAGGACCGGATTCTTTACAATAAATCGGTTTTAAAATAATATTTAGGACCGGATATTTCATTAATACGCTCTTAAAAGTTTTTACTAATTATATATACCAATTTAATCTCATTCATTGTCACAATTTCGTATCTCCCTTCCCTAACTCCTCACTACATCTCTGCCCTTAACTCCTTATTGCATCCCTGATAATCCTCTGTCCCCAACTGCTCAAACCATGGTTAGATACAAGATAACTGCTCGTAGGGGTACTCCTAAAGCTCGTACCTTCCTTAGATCGTTATACGAGGCGCCTCAAGCGAGCGTACGTTCTATATTGTGAAGGAAGAGTCTCGGGTAGTTGGACCCATTGTCATTTCAGATGATGAAGAGATTTCTGCACCCCCTTCCTGCCTTCAGACTTTGAAGAGGGTCCCACTCCCCTCCATCATTCGCCAATATTCCCCAACCTCCTGGTCCCAGGCGACCCTATCTATGTTGTGTTCCTCCGTCTTTTTATTTCGGATGATGAAGAGATTGTTGGCCCCCTCCTTCCTTCAGACCATGACGCCTCTCCTCTTTCCTCTAATGATGCATTGCAGCTGATGCAAATAAGATAAGAACTTGCTAAGGCATTGGATGATAATGAGCTTTGGGATATTTAGTCAAATTCTTGTTGTTGATAATTTTCAGTTTGTTTTTCTTTCTTTTTTTTCTTGTGTACGTGCATATTCTGCGGTAATGTATGAAAGCATTAAGAAATAGGCTTGTGTCTTCTTTTTGTTCATATTTTACGACGGGAAATTTAGTTGTTGCTGCCCTCACCAATGCCCATCCTCGCTTTTTTCGTTTCGTAATGTAAATGAGAACCTTTAGTATAGGGTACTTTAGACTTGTAGGATCGAATATTTTATAAAAATCCGGTCTTAAAATTAAATGAATAATAAAAAATTAGGATCGGATTCTTATAAACTCCAGTCTTAAAAATTAAATAAATAAAATATATATTTTAGGACGGATACTTTATAATTAACGTATTTGACTTTGAGGACCAGATATTTTGTAAAACTCGGTCTTAAAATTAAATATAATAAACAATTAGGACCCGATTCTTATTAACTCCGGTCTTAAAAATTAAATAAATAAAATATATACCTTTAGGACCAGACACTTTATAATTAACCGATCTTAATAAAATCCCAAAAGCTAAAAAGTGTTTTTGTCACGCGGAAAATTAAATTTCCCTCTCTGAACTTCTCTTGTCGCGCCGTAAGTGATAACTCATGATCTGTCTCCAGTGTTTGTGTGTTTCTTTTGAAGATGGAATATCACCTAGAGGGGGTGAATAGGTGATCTCAAAAACTTTTCGTGAGACACACACACGCAAATGAAACAAAGACAAGAAGGGAAATAGACTGCAATTTATACTGGTTCGGTCTAATACTTTGACATATGTCCAGTCCCCAAGCACATCTTGGAAATTCCACGAACTCTTCAAATACAAATACAATTACACACTTTGTAACTCAGAATGATCCTTTCACACTTAGACTCACTCCCCCTTACAAGTTGTAATCGTACACCCACACTTAAGGTTCCACAACTTTAAGATTTAAACCGAAAATGAAATAAGTGTTTAATAACTCCTCACGAGTAGATAATATATGAACACTGAAGTACAAGCAATATCCGAAGATATTAACTGAAGTTAATGAAACAGCGAATTGCAATAAGTTCAAATTGAATGCATAGTACTTCGGTAGTTGACAAATTCAATGCTTCGTCTATTTATAGACGATGCAATTAATGACCTAGGGGTAAGACTCCTTTTGTGGTAGTCCAGGGGCATTGACCCATGTACACGACAAATAACAAAATTAGAGGTGCTGGATTGAGAGCAAAGATACTGGAGCACTTGGAACCTTTGTTGGTGAAACACAATGTGACCATAGCTTTATGGGGTCATGTTCATGAATATGAGAGATTTTGTCCTCTAAACAACTTCACTTGTAGTAACAGTGTGGGTCCAAAAGGGGAGGACTCAGAAGCACATACAGTTCATATTGTAATTGGCATGGGAGGGCAAGATTGGCAATCCATATGGGAACCCAAACCTGGCCACCCTACCCACCTGATCCATCCCCAAATCTATCCCCAGCCAGCACGGTCTCAGTACCGTGGGGGCGAATTTGGGTACACCAGATTGTTTGCTACGAAAGAGAAGCTTGTGCTTTCTTATGTTGAAAACCATGATGGTGAGGTGCATGATACGGTGGAAATTCTAGCATCTGGAGAAGTTATTAGTGGTGGTACCAAAGATAGAGGTGAATGGACATTTTCATGGTATGTTACGGCAGGAAGTGTGATGATACTTGGGGCCCTCATAGGTTACCTTGTTGCTTGGTTATCACATGGCAAGAAGAAGTCTGAGGCTAGAGGTAAATGGACTCTTGTGAAGACTGAGGAACCGTAAAATTATAAAACGGTGCATTGTGACAAAATGAGAAACTCTAAAGTAGAGCCCACCGTACAAAAATTAATAGGCATGTTAGTTGGTTTGGAGTTGTAAGATGGTGCTCTCATGGTGCTTTTTAAGGAAAAAATTCTGTATCCGAAGGAAATTTTCTGACAGAACTAAAGCTACTTCTGGCATTCCTTTGAGGGGTACACGTTGTTCAATCTGTAACTTGGATCCACTGTTTTATTCTGTTGTTATATACAAGTTCCACTGTTCCAGAGGCATAATAAGATGAGATCATACTGATGTGAAAATGATGATGTAAATGTGTTCTTATTTGTTGAGAGTAGGTCCTTATTTTACTTGAAATAGCCTCTTGTTTTTTTTATTCAGCACCTGCAGTTACTGGTTTCTTTTTTAATATACTTCAAATTCAAATGTCCTTTAATACCAAAGGGAGGAGAATGCAGTTTTTACTGAAAACTGTTTTGCAGCTATTTGTATTGCATTTTCTATGGACAAGACTTAAATGCAGTTATTTCAGTTATTGTCATAATACACTAACTCCCTCCTCCTGTCCCATAGGAAGCTTTCTACTTTTAATAATTATCTTTTCAATTATGACCTTATAGTTCAAGTGGGCTGCGGAATTGGGTTGCTTGGGGAATTTCATATATTCATTGGGCTCAACTGGCAAAGGGGTTGGACACTCTCACCAAAGGAAGAGGGTTCGATCCTAAATTTGGTCAAGGCGCTGGGAGAGGCATCCTAGTTCCTAGATGCCTAGGTAAACGTCTGAGGGTAATAGACGGCTCGCCCCGCCCAACATTGGTATGACCTAGGAGGAAGAGAGATTTCACCCTGCCCTTGGATCATGGGTGAACCCAACCCCTTTCCTAAAATTTAAGTAACAAAAAAAAAAAAAACTGGTTATTGGTTAATAAGCACAGCTTCTAACTCTTCATGACAAGCCACGTGGCAAGCTCAAATTAAAATAGCATCTCCAAATATTTGCAAAACATTTGGGCTTGTTGGGGATAACATTTGCAAAACTGATTTTTATTCCAATTACGTCGCGAGGTGGTGTTCCTTGCAGCCTGGAGCTTGTTTTGCATCCTTAACTTACCTTGCATTGATATATATATAGTAGAATGAAGATTTTACTATTGGGATTTTCTCGAATTTCCCTCCATTTTCTCACATATACTAACCGTAAGGACTAGTTCTTTGAAAGGAAAGAACAAGCTGGTGGAGATCTATGTAATATTTATTTTTGTGGCTGGTTTTGTGCGCGATTGGGACGTGATATGGGGATTGAGACGGATCGGTTAAAAACCAAGTATGACAACTAGAAATGAAACCTCTCTTGCAACCCCAAGCACAGGAAGCCGGTGGGATGATTGAGGTAGGACCTTAAAAGAGCACATTTCTTACAACCCTAACCATCACCCCCTTGATACTGTCATAGCATTCTTGTGAGTATACAAGGATGCTAGCAAAGCTCACACAAAGATAATATAATTCTCCAAAAATAGGGTTCTATTTTATTCAACTCTTTTTTCAGAACAGAGTACATTCTAAAGTATTTACAAGTTAAGACTCCTGGAAAATCCCTAATTGATACCCTAATCCCAAAAGCTCATAAGCTATTTGAGACTAAAACAACAACTAAATAAAATACAAAAAAGAAAAAAAAAAAAAAAACATGCAAAAATTCAATAAAAATAGAAAAAACCAAATGATCTTCTACAATACTCTAACTTACTAGTCAAGATAAAATAACCTAGATGTCACACTTTTTAAAAGGATTACATCATTAATTAAAAGGGTCTTATTTGACTCTACTAACTAATGCAATATAAAATAGATAAGACTGTGCTTGCAAGAAGCAATTACTACAAAATAAGAAACCATACAATAGGAAACTAATTAAAATAAATAGAATCCTAATTAATGTCATATAAGAGTACTCTTAATGCTTCTTGAATCTTCTTAAACCGTCCAAATAGATCTTCATCTTACTTTTCATGTTCATGACCATGTATGGACCTTTTAGACATCCATTTGGACTTTGAATATGATTAAATCACGTTCTGAAGCTCTTATGCTCCATCATACAATGCATTTGGACCCCAATATAAAATATTCAAGCTCCATTGGACTCCCCTATGAGCATGTAATTGTATTGGGCCTTCAGAAATGTGAGAATTGTGTCCAAATAATCGTTTTAGAATCTTAAACCGTGCTCCTATCTATCTCAGCATTCAAGTGTGCATACGCCAATGACTCACATGCTATGATGGCTTTGGGGGTGTCCTACCATATGTCACATCAAGCTCCACATTTGTATTTATCCATGTCATCACCCAAGTAATAATCCATTAATCCATGTCTTCATCCATACGAGCGTTCCTATTATGGACTCATCAGAGGCCCAACAAAGGCAATCTGTACCAAAATCTCTCCATAATTGGAAAAGATCCTAATCAATCTATAATCAAGGCTATAAGCAAGGAATCAACTAGCAGGTGAGGTAGTTTCGAATGGGCTAGGAGGCACACAAAGCCCAAGGTCTAAACCCAAAAGGTAATCTCTATAAATAGGAGGTTAACCTAAAAAGTACACATTCTTTATTCATCCTATTTACTATTCAGCCTCACTGTGCACACACCCCACTTCTTTTGGCTAAATGCCATATTCATTGCACAGTGATCCTTATAGATATCTTGAAGAGTCCTTTGATCTAATATAAACATACTAGTCCATTGAGGCTAAACATCTGTGCTCTACAACAGAACATTGGCGCCAACCGTGGGAACAATAAACTTCGATTCCCAAACGACCAAAAATGGCCGCAGCTACCAGAAGCCGTAGCCAGATGCTTTGGCAGGAGCAGTTACCGGAAGATCCACTGCGGCAAAATCAGGAGCGAACAGTTCAACATGAGAACTCGATTGTTCTAGATTATAACCAAGTGCTAGCAGAGACTGAGGATGACACAGCCGATACTGCAACTTCCCCAGTATTCGCAGTGATTCCTCAGAATGGGATTGCCCAGAAAATCCAGCCACAAGTCCAACAGCAAGACCCTCCTCCGTAGTTTCAGATCGAGAACCCAGACATTCACCTTTTCCAAAACACATTGGGATCATTGTTAAGGCGAATGGATGAGATGGAGCATCGTAACCATCTTCAGAGACAAGAGGATATCTGACTGCTACAATTGTTGGAACAAGTCTCAGACGGATGAAGGACCCTATTTGTGAAATAAACCGGGATGTAAGTGGCCCTAGCCGGGCTAATATACTTGTTTGTAATGCAGACTGGGATGGGAGTGGCCCAAGTTGGGTTAATGCCTCCGCTTCTGCTCACGTGGATGTTGAAGGTCTTTGTATAAACAATGCAGAAGATAACTTGGACCGTCAAGACCGAGTCCGGATTCCCGAAGAAGAGATGCGGAGAATACAGTTACTAGAGGAATGCCTTAGCCAATTTGAGAAGCCTATCTGTAATGTTAACCGAGATGCAAGTGGCCCCAGTAGGGTTAATGAGCTAGATTTGGTTGAGCTGGATTTACGAGAAGAGGACAAGATCTAGAGACCGAAGCCGGATGGAGAATTAGAAGATCTCACCCTGGGTATGGAGCTGGGGCAAGTCACCAAAACTGGAAAAACACTGGTCCCCATAGTTCGAGCTAGTTGGAATACTTTCTTTAGAAGAACAAAGATGTATTTGCCTCAAAATCGTTAGAGATACTCAGGGTGGATCCTGAATTTTGCTGTCGTAAATTGGCAATCCATCTGGGGTCCACTCTAATGGGGCAGAAGAAAAGAAAGCTCGACCCAAAGAGGGGGGAGGCCCTGGGGCAGCACGTGAAAAGTTATTAGAGGTTGGCTTCATTTGGGAGGTACAGTATACCACTTGGTTATCCAACGTGATCGTGGTGAAAAAGCAGAATGGGAAATGGAGGGTCTTACACTGATTTGAACAAGGTGTGTCCTAAAGACGCGTTTCCAATGCCTAATATAGGCCAGTTGGTTGACAATTCATCCAGTTTCCAGTTGCTTTCTTTCATGGACGCGTATTCTAGATACAACCAAATCGCCATGCATCCTAAGGACCAAGAAAAGACGGCGTTCATCACTGAGAAGGCAAATTACTGCTACAACATGATGCCTTTTGGTTTGAAGAATGTCGAGGCAACGTATTAGAAAATGATAAATAAAATATTTGAAGACCAACTCTGGAAGAACATGGAGGTGTATATTGATGACATGATCGTCAAGTCAGTAGAGCTAGCCAGCCATGTCCGAGATTTTCAGCAAACATTTGATAAGCTGAAGGCCTACCAAATTCAGTTAAACCTGGCCAAATGTGCATTTGGGGTCCCGGCCGGAAAGTTCTTGGGTTTTTTGCTAACAAACAGAGGAATTGAAGCTAACCCGGATAAGTGCAAAGTCGTGCAGGATATGAAGGCTCCAAGAAACAAAAAAGAAGTGCAACAATTAAAAGGGAGATTGGCTACTTTAACCAGATTTTTTTACCAAAGTCAGTAGAAAATGCTCTCCCCTTTTTCAAATTGCTAAAGAAGGAAGTTCAGGGCGGATGGAACCTTGAATACGAAGCCACTTTCATGAAGATAAAGCAGTGTCTAATTGCTCAGCCGGTCTTGTCTAAGCCGGAGCTGGGAGAAATTTTGATTTTGTACTTATCCGTGGTTGAAGAATCGAAAGCGCTTTGTGGCTTTGGTCGAGCAACATAAAATGGCCAAGTACCAGTCTATTTCGTAGGGCTCTGCAAGGCTCAGAGTTGAGATATCAGAAGTTGGAAGTTTGCCTTACTCACTATTGCAAGACGGCTCTGCCTATATTTTCAAGTTCAGCCGATCGTGGTTGGGATAAGTCAACCAATCTGGCAGGTGCTCCATAAATCAGATTTAGCTAGAAAAATGATTAGCTGGGCGATAGAGCTATCTGAGTTTGATATCGCTTATGAAGCTCGGCACACCATTAAATTGTAGGCTTTGGCCGATTTCGTAATAGAGCTAACCCCACCAGGTGAATGGGAGTCGGAGAGGCAAAACCTGGAAAGTGTTTGTCGATGGCTCATCAAACACGAAGGGAAGCAGAGCTGAGATTATAGTAGAAAGCCAAGAAGGAATTTCAATGGAGCACTAGCTCTGACTCAATTTTTCAACCTCTAATAATCAAGCCGAGTATGAAGCCCTTCTCACCAGGTTACTCCAGGCAAAAGAAAACGGAGCCAAGAAAGTTCACGTTTCTACCGATTCTCGGCTTGTAGCGGTACAAATCAAAGGAACTTATCAAACCATGGGCCCCTTTCATAAAGTGTTAGCTCTCAAGTATGTTTTGATGATAACAACAATTAACTAATTGAATAAGCTTTAAGATTTTAAATAATATGAAATATCTCTCTAGAATATGGCTAAATGAAAAGATCCAGAATTCTCGAGAATGGTCCTTTTATTCACGAGAATAGACATGTAGTAATCACAGTCTTTGAATTCTTAAGAATTAAACTCGATTCTCGGTATAGATATATAATTCTCGAGTATGGGTCATTCATATTCTCAAGAATACCAACCTAATTCTCGAGACTTCAGATTCACTGTTTCATTGAAACTTCTCATGCTAATTCTTGAGAATGAACATTATAATTCTCAAGAATGTCCTTCTCTGGTAAGTTATTCAATTACACTATCAATTCTCGAGAATTGAGAATTGATTCCCGAGAATGGCCAAGGAATTCTCGAGTATGATAAGTTAACTCTTGAGAATTCAATTGTAAAGGTTTTGTCAATTATTACTAATTCTCAAGAATGGTCATCGATTCTCGAGAATGGTCCATCCTAATTCTTTGATGATCTTCTCTGATCGAAAAGATTCTCGAGTATAAACATTTGTACTCGAGTATTATCAAAGCCAGTTTACCATGAGTTCCTGCTGAGGAATTCTTGAGAATGAGCTTATAAATTCAACGTGGCAAATGCATTAAATGCTCGTTCGAAAAGTAGAGCAACAATCGAATTAGATTTCGTAGCCAAAGGCGAAGTAATTCTTTTGAGGCTTACTTATTCCAGCTAATTCCCTGAACTACTCTTTGCACATATACATTAACAACATGTGCATTTAATGATTCAACGTTCGATTATTTACAAACGGAGTGAGCTGTGCCTAACGGAAAACTAAGAGAGTCACAATGGCTAGTTCGCAAAAGCATTCGACTGGATTAATGGCAAACACTATAAAAGCCCATCACATTCAATTCCGCCACCTACCGAAACTCTACGCATTCAATTCTGTGTTATCGTTATTGACTATTTCATTTAATATCTTTGATATTAATCGTTCTTCAGTGTTCATACTGTATCTACTCATGAGGATTCATTAAATATTATTCTCATTCTTGTTTTGATTCTTAAGGTTGTGGAACCTTAACAGTGGGTGTATTAATTACAACTTGTAAGGGAGAGTGGAGTCTGAGAGTGAGAGGACCATCCTTTGTTTACAGAGTATAATTGTTCTTGGAAGATAGTGAAATCCCAGGCGTTTTGGGGACTGGACGTAGGTCAGAGAGTTTGAACCGAACCAGTATAAATTGTCTTGTGTTCATTTCTCTTCTCTGATATTTTCCTATGCTCTTCATTGTTTATTTATCTCCGTGTACTATTAGCAAAAAGATTTTTGAGATCACCTATTCACCCCCTCTATGTGATATTCCACCTTCATTTGGTATCAGAGCATTAATTTCTCAGCTGGGCTTAACATCTTGAGAAAGATCATGGAAGGAATATTACCTTATGGTGCTTCAATCCCCAGGATTCAACGGAGAACACTACTCCTTTTGGAAAGCAAAATTCAGAGTGTTCGTGATGGCTATCGAGTATGGTCTCTGGAGAGTGATAGAAACCGAAGACTATGTACCTGTAAAGACTGAAGGAGGAATTACTGTTCCAAAGACAGAAGCTGAATTCGATGAGAATGATAAAAGGAACATCACTCTCAACAGTAAGGCTATCCTAATGTTGCAAAGTGCCCTCAGTCAAAAGGAGTACTTTCGTATTTGTCCACCGCAAAGGAAATGTGGAAAGCGTTGGAGATAGCATATGAAGGAACTTTCGGCATCAAGGAGAACTGCATTAGTACTCTAACCACAGATTATGATTTGCTTCGGATGAAGTCAGGAGAGACCATTGCTGAATTCCAACTCAGATATACTCATTTGACGAATACTCTGGCAGCTTTAGGCAAAATCTATGATCAAGGTCCTCAAGTCAGAAAGATTCTCAACGTTCTGACTAAAGAATGGGAAGCTAAAGTCACGGAAATAGAGGAGGCCCATGGGAATCAATGGCTTCGATTCTGCCTTATTTGGAAGTTTGTCTGAATATGAAAGTAAACTGAAATTCAAAAGGACTTGGACGATGTCAACAGTAGTCGAAACAAAGGC
The DNA here is from genome assembly GCA_019022655.1 of Acacia acuminata. Classification (NCBI taxonomy): domain Eukaryota; kingdom Viridiplantae; phylum Streptophyta; class Magnoliopsida; order Fabales; family Fabaceae; genus Acacia; species Acacia acuminata. The sequence goes on along the minus strand of JAFJYI010000324.1, from coordinate 115,871 downwards.
ATTGCGCTTAATGTTGTAAAAGAGAAAGAAGATAAAGACGAGGATGATGAGGACGATGACGAGATGGCCATGTTTGTACAAAGATTCAAGAAGTTCTACAGAAAAGAACGAGGCTTCAGAAATAGATTTCAGAAAGGGAGCTCAAACAATAAACGTGAATTCAGAGAGAAAGATCAAATCATCTGTTACGAGTGTGAAAAGCCGGGTCATTATAAATCAGAGTGTCCTCAACTAAAAGATAGTGATAAAGAAAAGAAGAAGAAGTCCTATCAATTCAAAAAGAAGGCTTATGTATAAGCTATATGGGGAGACGGGTCCTCAGATGAAGAAAGCGAAGAAGAAAAAGAAACTGTCAATGTTTGTTTGGTTGCTGAAGAAGAACTATATGAGAAAGATGCCGAGGTATGTGATCTACAACCTACATACGATGAGTTATTTGATAAGTATAATGAGATACAATCCGAATTTGAAAAACTTATGGAGGAATGTATATCCTTGAAAAGGGAAAACATGACTCTTAAATTACAAGTTGAAAACCTCACGTGTGAAAATCTTATTTGTGACAATTGTCTAGATTTGGAGAAAAGAAATTCGTATCTTACAAAAACACTTGAGAAATTCACTAGAGGTAGTGAAATGCTCAATGTAATTTTGAAAGCACAAAGGTTTAGGAACGATCGTTCAGGAATAGGATATAATCCCATTTTTTATAAACAGAAAGGCAAGAAGAAAATGGGTGGAAAATCCTATTTGAATTACTTTCGAAAAACAGTTTACTCTTCAAATCCATTTGCTCACTGTAATTACTGTAATCGAAAAGGGCATAGTACCTCATCTTGTTTTCACAAAAAGGATGGAAGAGACAAACCTGTTGGTACCTATCAATAGGTACCTAAAGGAACCTATGTTCCTAAGGCCCGAACTAACCACAAAGACCCAAGAGAAGATGGGTACCTAAAGCTTAAATCCTTTCTACTTGCAGGTCTGTTTGAGAGCATCAAGAATCAACAAGTGGTACATTGACAGTGGATGCTCCAAACATATGACGGGAGATGTAGACAAATTTGTTGCAATGAGATCTAAAGATGGCGGTAAAGTCACCTTTGGAGGAAATCAATGTGGGAAGATCACTGGCATTGGTGAAATCGGTGCAAAGGACGGACCTCAAATCAAAGACATTTATCTAGTTGAAGGTCTGTGCCACAACCTTCTGAGTGTGACCCAAAGTGCTGACAAAAACAACTGGATTATCTTTGACTTAGAAGAATGTCTCATTGTTAACAAAGATGATCTCCCAATTGACAAAGGTAAACTGAAGGTATTATTCAAAGCTCCTCGTAAAGGAAATTGTTATACCTTGGACTTGCCTAAAATAAACTCCGAAAAATGTTTTGTGAGCACCTTAGACGAAAGTTGGCTGTGGCATAAACGCTTAGCTCATGTTAACATGTTTCAATTGGATAAGTTGTTGAGAAAAGATTTAGTGATTGGTTTACCCAAGCTTCGTTTTAAAAATGATATGATTTGTGACTCTTGTCAACGGGGTAAACAAAACAAATCGTCTTTTAAAAACAAACCTGAAATCTCGACCAATCGACCTCTTCAATTGCTCCATATGGACTTAGTTTGACCCGCAAGGTTAAAGAGTCTTGGTGGGAATCTATATACTCTGGTCATTGTCGATGACTTCTCGCATTTTACTTGGACTATCTTCTTATCCTCTAAGGATGAAACATTTGATCTGTTTGTTGTATTTGCCAATAAGGTGCAAAACGAGAAAGGTATTTGCATTACAGCTATTCGAACAGATCATGGAAGAGAATTTGAGAATCAAGCGTTCGGAGAATTCTGTGATGCTCACGGGATCGACCATAATTTCTCGGCTCCAAGGACACCATAACAGAATGGTGTGGTCGAAAGGAAGAACCGTGTACTGACTGAGATGGCCCGTGCGATGTTAAATCAAAATCAGGCATCACAAGTCTTATGGGCAGATGCTATGAGTACGGCCAGCTATATATCAAACCGAGCATACCTCCGGAAGAAACTTAACAAGACCCCTTACGAGCTCTATAGAGGAAGGAAACCGAACCTGGCTCATCTTCACATATTTGGTTGTAAGTGCTTCGTTCACAACAATGGTAAGGATAATTTGGGAAAATTTGATCCCAATTCCGATGAAGGTATATTCCTTGGCTATTCTAATAGAAATAAAGCATATAGAGTTTTCAATAAGCGTACTCGTGTAGTTGAAGAATCGATACAAGTTGTATTCTATGAATCTAAAATTAATGATCCTAATGATGAGGAAAATATTTACAGGAACCAATTCTTTTCGAAAACTACTCCTGCCTCTATTGAAAATCCAGAGGATGTTTTTGAAGCTGATCCATAAAACAATTTAGAAAATCCTGATCAATCTCAGCCTAGAGCTTGGAAATTCATTCGAAATCATCCTCTGGACAAAGTAATGGTGATGTAAATCAAGGAGTAAGGACCAGGAATAGCACTTTAAATGAAGTAACTTTCTCTGCATTCATTTCTCACATAGAACCCTCAAAAATTGACGAAGCCCTTTCAGACAATGATTGGGTGATAGCAATGCAAGAGGAATTACATCAATTTGATAGAATTCAATTTTGGGATTTGGTACCTAGGCCTAAGGATCATCCGGTCATTGGCACTAAATGGGTATTCAAAAACAAACGTGATGAATCCGTAATTATAGTCTGTAATAAGGCTAGACTAGTTGCCAAAGGCTATAATCAGGAAGAAGGAATTGATTATGAGGAAACGTATGCTCCAATTGCTAGATTGGAAGCAACACGCGTACTCTTAGGCCCCATTTGTTACAAAGAAGATTTGGGGAAGGAAAGGAAAGGAAAGGAATGGAATGGAAAGGAATGGAAGATTAGGAAGGAACTTTAAAAATATGAGCCGTTTGGTACACTAGGGAAAGGAAGTTAGTTGAGGGAAAATAAAATGTTTGGTAGGAAGAAAAGGAAGTTGGTTAAGTGGTAAGGAGAGGTCAAATACCAATAATGCCCCTAAAAAATAAAACAACCACACTATCTTCATTGATCTCATCTGCTACCTTCTTCCTCACTCTCATTTGTGACCTTCTTCCTCACTCTCATCTGTGACCTTCACTTCATCGTCAATAGTGACGCGCCCTCTCCTTCATTGTGACCTTCACTTCTTCCCATTATGCCCCTATAATAAAAAATGGAGAAAATGATTTGACTGACTCAAACGTACGTTCGAACGATGGCGTTAAGTTCAAACGTAATACACTAAAGTGAGAAAGCGTTCAAACCAAAATTTTGACAGTAACCAAACTTCTGCATTAGTTCATATTGGAACAGGACAACATCAGTTGACACAAGCACCAAACACCGAACCCGAATGCCCAACCCCAAGGAGGTCCAAATAAGAAGATCAAAATATGAGTAATGTATTAAACCGGCTTTGAATCGAGAAGAAGGAAAAAATTAAAAGAATAATCTTAATCAACAAAAGAGGACATAAGTGTAGACAAAAAAGCGATATATACAACCAAAAACAGAAACACCCAGGCCTGCAAAATTCTCTTTAACAACCACTTCTTGACAACAATGTCAAATCTCCATCCCCGAGGAGAAAATTACACAGCAAGCACACCTCCGAGAGTCTAGAAGAGAAATCACCCAAAGAGATGTGATGAAATCTGCAACAAAATGTGGCCCAAGAGATGTGATTTTTATAGGGCATTTCTGTCCCAATTTTTTAGTCTCCCCGGAAGATTTGAACTTTCCTCCATTTTCGGATGGAATGGAGGTTCCTATGTTTAAGGGAAGATCAAGGGTTGGGCGGAAGATGGTTTTTTCGGAAGGTGTCTTTACTCAACGCATTTTGTAATGGAAGATATGTAATCTTCCCTTTCCTTCAGCCCACTTTCAGCGTAACAAACGGGTCCTTAGCTTTTGCATGTGTGAAAGGATTTAAACTCTATCAAATGGACGTTAAGAGTGCTTTTCTAAATGGTTTTATTCAGGAAGAAGTGTATGTTGAACAACCCCCTGGTTTCGAGGGTGTTCATCATCCAGATCACGTGTTTCGACTTAAGAAAGATTTGTTTGGTTTGAAACAAGCTCCCAGAGCTTGGTACGGAAGCAAGTTTCTACTTGACCAGGGATTTGTATGAGGAAAAGCGGACACAACTCTTTTTATAAAAACTGATAAAATGAATGATGTGTTATTAGTTCAAATTTACGTAGATGATATTATTTTTGGATCAACTAATGAATCTCTTTGTGAGGATTTCTCTAAGATTATGTAGGGTGAATTTGAAATGTCAATGATGGGAGAGCTTAATTACTTCCTCGGGTCGCAAATCAAACAACGAAAGGATGTGATATTCATCTCACAAACAAAGTATCTCCGAGATTTGCTTAAGAAGTTTGGATTGGAGCATTGTAATGGTGCAGACACCCCAATGAGTTCAATGGCCTCACTGGATGCGGATGAAGAAAAAGGCAAGGATTTCAATATTACTAAGTACAGAGGAATGATCGGTTCATTACTCTACTTAACTACAAGCCGGCCGAATATACAATTTAGTGTTCGAATGTGCGTGAGATTCTAATCGGCTCCTAAAGAATCACATGCCGAACATGTTAAGAGAATCTTTCAATATCTCTCCAATATGAAGGAATTAGGACTTTGGTTCCCAAAAGGACAACAAGAATTCCTAGTTGCATACTCAGACGCTGATCACACAGGATACAAAACAGATAGAAAAAGCACGAGTGGACAGTGTGAGTTCTTTGGAGGTTCACTCGTATCGTGGTTCAGTAAGAAACAGACGACTGTGGCTGTATCTTCCACTAAGGCTGAGTATGTTGCTGCTTCAAGTTGCTATGCTCAAGTCTTGTGGCTCAAACAACAACTTCAAGACCTGGGAATTCATTTAAAAGAAATACCAATTCTCTGCGACAACACAAGTACAATAAGCTTGGCGAAAAATCCAGTTCAACACACAAGGACCAAGCATATTGATGTGAGACATCACTTTATCAGAGATCACATTCAGAAGAAAGATGTCAAAGTGATGTTCATTCCCACACACCTTCAACTGGTTGACATTTTCACAAAACCGTTGGCCAAAGAACAATTCATGTTCATTCGAAGAGAATTGGGAATGGTAAATCCCAATGAACTGTAAATAATCTTAATTTAATATTGTTAATTATGTTTTGATGATTAATAGAGACTAACTTAAGCATCGGAGTCTCTAGATGATGTTTTTCAGCTTCCTTTGTTCTATAAGAAGAAAACAAAGATTTACAGAGTAAGGCAATTCTCAAGAATGATTTTAGCATTCTCGAGAATTGTAGTGAGGTTTGCCGTAGGCAATTCTCAAGAATGATTTTAGCATTCTCGAGAATTGTAGTGAGGTTTGTCGTTGCAATTTTTTAGTATTCTCGAGAATTGACAAAGCATTCTTGAGAAATATCGGGGTTATATGACTTTTCTAAGAGCTGCAGGGATTTACTGTTCATTTTTAAACCATAATTCTCGAGAAGTTTTAAGGACCTCTCGAGAATAGAGAAGTAAAAAAACTCTTAGTTTACATTTCTTAATGAGCATTCTCGAGAATCATCAAGGGACTCTCGAGAATTGCAGATGAAAAGATCTCTGTCACCTCTGTTTAACAAGTCCATTCTCGAGAATTCTCTTTGACCTCTCGAGAATTGGCGAGGAAAAATAGCCCAAAAGTCTCACGTTCTCAAGAATTACGTGAAATTCTCGAGAATTGATGTCCAGAGAAAGACTTATCATAGGATTCTCGAGAATCCACTCAGTCCTCTCGTGAATCGGCGATGAGGACAAGTATTGCATTCTCGAGAATTACATGGAATTCCTGAGAATAGCTTGAGACCGATAGTATAACAGCATTCTACTGGATAATTCTTGAGAATTAACCTGGAATTCTTGAGAATTAGCGTGTTTTCAAATACTCTTTAATTATGGATATCTCGCAGAATCTCAAGAATCATCGTTGGATTCTCGAGAATTGTATTCCAACAAGAGCATCTTTATTACACTACCTTCTCGAGAATCATAGCAAGATTCCTGAGAATGGGCAAACCAGGTCCTTCTCCTTTTGTTTTCGGATTCCCGAGAATTAAAAGCAATTCTCGAGAATATAAGACAGTCCTAGTTCCGCCAAAAATCATGTCGTTTCATTTTTTTAACTCTTCATAAAACCCTATTTCCCTATTCAAACCTCGCCTCTGTTCAAATTCTGGGCTCCTGTTTCATAAAGCTCTCGAGAACTCTGAATCTCTCATTCTATTTTCATCTTCATCTTCGACTACTGAACTTCAATTTCTTTCCCAAATTTGTCAACTGTGAGCTATCTTACATTTTCCTTTTCTCCCATTAATCCTCCTTCGGTTTGTCGAACTTCCCTTTCTCAACTATCCTACATCCTCTCCAAAGAAATCTCCTGAACAACCACTTCCTAAGAAGCCCCGCACAAAATTTCGCCCTAAGGTTAAATCATCTGGGCCTAACGAGTCGAAGTCCAAAGGCATTGTTATCAAAGAATCCTCTTGACCGATGCCATCCGAGTCAAAATCCAAGGAGATCATTGTTAAAGAATCCTCTCGACCTGTCACTCAAACTCAAACACATTCTCTGCCAATAGAAAAAGGGAAAAGTCTCCACACTTAGTCTACTAAGACATCCGACTTGTATGAGATGATCATCCCCAATTTCATAAACTCAGATCAAAGAGCATGGAGGACAGACCACAGAAACCTCCTCATAAGCATCCTGGTCGTCAGAAGCATCCCTCAGTTAGCGGCACTCAACAATCATTTGGCTCCAAGCTCATCAGGCAGAAAAGCGCACTCCATTGCCCTCCTGGTTTCTGTCAAGAAGAATTGGTAATACCATATGCACCATCTTTTTGGACAAATTTTGAGAGTAGACTGTTTTGTCCCACTATTTATTTAGACCTAGAAGACTTCAGAACAAAATGCAATTTGGATCTGTCTCCCTGGTTAACCTCATACATGCCACTGCTAGGTATCACCACCCCATATTCTCCTCTGATAGTGAAAGTGTTTTATTATAATATGATTAAGACAGAGGAAGACAATGAGACTGTTCTAACTACTTCTGTTAAGGGAAAGTAGATTAGGCTTACTTCTCAGATTCTAAATTCATTCTTTGGTCTTCCTGACATACTTGATCCTCCTACACTTTCTGAAGTTGAATGTTTCAAAACTCTCTTTCCAAATGAGACCTATGATGGCAAGCCTCTAAAATTCAAACCCTCTCGTATGTCTGATACATATAGAGTTCTTTGGTATCTCTATAGTCGTAATATAATCAATAAGGAACAGAGCTTCATGCATTTTATGCTCAGAGACTATGAATTGATGGCTTCAATTATCACTATGGAAACTAGGAATCTGGGGGAATTGGTCATATCCGAAATGTCTACCTTTATCTCCACCTACCAATCTACCAAAAAGAATACCATTCCTTATCCAAATCTGGTGTCTCAGATTCGTGGCCTCAACAATATATGGTATTTACTGGAAAAGGAAAACGTATCCTTCCCTAAGCAATTTACCAACACTCATCTTTTGTACATGAATATTTCTTTTACCGAGGCAACAGGGAAGAAGAAAGATAAGTGTTCCCCCAATCCAAAACCATCTTCTTCTAAGCAACCCGAGGAGGCTCAATCTTCACAGGCTAGTACTACCTTTACCCCTGCTTCCTCATTCACTCAAGCTGCCATTTAGCATAATGTTGAACAGGCTGTTGCAAGAGGAATGGCCAAAGGTATCTCTGACGCCATCAATCCACTGTATGATAATGCTAACCAAGTTACTGGTCTAGCAAACCAACTTCAAAAAGTCACTACCACCATTCTTAAATCTCTTGGAACTGAGTTTGACAAGTTAGCCAAACATATCTCATCTAGTTTCCAAGTTTGTCTCAAAGCTCAACAAGACTCCACAGAAACAAATTAACTTCTAAAGTTCGGTCTCTCCGGGTCATGTCCATCGTTGGATATGTCTCTCGAAGGATTGGCTCTCAAGAAATATTCACACCGCTCATCCAAAGATCTACATCTCGCTCCTCGCATATGTTCCTCCTTCTCGATCCTTCATCATCTCGCTATTCTTCCTCCTCCTTCCGTTTTGGATGATGACAAAGGGGGAGAGAGTGTTGAAGAAGAAGAAGAAGATTGGAAATTCTACTGAGTTGAAGAAGAAAAATGACAACTGATGTTGATTTCATTAAGTAGTCTGTTAGTAGTTGTTTCTTTTGTTGTGTTTTTGATTTGCTAATGTTTAGATTTACTAATGTTTAGCCTTTGAACTCCTGACTGATGTTATTTTGATGATGTTCAGCATTGACTTGCCCGATAATATGTAAGATTCACAGTTATCAACTGATGCACAAGATTATGTCCGAACAAAATAACATTTCACAGCTGATGATGTTGGGTCCTTCTTTTTCTTCTCCTTTGAGTTTCTTCATTTCCTTAAAATGTGGGGGAAATAAGGTCATATTCTGATAATGTTGAGCATTTTGAATGACTTTGTGTGAATTAAATGAATTAGCTATGATTTATCCTCAAAGATAAAAACTTTCAAATCCACTTCTTCACATAAATGTTGTCATCAACAAAAAGGGGGAGAATGTTAGCTCTCAAGTATATTTTGATGATAACAACAATTAACTAATTGAATAAGCTTTAAGATTTTGAATAATATGAAATATCTCTCTAGAATATGGCTAAATGAAAATATCCGAATTCTCGAGAATTGTCCTTTTATTCACGAGAATAGACATGTAGTAATCACGTGTCTTTGAATTCTTAAGAATTAAACTCTAATTCTCAGGTATAGATATATAATTCTCAAGTATGGGTCATTCATATTCTCGAGAATAACCAACCTAATTCTCGAGAATTCAGATTCACTGTTTCATTGAAACTTCTCATGCTAATTCTTGAGAATGAACATTATAATTCTCAAGAATGTCCTTCTCTGGTAAGTTATTCAATTACACTATCAATTCTTGAGAATTGAGAATTGATTCCTGAGAAAGGCCAAGGAATTCTCGAGTATGACAAGTTAACTCTTGAGAATTCAATTGTAAAGGTTTTGTCAATTATTACTAATTCTCGAGAATGGTCATCTGATTCTCGAGAACGGTCCATCCTAATTCTTTGATGATCTTCCCTGATCGAAAAGATTCTCGAGTATAAACATTTGTACTCGAGTATTATCAAAGCCAGTTTACCATGAGTTCCTGTTGAGGAATTCTCGAGAATGAGCTTATAATTTCTTGAGAATGTGTGATACCTAACTCTGTCTTTTTAAATCTCGCGGATCAATTTCAGGAATTCATTGGGTCATCGTTTAATCTTGTTTAATCATATCTGAACCTATCATTATTATATTTAATCATGCTTTTCAAGAAGTTTTAGATGATTAGTCAGTTTGAACCAAGCATTTGAACGAAAGACAGTCCAATGTGGCAAACGCATTAAATGCTCGTTCAGAAAAGTAGAGCAACAATCGAAATTAGATTTCGTAGCAGACGAAGTAATTCTTTTGAGGCTTACTTATTCCAGCTAATTCCCTGAACTACTCTTTGCACATATACATCAACAGTATGTGCATTTAATGATTCAACGTTTGATTATTTACAAACGGAGTGAGCTGTGCCTAACGGAAAACTAAGAGAGTCACAACGGCTAGTTCGAAAAAGCATTCGACTAGATTAATGGCAAACACTATAAAAGCCCATCGCATTCAATTCCGCCACCTACCGAAACTCTACGCATTCAATTCTCTGTTATCGTTATTGACTGTTTCATTTAATATCTTTGATATTAATCGTTCTTTAGTGTTCGTAGTGTATCTACACGTGAGGAGTCATTAAATATTATTCTCATTCTTGTTTTGATTCTTAAGGTTGTGGAACCTTAAGAGTGGGTGTATTAATTACAACTTGTAAGGGGGAGTGGAGTCTGAGAGTGAGAGGACCATCCTTCGTTTACAGAGTGTGTAATTGTTCTTGGAAGATAGTGAAATCCCAGGCGTTCTGGGGACTAGACGTAAGTCAGAGAGTTTGGACCGAACCGGATAAATTGTCTTGTGTTCATTTCTCTTCCGATATTTTCCTCGCTCTTCATTGTTTATTTATCTCCGTGTACTATTAGCAAAAAGATTTTTGAGATCACCTATTCACCCCCCCTCTAGGTGATATTCCACCTTCATAAAGTACTTGGGAAAGGTAAAAGAAGTCATGACAGATTTTGACAAGGTGATTATCGTCCACATCCCAAGAGGAGAAAATACAATGGCCGACATCCTATCCAAATTGGCTAGTACGAAGAGCCCGAATAATCATCGGACAGCGATCCAACAAAGTTTGTCTGAGCCGAGTTGTGTCATGGCCATCTCAACAACCGACAATTGGAGAAAACCAATTATCGACTACCATGAAAGAGGAGTCCTCCCCAATGACTCGATTGAAGCAAAAAAGTTGGTTTGGGAAGCAGCCTTACATGCGGTGGTGGATGATCAGCTCTATCGTAAAGGTTTGCATTCTCCAATGCTGAAGTGCCTGAATTCTGAAGAGGCCAGCTATGTTCTAGCCGAGATCTATGAAGGCATCAATGGGTAGCACATGGGAGTCAAGGCGCTGCCCCAGAAAGCCTTACGAGCTGGCTATTATTGGCCAATAATGGAGGCAGACTCGAAGGACCATGTGCAGAAATGTGACAGCTACCAGAAACACGTCAGGATAATATGGTCTCCCCCATCAGAGTTAAAGTCTATCTCGGCTCCATGGCCATTTTTTAAGTGGGGCGTGGATCTATTAGGACCATTTAAAGCGGCTTTAGGACAGTTGAGATGGCTCATAGTAGCTGCCAATTACTTCACCAAATGGATAGAAACGAAACCGTTGGCAACAATCACCTCAGCTCAAGTGCAGAGATTCTTTGAAAGAAACATCAAATCCCGATTTGGGATCCTGGTGGAGGTAGTCATGGATAATGGAACCCAGTTTATTGATAAGGGTTTCCAAGAAATGATACCCGGCTTCCAAATCAAGTAACACTTCGCTTATGTAGAACATCCCCAATCCAATGGGCAAGCAGAGGCCGCTAACAAGGTCATCGTAGATGGATTGAGGAAGCGGATGGAAGAAGCAAAGTCCAATTGGGTGGAGCAATTGTACTATGTCCTATAGGGTAATCAGACCAACATTCAAACATCAACAAAACTCCCTTTAAATTAACGTATGGATGTGAGGCTATGATCCTGGTGGAGGTTGGCCAACCCTCATGGAGGAGAGTCAAGGCCCTTTAAGAAGAAGGGAAGAACAGTGAAGTGCTGGCAGTAGAGTTGGACCTGACTGATGAAATCAGAGTCACGACACACTGTCATGATATGGCCGCAAAACAACTCGTCGCGGCCAGAAATAATAAAAAAGTGGAGCCTCAATCATTTGAAAAGGGTGACTTGGTGCTTGCTTCGAAGAGCCGATATAGGCAATAAGAACGCTAGAGATGGAAAGCTTGCTGCAAATTGTGAAGGCCCTTACCAGGTAAGAGAAAATATCGGTAAAGGAGCTTATATGTTGGAGACCCTGGAAAAAAAAGGCAGTCAAGAGAATTTAGAAAGCGAATAAGATGAAAGTATACTACAGTTAAAGTTGAGTTCCAAGTTAAAATGACTATGTTGCCAAGTCTATTTTAAATTCCTTTTTAGGAATCACATTAAGACGACTATGTCGCCAAGTCTATTTTAAATTCCTTTTTAGGAATCACATTAAGACGACTATATTGCCAAGTCTATTTTAAATTCCTTTTTAGTACTCATGTTAAGACGACTATATTGCCAAGTCTATTTGAAATTCCTTTTTAGAATTATGTAAAGATGACTATGTCGCCAAGTCTATTTAAATAAATGAATTCAAGGTAAAGAAACCCATTTTCAGTTAGAAGAAGCTACAGTGAAAGGCCCACGTGACTGTGATGCATCAAAATTGTTTTTATTGGATAATAAAGTGAACCGTCATGTTAACCCTGATTAGATCAAAATGTTTAAAGTTTTGGTTAAAGAAAAATGAATTTGAACATATGATGGATTGCCTTTACTCCGTTGAATTCTAGTCAACAGAATGTAATGTGATAGGTTAATGAAAATCTTCACAAACATAATACCTGGTTATAATACCGAACGGATATCCAAGCATATTTTGAGCAAATATTTTTTACTCTGGCCCAGTCATTGAATAGAACCCTGAATTTGGGTTCATAAATGAATTCATCATTACAGTGAAAATCAAGCTCGGAGATACATCTAGGCGGATAATAAATAAGCGATCAACAATTTGCGTAAAAACTAAGTACTTTCCATTAATTGTTGAGTTGCTTACATACTATGAATTGCAAGAAAATAAACGGTTATTAACCCAGGAAAAATTGTTACAAAACTAAGGGGCGTTAGTACTCCGAGCAAGGCAATACAATCAAAACTGGCATCCCAGCTCTTCAACAAGGTGGAGCTTCAGTATTCGGTTCTACCGGGTTTGGAATTTCGGCCTCTTCACCTCTTTCCCTTTCTTGGTCTCCATCTAAGCAGTTAATTGGTTCATCAACGCGAAGGGGAAGGGGAGGGATTAATTTCCCATCACCAACATAAGCTGTATAATGCGCCCCTTCAAGGTCCAATTCAACACCGGGGTTTAGAAGTTGGATTCGCTCCAGAGCATTGTTAAAAGAGTCTGCCACGCCGCTTTTAAATCAGAGATATCAGCATGGGCAGCTTTGAGCGCCTCCTCATTGTCTTTTATCCTTGCCTCTAGCTCCTCATGCATTGTCTTTACCATGTTCAATGCATTGAGATCCCTCTCACAAGTCTGTTGCTTGGGAAAGAGATATGATTTCACTTTCTGAAGATCCTCCTGGGTCTACAGAAGCTCTTTATGCATGTTGTCCTTCTCGATTTTGACTATTTGCAGCTCTTCATGTGTTTTGTCCTTCTCCTCTTTCATTACTTGCAGCTCCTCCAGAGCCTTGATTGTTTGTTCATTAGCCTTGTCTTTCTCTGCAGTGATGTGCTTCGATCTGCATGAGCAGTGGCAAGTTTGTTTTTAAATATGCCACAGTTTGGCTCAATGTGGAGGCCTTCAAGGCCAAATTTTCAATCTCCTGAAGTTCTTCAACCTCGACGTCAGTGAGGCGAGTTGGTTCGAAATAGTGCTTGGGGGGACAAAGAGCAATCAGAAGTTCTTTAGTAACCCCAGTTTCCTAAATAATGGACCATGGCAGCTAGCCAGGAGGAGGAGGAGGATCTGGAATAACAAGTTGCTCAGAGATCTGACCAGTAGGGTTTAAGGGAGGAGATGTAGGTGCGACTTCTTGATCAGTCGAAGCAGAGGCACCTTTAGCTTTCTGAGATGGAATTTTCTTGGTGACCTTTCTTTTCTTGGCCGGGTTAGTTTGGACGGGTTCAGGGGCTGGGCGTTTCCCGCTCACCTCTGTACCCGAGGATTCTCTGTCATGAATATGTTGGGATCCGTACAACGCAGCGGATTAAAAACTTACGGATCCAATCCCGAGGATCACTCAGATGCGTTTAAACCAAGGCTAGGGAATCCGGATATTACGTTTGGAGAATTCATCTGCGTCTCGTTCTTCCTTGAACAAGTGGACTACCTCCTCGATCAGCAGAAGGCGACTCTTAGAATCGTCTTCCTCTACTAGTATCCACACGAACAGTCCTCGAACACGGCTACGGCAGCGTGCTAGCGCCTCTTGTGCGTCTCTCTCAATTTTCACTCTAGGGTTTTTTTTCTCACGGCTTTCGAATATGCTCAAATAAAAACCCCGTAGGTTTTTCTAAACCTTCGTCATTATTATATAAAATTAATCCTCATTAATTTTGAAATTCAAATTTCAAATATGGATTAAAGTACATTAATTAAATCAATCAGATCTGATGTAACGTATTTAATCCGCATTAATAGCTGATTTGAAATTCAAATTTTGAATCTAGATTAAAATAAATATATTAATTAAATCCATCTAATAGATCTAATCAAATCCATTTATTTAATCCAAATTAAAAGCTTTTCGATTTAATTTATCTCTATAAATTAAATCGAGAAATAATATCTATCTATTTAATTTAAATTTGAGATACTATATCTCAATTTAATATTAAACAGATATACGATATCTTTATTCAAAATTAAATGAGATACAATATCTCTATTTATTTCAGATATTTAATTTATCAAATAAATTAAATACAAAACAAATATTATATATAATATTATAATCTCCATTACTAATATGTATATATATCAATTTCAAATTTAACATATATATATATATATATATATCCTAGATTAAATTCGCATTCATTTAATTTCAGATCAATCGAGATTCAATGAACTGACACATTTGCTCGTGTTGGATTATTCTTGTGTGCGACCTAGAGCCCATATGAGATTGGCAAGGGCCAACACTGTCAGACCCACAAGTCGCATGCGGCCTCTAGCAAGACATTGCGACTACCCAATTCACATGGGGATCGATGACACGATACAACCTATTGTACAACCATGTCACGTCTCTTTTGTCACGTGATAATTTGGTCAAGGATGAGGCATGGATAATGTCAACTTCCTTTTCTTGACCACTACTTTCTCGATTCTCGAGTAGTCTAATAAGTGAAATGGAAACTCATTTCCATCACAGTATGGCCATACATTTCTTAGACTCACTCATCAAGGGGCCCAGTATTATCTCTCCACAAATGTGAGAGACAAATTCCATCTTGACCATTCACATTCCTCCACATGAAAACCACTGATCCCGATCCTAGCCTTTATCATCACCCGGTCAAAGGTGACTTTTGACTAGGTCAAAGACCAATGACTCATCTTGTAGGAATCCATGATGATCTCAGGTCATAGGGCATCGTGACGTGGTTATACATGAGATAAGCTTATGACTTAATCCATACAGCTTTCTCATAGTGGGTCGGTCTAGCACCTTGTACTCTTACAAGTGCCCATGACTTTGATTCGTATCTCCATACCTCATCAAAGTCATACTTGTCTTATCTGATCTTCGCTCCCGCGTAGATGACCGACTAGGGACATTTAGGATATCATCTATAAGATATATCCAAGGATCAGTTATCACTGTAAACATGCGAATGAAGTGATAACTTAATGGAGAACAATGACTTGCCCTAGGGCATAATTTCCAACAAAAGAACCACGTTAAGATAAGGAGGCCGTTTCCCCATTTTCCGAGCAATAAGATAGAAAAATAATGGTCAAAGGTCATGATTGTTATTCACCTCACAGAATGCAAAAATAAAAGCACGCAATATAGATAAAAGAAAAGTCATACTCGCTATCGAATCCAACCCGGCAGGAGGTTGAGGAATCCATTCGGCCGAGCTAATAGGGCCGTGTTCCTGGATCATCCAAGAATAAAAGACGTCGTTTTGGTTTCAGAGTCAGAAAAGCCCTTTTAGGAAGAGCGATAGGAGGAGTGAGAAAATTTGTGATGGTTTGGAGTCCAATATAAGGGAAACCTACCTCCGACATCCCCGGACTCGAGGGTTTTAAGAAACCAAGGTTGCTGTCCAGGTTCGGCAACAACCTTGAAGAAGCCAGTTTTGAAATTTTTGAAGCTGTCAGTGAAAACTTTAAAAGGTTTCTGGCCTGAGGCACCCCAAAGAGATGTCCAAACCTTTTCTTTTTGATGGATCATTGCCGGCACGGGCTAGATGGGTAGTAAAAAAGAAGACTGGAATGGTGAAAGATAGTTGATGATGATTACAGAAACACTCAAACGCAATAGCAAAAGCCTAACCATTGGGATGAAGCTGGGAAGGAGCAAGATGTAGATGATTTAAGAGCTCAACTTGGAACTCAGAAAACGGAAAGCGGACGCCGAGTCAGGTTATCAAATCCCGGTAAAAGAAAAAGTGTGGATCATCATCCCTTGCCCGGTGGGAGCAAACGGATTCATATCCTGGGGAAGGCGACGAGTGTAACCATCTCCATCACGAATGGGAAGCTTGCCAAGCTCACCCACGGCAAGCATAGACCTAGTATGCAGTGCTTCGTCGGTGACCCATGGATCTTTGTCCAGTGCAGTTCTTGCGAGATTGGTGGGACTGGATTCACCCGATATTGATGCCTCAGTTTGGTGTGAAGATGAACTCATCTATACCTATAGAAAAGAGGTAAAAGTCGAAAATAGGAGGCATACCTGAGTCATAGGAGCCACTATGTAAAGACAAAAAAGATGGCCAACTAAGAGACTTTTCTACAACAAAATAACCCCCGCCGCCAATTGCTGGGACGTTGTAGGAGGCTAATTTATGCCGGCAAGAGGCTAAAATGACTCGGCTTCGAAGTCACGATCATTATTGACGAGATCAATGGTTAAATAGCAATAAGCATTGCACGGGTCGATGAAGTTCCCCGGATAGGATCTCGATCTAGCTTGATGTACACTCTTTGACGAGGAAATTTGAGAAGCCGGGATAGGTGAGCTATGATCCCGACTATGGATTCTAGATGGACGAATAAGAGGTCTTGGGTTTGTCACGTTCAAATCATAGTTCTCACACGGTTGTGTTTGGGCTCTTTTTCTACTCCCACTACCCCGGGATTGGCGAAGCAATGCCTCTTACTTCTCTTCTTTGGTTCGGGGGACTCCCCAGAACCAATACAGTGCTCCAGGAGGAACTTTTTGAATCAACTCGTATTCTTCTTCTGGAATGGCTTTACCATGAATTGAAAAGGGTAAAGGGTACTTTTATCCATGGATTTGCAAGAATAAAAACCAAGATTCAAAAACTATTAGGATAGCTTAGTTCAACCGTTTCAGCCTATTGGGCTCAGAAAGGAATTCCTAAAGAATCATTACAGCTTCCCAAGCGCATTTGTTTAAAAAGCAGGGATAAAGGGATGAGCATGACAGTGGAAGTGCAAAGACTAAAATCAAAGTGGCAAAGGATTTTGAAACTTAAATGCCTACCCAGAAAACCCAGAAACCCTAAATGCCTACTCAGAAACTAAATGCTTACCTAGACTCAAAGAACCAGAAAGTAAGGTTTCGACAGCCACAGTCGAAGGAGCAAGAGTAAACGTAGATGAAGTAAAGTGGAGAAGGAAGCAATATGAGTACTTAATCTTAGAAAGGTTGTTGGAGGAGACAAAGAAATGCAAGCAGGAGTACCAAGAGAAGAGGGTTCTGGGGAAGCAAGAGTTTTCTGGGAGAACGAAGACAGATAGCGTCAGGTGAGAAGTGGTGAGAAGAGATGAAAAATTTGAATATATAAACATTTTGAATTCAAAGAGTCAGGGGCAGCAAAGACAATTCACACGGAAAAGCGCACCCCCCAAAAGTGCAATGATGACTGATATGAAATGACGTGGGCATTAAATGCCCACGATTATCAAAGGTGGTAGAAGCGGCCACTACGCGTGAAATGGCGGTTGTACTCCATGACGATAACAAACATACAGCTGTCAAATTGTCAGCGGTATAGGCAAATGGAATCCAGTCATATGCTATTATCTTTTCATGATATCCCGGATTGGGGGCAGCTTATGGCGGAAAGGTACAAACTTGACAATCCGGCAATTCGGATGAAGATATAAGGGAAATCCCAGCCATCATGAAAAGCAAAACTCCGCATGAAGTCAAGTGAGTTAGCCATGATGGCCAAATCTAGGAACGTGGATAAACTCATGACCCAACAAATATGGAAAAGAGCAGTTTCAAGATAATCAACCCAGACCACGTGTATGGGGGAAATTCAATGAATCTGGAGTTCGACGAAGCTCGGAGAGTAGCTGAGTCAGAATCGAAATGTCAAGTAAGCTGAACGACTTGGACATAAGATTCAGGTTAAATAAGCAATACATCCCAGTAGCTTAGAGACCTGAACTACCGAGGTGGGGGGCAAGTGTTATGGACTCATCAGAGGCCTATTCATCACGAGGCCCAACAAGGGCAATTTGTACCAGAGTCTCTACATAATCAGGGAAGATCTTAATTAGCCTATAATCAAGGAATCAACCAACAGGTGAGGCGGCTGATGAGAACAAATAATACCATGTTTTCCCTATACTAATTGGCTGAATTGAATGTTAAATCCAAGCTTAACCATAGATAATCTAAGCAAAAGGGCATACATTCATGATATAGGGACTAAAGAGTAGAAATCATTTGCATGTGCTAAGAATGGAACAATTTACTGTGTTTTTTTAGGGAAATCGTATAGCAAGGCTGATACGATGCTATAGCATTTTGACAGCAATTCGAATTGCAATACAAAGCATCCTGATTGCTATAGCAAAGTAGAGGAAGCAAGGCTATGTGATATGTTTTCTCGACCTTTTTACCCGGATGATTTCGAATAAAATAAAGGACAATATTGACAGGTAGGTTGCTAACGTAACAGAATAGAAGATGCGGAGGATCGGAACTGAAAGATTTGGAGAATCCCGTAGAGTCAATAGAAGCAATCTACTCGGATCCAAAGATATGATAGATTCCAACAGATTAGGAAAGGCCCAGCTCGCTGTGACTTAAGCCGCAAGAAAAGACTGATTATAAAAGGAAACAGCAGAGCCAACCCTAACAGAGTCGGAGAGCCCTGGAACAAGATTTTGACTTTCGGTAGACTCAAGAGAAGAGTGAGAGATTTCGAAGAGCACGATACTTCCGACCGCCCAAAGATCCTTTCACACGCAGTGGCGACGAACGAAGAAGACGTGGAGTGGTGACGTGACAGGACCTCGACCACGTCGTCGGAAATTCCATCAAGCTTTCTGTTTTCTATTCTTTTTACCTTTGTTTTATTGATCATGGGTTATTCCGTTAGTGTCTCTGCTTTTTTGTGTGTCCTCGTCGGTCATGAACTAAACTTTATATGGCTGGACGAGGATGAGTCTTTAAGTGTTGAATGAACCCAGCTTGCGGCTTAATTCAATAAATTTGGTTTTCGTATCGGTGTGCTTATTACTAGTTGGTTAACAAAAGTTAAGGGCTAGATCTGTGGCCCCAGCTTACTGGCAAGGAGTTCGGGTTAGACCTCTGAAAACAGTGTTTGCTAGGCCGCTCGTGCACGACGTGACCTATTATTGTAGGCTTCAGGAATGGGTCTACCTCTCATAACTATTACACCCTGAGAGTAATGCAGGTCTGACTAGAAAGTTTCCATAGGAATATGGAAGGAGTATAGTTAGTATCAAATGTATCGGACGCGGAAACTTCGGTAGATTATAGTGGTGAGTTAACCAAATAGCTTTGCGCTCGGTATCTATGTTGTAGCAATTGCGGAAGTCAGACAAGATAGATGCTATAGCATTGGGATAGAGCAACCGGGGATTGAAGCACTTAAGGATGATTCTCGAGTCCACCCTAACTTCTCACCGATATCTTCTCTCGTTCATAGATCTTTTGTTTACATTTGCTAGTAGCATAGTCATGAAACCCCTCCACCAAATATATCTATTTTCTGTTTTCACAACTGTCATAGCATCGGTGCGTCACTCCTCGGTATCTCAGTCTCTGTGGGACGATACTCTACTTTCACTTTATTGCTTGTTCGACTAGTTCACTTGCCATCAAGGAAATCGACCAACAGCGGCTACGCATGGGCCAGGAGGCGCACAAAGCCTAAGGTCCAAACCCTAAAGGTAATCTCTATCAATAGGAGGTTAACCTAAAAGGTATACATTCTCTATTCATCCTATTTACTATTCAACCTCACTATGCACACACCCCAACCCTTTTGGCTAAACACCATATTCATGCACAGCGATCCATTACTCTCTTTGGTATCTTCCTTATGGATATCTTGGAGAGTTCTTTGATCCAATATAAACATACTAGTCCATTAAGGCTAAACATCTGTGTTCGACAACAGAACAGTTCCCAAACAATAATCCTTTGAATAAGCCTTTAACTGGATCAGGGGAGTTCTTGTAGGACTTTAGGTCCTCCATAATGAACGCCTTTGAGTATGCTATCAGCGTGCATGTGTACTTGGCTAAATTTGTTTAAATATATTCTATGTTATGATATGTAATCCCCTTCCATAAGGAGGAACAGTGAGGTAAATTGACAAAGTACTCGGCAAGGTAACTCATTTTAAGTCGTCATTTTGGAAGTGAGGTTTTGCAAAGTTATCATGTGAATTAGTTCCCAAAATTTTGCAGTGTTATACTAAACAACCAGAGCCTTAAAATAAGTCATATATCGTAATTTTTGATGTGTAGATTAGAAGATATGATTTTTTTTAAAGTTGAGCCAGAAATCTAAAAAATGTCATGAAAATTCCACAAACCAGCTTGGACTTAGAAGAGTTCTAAAAAAATTCTTTTTACTAGTACCCAAATCTTAAATAAAAAGTTTTAAATCATTTTGGTCTTTTAAGGGTATTAAATGGGTTATAAGGCTAGATCGTGCTATAAGCATGTAACAAACCAACTATATATATAAGCTTGAGGATTTTCTTATATATACACATACCTTGGAGGCTATATATAGACTTAATAAAACACTACATCTCATCTTTAATATAAGATATTGTTCATAACCTCTTCCTTAATATAGTGTAAAAGGTACTTGGGGCTTGGGACTCCGAAAAAGTTTTTTCCTTATCTTTGTTAGTTTAAATTGCATTCAAGTGGGCGATTCTGCGTCACTGGAAGGAAGGAAAGAAGTCAAAGGTAATAAGCTTTACTTTGTCTTTGCAACGTCTGTCCTCTCCGGTGTTTCTTTTTTTTAAAATATTTTTAAGAATATCCAGGCAGAGCTGAGTTGGAAGCCATTTTTGCCACGTAGGAATGAGTTACATGTGTCAAGGATAAAAATAATAATAATAATAAGGAATTGAGTCATGAGCCATGAGTAAGTTAAAAGTTCAGAAATGAATTACAAGTGAGTTAAAAATTAAAAGACCAAAATATTAATTTTCCTAAGAAAATATTACAGGACAAACATTGCTTAAATGGCAGAACACTCAAATTGTAGTAAACATTTAAGCTTCATATCTACTAGTTCTATACAACTTGAAGGACTGAAAATATGGTTTGAACAATGGTGAGAACAAGGAGGATGACGCCAGCAATAGAGGCCACAGTACGCCAAGGAGTATTGCAATAATCACGTCTTAGAGTTGCCATCATCTTGTGCCTACGATCTTGACAATACTCATTCAACCTTTTCGAGATATCAAGGTACTCAGAATTGAAGGTCTCTAGAATGAAATTAGTTGGAAGACCATTAAACAATCTAACAACTTCATTGGAATCTCCCATAAAGCTCTTGACTATTTCCTTCTCAACTAGGAGATCCACATCTTTATGTGTGTCAATGAGGGCATCCAATACAATAGCATAATCAGTAATGTAAGAAGCATGAGGATAATGACACAGTTCTAATGCTATCATGTTACGAAACAAAATGTCAGTTCTACTATCCACTTCAATTTGTGGAATTTCAAGATTATGTCCTGAAAATTTCAAGTCTAATAAGCCTGACGACATGTTGTCAATATTACTATTCTTCAACTTTATGCCTGCTTCTTTTAAAGCACTCACATTGTAGGATAGAAACTCGCTTATTGAGAATGGATTCCTTGGAGGCATTATTCTTCCTTGCAAGTGAAACAATCTAAGAAGATCTGTAAAATGCATTATCTTAATATCAGGGGTAGGCTCTAAATTGGGAGGGATAATAGAAAACTCATTAATAAAGCCCTCACACGTGCATTTGAGAAATGAAGGGAGGCTACTGCAACGGTCATGGGGAAAAGCTTTATTGAATATCTCTTCAATAATAAAGAATGGGAGTTGATTCTCAAGTAAACTCAAATCTTCAAATATAGAACTCACTAACCATGGCTGTGACAATTTAGCATCATAGTTGTCTTCCACATAATGCTCCTTATCCACCATGAGGAAGAGTTCAATGATGAAACCAGCATCCATTAATGTCATTTCCACAAGTTCTTGTTCAGTAAGTTTAATAGTCTCTAGATAAGAAGCACGGACTTTCGGCTCAAAATGTCTTACAAAACAAACCAAATCATCCAGGCTTGACATAGCTTTCTGAATAAATCTTTTGAACACTATTTGCTTATGTTTTTCCATGTCTTGAAGTCTCTCATTGCCATAATGAAAGGGGCCAATTGAAACAACTTTTGGTGTGTAAGCCTCTTCTTTAAGACCACGAAGTGTAATTGGCACCCTGTAGATACAATAGTCCTCTGTCAAATCACCATCTCCGCAATCTTGAATCCTTTTTTTGATCTTTATGGTCACCTCATCTTCCACCTATGAAGTTTGATTCATAATACAACCAAAAATTACACAAGCAATACACACACACACATAGAGAGAGAGAGAGAGTCCCCTATTCCCAAGAAAGAAAAATTTTATTACTCCTCCAGTTTTAACCCAAGACCTAGTTAACAGGGAAGCTGATCATAATCCTAAATGTAAGACACATTTTCCATATTTACCAATCTTTTCTTAATTTACCCTTATTAATAATCCCTCAATAATAATCAAGTAAGCGAGAGATGAGGTAATTAAGGGAAATAGTTGTTTTAGAAAAAATATATCTTTTTAAATACCTTAATTTAATCAAATTAAGTAAATAAGTCTTACATTAAGAACCTTAGACAATACAATTGAACAAAGAGTACAAGAGGGTGCATACGTGTTGTTGTTGATGAGTCTCTGAGGCTTCCGGGTGAATCTGAGTTTGTATTGCTTCTGGTTCCATCAAAATAAAAACTTAGTCAAGAAAGTCGAATTGCTGCCCTGAAATCACAACACTAACTATTTCAATATTTTCTGACGTTCTATGTAGTATATATCATGAAAAATTCAACCCCATACAATCCAATTTATAAGTGAAGAACGAGGTTTTCGGGAAACTTCCTTATAAATTAAATATTAATACAGGAAGTCTATATTAGAAAGCAAGTTGAATTATTTAAAATCCAAGTTAGTTGGCTTGTCATCTCCATTACAACACGGTTAACTTTTTTTATTGGTTGATAGATTAGTAGGTTTTTTGTTTGACCTGAATAGATTAGTGGGGTTCGAAGCAGTTAATTGATTTGTTGGCTTTTTGTATTAAATATTAATCACCGAGCCATGTTTCACACTCACCAACCAGAGATGGATGGAGTGTTTTTTTTTTTTTTTTTTTCTAAAGAATCAATCCGGTGCTTTTGATGGAGATTTTAAGCATCATTCACAATATTCAAACGCGTCTAAGTTCTTAATTATATCTCTATGTGTGTGTATGCGCAAACGGTAAAGATTCCTTCATTGCTGTGACTAATTGGCCAACTAGTATTTTCTTTTATGTCAGGTTAGAAGGAAGTAATATTCTTGAGAAAGAATGTTTAAAATACCTTGAAAAGTGAAAATGATAGCACAACTACTAAAATTAACAGCATAAAAAAAGATTAATATGCCCTATGTAAACTATATACTTAATTAAAGTGCCAAACAAGTTTTTTGGAGAATAAGGAATCAGGGTATGCTGGATGAATTTTATTAAGGGTTAAGCTGTGGATATGTCCTAGTAGTTTTTTCTTAAAAGCAATGTTGTCTTATAATTTATGTTTTGGAATCAATATTACCCCAAAAGTATTAAAATGTTTAAAAGTTTCCCAACCCTGTTACAAAAAAGGGTTCAAATATACTTTTAGTCCTTACATGAGGTATACTTTTGGTCTCTTAATTTTATAAATTATACTTTTGATTCTATATTTTTAACACCATTAATGTTGCTAATGGAAATTATTAACACAAGAACTCAAGTTATGACATTGTGTAGCCGACAAAACATATTTAAGTTTAAATTTTTTAATATAATATATTCAGATTATTAAGCAAATTTTTTTAATACAATTGAGGTTTTGATATTAACTGCTTCATTAGGTTTTTAGAACTTTTCAATTTATACATAATTTAAATTTAAGGTTAATGGAATTTAATTACACAATTATCACTTGAGTTTGTTGCGAAACGTTATTCATGAACAACATTAATGGTATTAGAATTATAGGACCAAAAATATACCTTTAAAGAACAAAAAATATACTATAACTTAAAAACAAATTAATGTTGATTGTTAAAAAATTATCGTTCACACTCGACCATTAACATTTTTAATGAGACTAGATAACATTGTTCCATTTTAATACTTCCAAGTTAACTTTGAACACAAACAACTTTTGGGACAACATTATTGCTCCAGAGCAAAAAAATTCAAGGGCAAATTTACACATTAACCTTTTTATTAACATACTTGCAACTTGCAATATTTTGGACTGGATAGAGGGTAAAACCTAGCAAATAAGTATTTAAAAAAAAAAAAAAACCAACAAATGAGCTTTTTCACATGGTATAAAGGTAGCTAGATTAATAAGTTCAGTGAGATCATGAAGCCTAGGAAATAAATACTCCCTCCGGTCCTAATTATAGGAGCAAATTACCAGAATTTGGAAGAATTAAGGAAGGAAGTTAAATTAGTTAATTATATGTATTTTCCTAAAATAACCTTACCCAAAGTATTTTAGAAAAAGGACACCTAGTGTGAATTCTGGAATTATGTTGCTTTGACTACGGAAGATTGCCGCGATGGTCACTGCATCCAGGGTGAGTAGAATCATGCATCACATTCAATCATCGCCCAGATCATGGCTCCATCCATTCTATCCTTTTTATCCTTAAATAACAATGGTATATATTAGTAATAAAATTAACAACAATAATCAATTCATAATAATTGAAATCCGCTGCAGCACACGTCAGGTTTCGTCCAATAAAAATAAAAAATAAAGTAAAATATCTCACTTGATAGAATATAAGCGTGTTGTGAAATTAATTATTATGAAAGAAGTATTAGTAGGGGTGATATAGGAAAAATATGACAAAAATTTCTCAAAATTATTTTATATAAAAAAGTATAATTTAGGTGTATATGACATTAATGAATTGCAAATATTATTTACTTTATAAAATATATAGGTGTATTATTAAATTATTATTGTCTTTAATTATTATTGAGAAAGTATAAATAGGGGTATTATAGGAAAAAAAATTGACAAAAGTTAAAACTTGCTCTTATAATTAGGACCAAAGCCAACTCCAAAATTTGCTCCTATAATTAGGACCGGAGGGAGTACTAAGCAGATACTCTTGGCTAGTTATCAAATTCACAAGGCGAGAAGAAGTCTGAGACCAAAGGCAATTGAACTCTTGTGAAGACGGTTCGGTTCCTCTGTTTGGTACGGTTTCTCCACATCCCTCCTTATTCCTCATTTTTTAGTATTAGTTAATATCATAAAATATATTTTTAGTACCAATCGATATCCTAAAATATTTTTTTTAAGATCCTAAAATAATTTCTTAAGATCATGAAGTATTTTTTTTAGTACCAGTCAATATATTGAAGTATTTTTTTAGTATCAATCAGTATCTTGAAGTATTTTTTTTAGTACCAGGTCGATAGTAAAATATTTTTCAAGATCCTAAATTAAGATCTTGAAAAAATATTTGAAATCTTGGCCCGATATTAAAAAGTGCTTGAGATGGGACGATCAAGATTAATTCAAATCAACAGTCTAGATTGGTTGAGCAGAAAAATCAAAGGTGGAGATGAGATGAGGAGAGATGATGAGAATATAGGATGATGAGAGGATCCAATTCCTATGAAGACTTAGGAACCATAAAATCAAGTAAGCGAGAGAGATTAGGTAATTAAGGAAAATAGTTAGGGCATTTAAGGGGGAAAAAGTCATTTTAAATACTTTAATCTAATCAAATTAGGTAAATAAGGTAAAGAATACAATTGAACAAAGAGTACGAGAGGATGCATACGTGTTGCTGTTGAGGAGTCTCTGCGTCCTCCTGGTGAATCTGAGTATGTATTGCTTCTGTAGTCATCAAAATCAAAACTTAGTGAAGAAAGTCGATTTGCTGCCCTGAAATTGCAACACTAATTATTTTAATATTTTCTGACGTTCTATGTAGTATATATCATGAAAAGTTCATCCCCATACAAGCAAAAATTTCTTTTATTTTGTTCTGATCTTTTGGGTAAAAATTTGTCATGTTAGAAGGAAGTAATATTCTTGAGAAAGAATGTTTAAAATGCCTTGAAAAATATTCTTTTTCAAGGATATACTACTTCCTTCAAACATGAAAACCAAAAAATTAAACCTTTAATAATATCTTTAGTAATCCAAAATAAATGATTTAAACCACATTTTATTGGTAAAAATATCTTATAGGACAAAAATCTTAAACTTTTTAAATAGAAAATTAATTTTAAATTCGTACAATAACCAACAATCAATTAATTTTAATAACATCTCCATTAACCAAAAATTAATCGGTAAAAACATCACGTAGGACATAAATCTTAAACATTTTAAATAGAAAAATTAATTTAAATTCTTACAACAACTGAACAGAAAATCTAAACTAATTAAAATTTACTATTAATTATTATCTACGTATATATATTTTTATATTATCAAAACTCAACATTCTCCTAAAATCCTAACTTAAAGTTTTCATTAATCAATAAAATATATTTAAAAAATATATATAGAATAACCTTGACAAAGAAAATTTGTTAAAATAATTTAGTTTAGTGACTGGTTTTATAAACTTACCTTCGATCTTAAACGGAGAAACCGTACCGAAAACGCGCCTGCGAACTCTGAATGCTCCAACCCAAATTTTCCAAATGACGAAGGCTGATTGTGAGGCTATATATCATACCCCTGACGGCCACATTCAATAATGGGGGTAGGGTACACGTGCCCTTTCTGACAAAAGGAAAGGCAGCCTTTTGACAAAAGGGCCATGCTGCCACCTTTTAAATTTTGTTTTTGGGTCGTTTTTTTTTTTTCAGATTAATTTCTTTTATATAATTAAATTTTAAAAATAAAAATTAGGATGTTACGGTACGGATGATGTGTTGAAAAATGAACTAACCTGATAGAAGTGCACAATTATTTGTGGGGCTAGCTTTTTATTACTGCCAGAGGGATTCCCTCAAATTGTCGTCCCGCCCACTAGAATAAGCAAGATTACAGCTGGGAATAGAAGTGACTGTTTGGTTTAATGATGAAAATTTAATATAAGCTTGTCTGAGCCGAAAAAAAAAAAATGATGATGAAGCTCATTTACACCACCAAACTCCAAGCAGCCCTTAAGCATAAGTAACAAAAGGCTTGTAATATCTTAAATTTTTGGACTAAAAAGTTGGAAATAAAAGCTGAGATAAGAAGCTTCTAGTGGGTAGAGTCTAAAAGTCTTAAACTTATTATGAGATGAAGCTTAAGATAATTATTAAAATTATTTTGGACTTTGAAAATTTGGGAAGATTATAAAATAATATTTCGAGGATATGGAAATATTATGGTGGAATCAATTATGCGAAAATATAGCCTGGATAAATGGTAAAATTAATATCTAGAACTTAAGACATATTTTCCCATAAATTAAGGACAAATAGTTAAGGAATATTTGTAAATGATATTTTATGGGCTAGAGAAGTTAATTAAGAAAGGAAAGTCCTTATATAAAATTAAGGATTAATTTCTAACATGCATCTAATATTTTGCAATTAAATTAGTCACGAACCTAATTACAAATAAAAGCCTTGTAGGAAATCAAGTGAGATAACTATTTATTTCACAACACATAAAACTCATTCTTACAATTTATATTTCCAATTCCATTGGCCCAAGAACCACTTCGTACATGCAGCACTTGTTTTGTCCATTGGATAGCATAAGCCCAACAATTAAACTAGCCCATATTCTATCTTTCATTTTTCCATTCTCCAGCCCGACGTGACAATTAAAGATAGCAACTAGATATATACATCCCTATTCCTTAGCTTCAAATCAGTTGGAAGCTGCTGCACGAGATCAGGGGGAAAAAAAAAACAGATCACGGAAACCAGCGACGCCATATCTCTTGAGCAGCACATCCCATCTGACCGCACCCAACAGACCTTCCCATGCTTCTCGAGTAGCACATCATCCCCTCACATCTTCTTATAACTTCAAACCAGATCAAAACCGAGAGAAAGGAAGAAACCGAGAACGTTGAGAGAGAGAGATAGAGAACGATGAGTGATGGAGACGGTGTGATTCCTTCATCCACATCTTTTCCTTCTTCCATTCACGAACAGGGACAGGGAGGGTGAGATAGAGAGAAAACTGAAGCAAGGAGAAAGAAAGAGAGACAGAAACGTGAGAAACAAAGAACAAGAAGCAAGAACGAGAATCAACAACGAAGGATCAAATGTTTGTGCAAGCTTGAGGAATCAAGCAAGGTGAGTTCCTCAAGCCTTTCCCTTCATGTTTTCATGGTTTCTACACGTTGGGTTTGTTGGTTAAGAGAAGAAAACGATGGAAAATCGAAGCACCCCTGTTTTCAGATTCAAAAACAGAGCCATATTGTGTGCTTCTGTTTCATAGGCAAATGTCCGTGTTTTTCCACAAAATTTTTACAGTAAATATTAGACATCTGAACCTTTAAAATGAGTGAAAACCCAGACAAAACGGACATATAGATTGAGAGATATGATTTTCCAAAGTTTAGCCAAAATCTGGAACGTTTTCTGCACTCCCAGTGAACAGTAATTTTCGAGCTTTATTTTGAAATGGCAAACATTTTCTTTTTCCTTGAATTTTTTACAGTAAATATTATATATCTCAAGCTTTCCAACGAGCCAAAGAAAACCTAAATCGGACGAGTAGAATGAGAGATATGATTTTCCAAAGTTTAGCCAAAATCTGGAATGTTTTCTGCACTACCGGTGAACAGTAATTTTCGAGGTTCATTTTGAAATGGCAAAAATTTTCGTTTTTTCTTGAAATTTTTACAGTAAATAGTATACATCTCAATATTTCCAAAAAGTCAAATAAAACCTTAAACGGAGGTCTATAACTCCAGTTATGATTTTTGGAAGTTGAGCTAAAAATCTGAAAATTTATGGTATGATTTTGGACAGTAAAATGACATTAGACTTCGAACCAAGTAAACCTTTGAGTTTTTACATGAAATTTTCCATTTAAATAGTAGACACATAGAGGTTTAATTTGATAGGTAATTTGTCGAATTCGATAAGTATTTAAGGAGTTATGGTTCCTCAAAGATTAGTCAAAAAATCTGGGAAATTATGGACATTGTTTATGTTTTTCGAAAGTTGGGAATTTTCTCAGTCATAAATCAACTTGGTGACTTTAATTTATGAAAATATACTTATCAAGGTTTTAGTAGAAATTGGAATCACTCCATTTGGAGTTGTATCGGTGCAGTTATGAATTTTCTAAATTCTCAGAAAAGTTAAAGGCTGAATTTTTGATAAGTTTTAAAATAGTCACACAAGGTATTAACTTGTGCATAACCTTCAAAGTAAATGTTTGTTTTGGATAACTTGACTATTAAGGGTTATAAAGACTCTAAAGTGACAAGAACAACCCTTCTTAACATTTTTAAAGGACATAATACTTAATAAAAAAGATAAATAAATAATAATATTTACTAGGAAGGGAAATTAATAATTTCCCATGATCTTACTTTAGGACATTGAAGAAGTCCGAATTTCTAACATCTGAGACTGTAGTTATACAGGCGAAGTTGAGATTGATTTTTGGCGTGTGTTTGAGTCTCTTGGATTAGGAACAGTGTGATAGTAGTTAGCTTCGGCAAAAGGTAACCACTTTACACTTGTTATGTGTATTAGTATGTTGTTTGTGAGTATTTTGTGAAATGATTATGAATATCTTGATAGAAATTGACTTGTGGAACCTTATTTATATATATATGAGAATGATTTTAATTACATGATATGAACGGGAAAATCTTGGAAAATCCCTGTTGAGCTACTTAATTATTGTGATAATTATGGTAAGGGTTGAATTGGGAAGAATTGGAGTAATTTATTCCACCACGTGGTGAGGCCTCCATTGGTGCACGATGGTTGGCTTTCTATTGTCCCACCTGTTCAATGAGGGACTGGCCCACTAGTTCAATGAGGGCATACGACACCCCACATGTTCAATGAGGGAAAAGGCCCATGGTCCTATTATGTCTTTGAGGATTTTGGCCGGTCCTCATCACATGACTAGTGAGCTTTTAAGTAACCAGGTAACATGGATGTAACTTAGCCCTTTAGTCAGAGGAAATAAGGCGGTTTGGTTGGATTGGTGGGAGGCATCTTGGGAATTGTGTTAATGAAAAATTCTAATACCTAATTTATGATACATAATTTATTATATGAAATTTTGTAATGTGGATATTGGTGAATTATATTTTTAATATTTTGTTATATAAATTGTTCCACTTGGCACCTCACTAACATATTAGTATTCGTAATAAGTTGGA
Source organism: Acacia acuminata (assembly GCA_019022655.1). Taxonomy (NCBI): domain Eukaryota; kingdom Viridiplantae; phylum Streptophyta; class Magnoliopsida; order Fabales; family Fabaceae; genus Acacia; species Acacia acuminata. The sequence continues at coordinate 85,349 of JAFJYI010000324.1, read as the reverse complement.
CTAATAGTTACCCACATTTTTCGGTAATAGTTCCCGTGTAGGTCCATCGGAGAAGACCTCGGAAACTTAGGCTACTTCTACCGAAAGTAGTGCTTCTGTCTTTTTGGTTTATGTGGGATGATTGTATATTGCCACGTTATGACTCATTTTGCATACTCGATTTACTTTTGTATATTTTGGTACATGATGGAGCATTACTTAGTTGTTAATGAACCCTTAATTAGTTATTATGTTAAGTAAATTTTGAAGACGCTTGTTTTGGGTTGTTAATATCATTAAGAAGAATTTCTTCTATTTACTCTATAGCTCCCTTTATTTATTTCTTAATGCAATTTTTTATGCTTTTTTGCTTAAAATTTGTACTTCGCATAAATGTTTAAGTTATTTTTAATAATGCTAACTTTTAAATAAAATATGTATTTAAATATTAAGATCATTTTTACATTTATAAAATTATTATTGTTACTTAAATATACTTATAGAAATCTTAACACTTTTATAAAACTCATCCCATTTTTCGTTATTATACATTTATAAGTTATTTTAATAAATGAAATTCTAATATAATCAAATTTTAATTTCTAAAGTCACTTGGATAAAAGAAAAATTCATCGAGAAATCACAGTCACCCAAAATCACTTTAACCAAAATCACTTCAAATCAATGTAACTTGTAAAATGATGTTCATTTAAAAGTATTAAATTGAGAGGGATAAACATACTCTATTAATCTTTAAATAAAAAGAAAGTACATATAGGTCTTTATATAGGTAAATTTAGAATTAACCTTAGAATCTAATCTAATTAATCAAAATAAATCAAATTATGATATCCTAAGACATAATATATCTATATCTAAGTCTAAGATATAATAAATAACAAATTTAATAAGATAATGATTAAATCTAAATAATCCATAATATTCTAACACTCTCCCTCAAATTTAAAAGTATAGGTTGATTATACCCAATTTACTTCGAAATCCTTCAAACTTCGACTTCCTTTGTGTTCAGTTTGTCTTAAAATTCTTCAAACTTTGACTTCCTTCGCGTCTCGTCTTTTTGTATGGAGCTCGATCAACGTGACGGTGACAGAGCAAGACGGTAGTATGTATCACCTCGGGAGCATATTGTCTCGAAACCTTTCCTCGAAATCTCTCGAATCCCATCAAGACCGTTAATTTTTTTAATCGTGACCGTCCATTGTCCCTCACCGCAACATCACCCTCCTTCCTCCATTCCTCCCTCCGTCCATTGATTTCATCCCGAACGCAGAATTTGCAAACCCAAAAAAAGGGGTTGGCTACGGTCCTCTTCCCTTCCCGTTCTCTTCCCATCCTCTTTCTTTCATCTCAACTAGTTGGATCGAAATCTTAACCATTCAGATTTCATCTTTTATAAAACTATTATTTTAAATATTTTATTAATATTTTATTAATAATTTAATATTTTATTAATATTTTTATAAAAATAGTAATAAAAAATTAAATTATTAATAAAATATTTAAAATAATAGTTTTATAAAAGATGAAATCGAATGGTTAAGATTTCGATCCAACTTGAGATGAAAGAAGAGGATGAGAAGAGAACGGGAAGGGAAGAGGACCGTAGCCAACCCCAAAAGCAATCACCAAAAAGTCTGAAACCCATTAAAACAACAATGGAGATTTAAACATTAAAACCATTTTAGCATCAACAGTTGAAGCAATCAAGATTTTTCAAGGTGGTGAATCAAGAAATGAACTCAAGCACCTGAGCTTTTAATGGAATTCTTAATGGTGAAGCATAAAAGTAACAAGCCAATCCAAAACCCAAGAAAAAATTGGGCGACAATAATTCCTAACGGTGAAGCAAGGGAATCAAGAAGAAGCCGAGAGTTCTGCCACTTTATGGTAGAAAGAAATCAAAATTTTGCGATCTGGTTGTGTACCCCTCTTCAAAATTACAGTTTAGGTGTTTGATTAAAGCCTTTAAATCACACACTTCACTCATTAACAAACCCCTAAAATACATATTGTTGGCTTGCAATCTTTCTCTCGATCGTGCTCGCACTCATCGGCGCTTGAGATATTTCATTCAAGGTGTCCTTGGTGACGCGCCTCCCGATATTTCATTCAAGGTGTCCTTGGTGATGCTTCGACCATCGTAGTTGTCTCTCCTCCTTTGCCGTCGGATAGCTTGCATAAGCATTTCGAATCATTCCTTCTGAATCATTCATACCCATTTGACCATTTCAGAATCTAAGAGTCGAATCTTATGGAATGTTGCAGCAAGCCGTTGAACTCAAATTAGCCAAGGGAGGAATAGAGGAAGGAGACGAGGTGTGGTGGCCTGGTGGGGGTGTGATGTTGGACGGAGGCTGGGAACAAGGTCGAGAGAAGGAAGGTGATGTTGAGGCTGAGGGACAATGCACGGTTACGATTAAAAGAAATCAACGGTCCTGATGAGATTATGAGAGAAAGGCTTCTGAAACAATCTGCTCCCGTATCACCTCTAACTCGTTGGAATCGAGCTCACGATTCCTTACTCGTTTGAATCAAAGCTTCTGACACACACCAGAGGAGTATATATTTACTCCTATTACTCCAATCCCAGCCCTCCTATACACCTTCGACACACACTATTACTACTACTCATACGTACTACTGTGTTTGAGCGAAACAACACATGGGAAACAAGCAAGTGTACACCTTCTGACACAAATAATTACTACTCCTACTACTGTGTTAAAGCTACGGAAAAAAATAGAGCCACTTTCACTTGATTGGTCTCATTAATCGCCAATATCCAATTGTGCGTAACTCTTTTATCTATTTACTTCTATTACTCCAACCACCATCACATCCGATTTGATCTGCTGGATTTAAAAAATATATATATATTAAAATATCTTCAACGTCTCATTTTTGAAAATCATATTACACATTTTTGTTTTTTATAACAAACGGTGAAAGTCACTTTTAACGTTGGTTAATGTAAGTAAAATAATCTGAATTGTATATTCTATTCATGCCTAAACGTTACATATATATACAAGATAAAAGAGTCTCAATAGTAATGGCTCATAATGACTATTATAATGACTATTAATGAAAATTATCTCTAATCCCTACAAATCAGGGATTCCTATAAATCAGGGATTTGATTCCTAACACTCCCACTCAAGTTGTAGCATATATGTTTATCATCTCCAACTTGTTACAAAGGTACTCAACCCGTGTCCCATTTAAGGCTTTCGTTAAAAGATCTGCTAGCTGGTCATTTGATCTTACATGCCCTATAGATACAACATTTTCTTTTATCTTGTCACAAATAAAGTGACAATCGATTTCAATATGCTTCGTACGTTCATGGAACACAGAGTTTGATGTTATATGGGACGCTGCTTTCTTGTCACACCATAGTTTCGTAGGTAATACTGTGGTAATGCCGATTTCCTTCATGAGCTTAAATACCCATACAATTTCTTGCACTGATTGTGACATGGCTATGTATTCTACTTCTGCACTTGATTTTGACACAACGCCTTGCTTTTTACTTCTCCAAGATATCAAGTTAACACCAACAAATACACAGTAACCTGTAGTGGATCGTCTTGTGGCCTTAGATCCCGCATGATCGGCATCACATAAGCATTCGACTTTAGTGTGCCCATAATCTGTATAGAGATGGCCACGGCCTGGGGAACCTTTCAAATAGTGCAAAATATGCTCTAAGGCTTCCCACTGTGCCATTGTGGGAGACATGAATTGGCTGAGTACATTGACCGAAAAGGTTATATCAGGGCGAGTTACTATTAGATCATTCATCTTCCTAATGAGTCTCCTATATCTCTCAGGATATGCAAATGGCTTCAGTTTCTCTAGATCAATCTTCTTCTTTGGGTCATCAGGAAGTTCATCCCACATACTATCATTTAGATCTAGGAACGGATTCGGAATTATGGGAATGCTACTTGGTGCAGCCCCAAGCTTTCCAGTCTCCTTTAACAGATCAAGAAAATACTTCCTCTGAGTCAAAAGATTCCCTTCTTTCTTGTCAAGACTTCATTACCAAGGAAGTACTTCAACAGTCCTAAGTCTTTTGTTTGAAAGTGGGAGTTAAGGAAGATCTTAAGCTTGAGATGCCAGCAATGTTACTCCCAGTAATCACAATATCATCGACATACACTACTAGAGGAACCATTCCTGCATTGGACTGTTGGTAGAACACAAAATGATCACTCTTACTTTGGTTTAAACCAAACTTTTTGACCACACCACAAAACCTATCAAACCAGGCACGAGGACTTTGCTTTAAACCATACAATGACTTTCGAAGATAACATACTTTCCGATGCTCCCCCTGAGCAACAAACCCAGGTGGTTGCTCCATATATACTTCCTCAAGAAGATCACCATTCAAAAATACATTCTTAACATCCAACTGATGCAAATCCCAGTGATAGGTGGCAGCCAAAGAGACAAGGAGACGGACTGAAGTAAGCTTAGCCACAGGGGAGAAAGTCTCAGAGTAATCAATGCTATAAGTCTGAGTGTACCCTTTGGCAACAAGATGAGCTTTCAACTGATCTAAGGAACCATCAGCTTTAGTCTTCACCGCTTTAGGTAGATCAACAAGGGTCCAAGTACCAGTCGTATCAAGGGCCATCATTTCTTCTTCCATCGCTGCAAGCCAACCAGGGTGAGTCAAAGCTTGGTGAAGGGTAGTAAGGGTAGAAATAAACTCAAGGGTGGTCTCAAGGGAATAGGAAACAGGGGACAATCATCGGTAGGACATAAACAAGGAGATAGGATAAGTATAATCAGCATATCACCTGGGTGGACAGGCAGGACGAGTACCTTTGCCGAGGGTTATAGGTAGATTGGTCAACGGAAGAGTTAAGAACAATGAGGTCAAGAGTGGGAGTAGCAGGGGTGGGGATCGCAGGCTCTAGGAGCACGGAGGCATGAATGGAATCTGTCGGCGAAGCAGTCACTGGCGAAGGTGGAGGAATGGCAACACCAGCATCATCAGGAAGATCAGGGGCCGGAGCAGCTACTGGGACTGGTAAGAGAGGAACACGATAGACTAGAAGATCGTCAGGTTCATCAACAATAGGGGATGACTCAGATAAGTTCGAAGACTTGAAGAAAGATGAAGACTCATGAAAGGTCATATAAGTGGACACAAGATAATGACGGAGGTCAGGAGAGTAACACCGATAGCCTTTCTGAACTCGAGAATAGCCAAGAAAGACACATTTTAAGGACTTGGGGTCAAGCTTACTAACACTCAAACGGACATCCCGAACAAAGTAGACACAACCAAAAATTTTGGGATCAATCGGGAACACCTTGGTGGTAGGAAACATAATGGAATATGGCACGGAACCACTAAGGACAACCGAAGGCATGCGATTGATGAGAAAACAAGTAGTAGACATGGCATCAGCCTAAAACGATTTAGGTACACAAGAGTGAAACATGAGAGCCCGGACAGTTTCTAAGAGATGACGGTTCTTTCTTTCAGCAACACCATTTTGGGCAGGTGTATCAACACATGATGATTGATGAAGGATGTCGTGACTATGCATATAATTAGTAAAGGGTGCGAAAAAATATTCCTTTACATTATCACTTCGAAGAATTTTCACGGGAGTATTAAACTGTGTTTGAATTTCAACACAGAAATGACGAAATTGAGTGAACAATTCAGAGCATTGTTTCATTAAGTAAAGCCAAGTAGTTTGGGAAAAATCATCAACAACGGTGACAAAGTATCGATAACCAGTCTGAGACAAAACTGAACAAGGATCCCAAACATCAGAATGAACTAAATCAAAAGGGGACACAACCCGTTTATTGACTCGAGGTGCCAAATGAACACGGTGGTGTTTGGCAAATTGACATGACTCACAATCCAAAGAAGACACAGACAAAAACTGAGGGTACAACCATTTTAGGGAAGAAAGGGACACATGACCGAGACAACAATGGACTTCAAAGGGAGATGTGTAACACCCCTGCTGTTGTAAATAGTGTAAGTTGTAATCGTTGAGAAACTAGTGAAGCATTTTGACTGTAATTGAATTGTTACTCTTTGTGTAATATCTTGTGATAAAAATATTAACTGAAAAAAAGGTGTCTGTATAGTGGGAGACAGGAAAGTGGACCCTAGAAAGGTCCAAAAGGGTCACCCACTTTGACCAGAGGAAAAGAGTCTCTGGCGGGCCCAGGTTTGGAAAGGCACGGGCCCAAGGCAAGATATCGGTGAGGCATAAAGCCGGTATAATGAAGTAAGGGCAAAATGGTTAATTCCTTGACTTTTGGGCATTCAATTTCGTTTTACATGAGAAGGGAGAGAAAAACTGATGCTTTTACCCTTACTTTGGTCCAAACACAAGACGCGGGACCCGCAGGCGATAAACCGATAAAAGGGGGACCGATAGCGACCGATTGGGGAATTATTTTTAGACAGAATGAGACAAATGTGGGGTCGCCTTGGAAAGAGGGAAGACGCCACATGAATATACCCAAACAGAGGAGAATATCTGGCAAAGTCAGAGAGAAGTACAAAAGACGCGTTTTTGGACCCGACGGGACCCGTTAAGAGCCGGTAGACCCCGAAATTGACCAATAAAGTGGAAGAATGGATTTAATTATTGGAGTTCAGATTTTGGGACATTCCATGCACATGAAATCTGCCCAAATTTGACAAAAGTTGAATATTCAAGCTTGGTCAAGTGAGTCAAAGCATGTGGGTCCAAAAGCTTTCTAGAAAAACATATGGGATAATTCATATAAAAATTAAAATGGGAAAATTAGATCATGGGCAGAAAAATCACACCATTTGTGCTTCTAGAAAGGTCCAAAAATCTGCACATGCAATTATCCAAGTAATTATGGTTAGTCTCTAACTAAACTAGAAATTTTAATTAGTTACATGAACTAAATGGTTACATTTAGGGATATTATTATAAAGCTTGCACAGCCATTCTCTTCCCCAAATTTCGTGCTCTAGCTGCAAAGGAAGAGAGGATTAGCAAGCTCCAAAGCTCAGCTCAAGCTCCCAACAACTTTGTCCACCAATCCAAAGTTCCGAAATAGGTAACTACCGACAACTCGAATCTTTTAAGCTTTAACTTTGGATTTTCGTGCAACTGGTTGGAGCTTGGTTTTAGGGTCTGATTTTGGAGTTTTTAATGGTCTAAAAGTGTTTAAAACGTGATTTTGTGTGGGATTAAGCCATGGTTTAAGTTTTCTAACTCAAAAAACCCAAAAATTCAAAGAAAAGGCTTGCTGCCAATGTTCTGGATTCTGGGTAGCGAAGCTTCAAAGAAGTTTTTAGAGCAGTAGAGATATTGGTTTGAGCTGAAATTTTACATGTGAAAATTAGACATCTGGGGCATCATTTGGATAGGTAATTTGATATATTTTTGATGCACCAATTGAGAGCTACAAATTTTCTAAGTTAATTCTACCTGCATCAGGGCGAAATCAGACTTAGGTGTGAAGAGTGAGAGACACGCCGAAATAAAAGTACGTTTAGAGTCTAAAACTATTTTTCATGGAACATAGACATTTCAATGGTTCAAATGGAGCTGGTCTCATATAAAAATGATGTTTTTGGAATTTATTAAAAATCCTACAAGTTGGATCAGAAACACTGAATTTCTGGAAAAATCATGTTGGGCTCGGTTTTGGTAGGAAAAACGTAGTGGCATTTTTGTAAATACTGAATAAGTGTATTTTAATGATATTTAGGTCGAAACCCTTGGAAAATCAGTGGGCCCAATAAAAGAGTAAGGACAGTACTCACCACACCAGGTAGTAACCATTTTACTCAGATATCTTTATGTGTTTTGTTGTATGTTTGTGTTTGCCATGTGTGTTTTTGCTCTGTATATGTTGTGCCAAATATGCATACAGTGTTGTGTGATTCCTAGCGTTGAGGACGTTCAGTCCAAGGCCGACCTTAATTGGCGGCTGTGCAGGTTGAGTTTCAGTCCGGGGCTGGCCTAGAAAGGGGGCTTTACGGGTTGAGAGTCCAGTGAGACCGATGCTTGCCTTGGTAAGGCAGCTGTACGGGTTCTTGGACCGTGTTATGTGTTTTACTGTGGTATGACCTGAATGCATAAATGGTATGTGTTTGGCATATTTCTGTATTGTATCTGGCATGGTAACTTACATACTCCTTGCATATTTAGTATTTGAGTATTGACGGTTACTCTGGGGGCCACTTTTGGACTCCAGACGCTTCTACAGCTGCAGGGGAGCGTACGACGAGAGAGGATCTCTATTGACAGGGTAGGGCCCAGTGTTGCTGTGAAGAGTAGGGAATGCCCTACCGTATTTTGTATTTTATTTTTGGATGACTGTATTATATTTCTGGGCTTTACTTTGGATTACTGTACCCTTAACCCTCGAGGATTTATACTTTCGTTGTTTTTACTTTTATCGAAGACAAAGAGTTAGTCCAAACCGGTCCTGCGCTCCGTCTCGCGTACTCGATGCATGTTAAAGTACTTAAAAAAATTAAAGGAAAGGTAATTATTAGAAGGAATCCCTCTAACCCGCCACTCGAAAGGGCGAGGCCGGTGGAGGTGTAACAAGATGACCCACCAGTACAAGCAACAGAACACGGTACCTGATCATCAAGGATGTAATGTCCACCGGATTTGTAGCCTCTACCAATAATCCGCCCCGTCAAAAGATCCTGAATTAAACAATGTCCACGAGGTTTCTCCTTATGTATTTTCTTTTATTATTTAGAGAAGTCCTCCTATTGGCTTGAGAGGATTTAAGGTTAGATGAGCCATATTGTTTCACGCTTTTAATTATGTTTTGATTTTATCACTCGTAATTAATTTAGAATTTTAACTATGATCGGACTAGATCACTCATAATTAATTTAGAGTTTTAATTATGATTTGATTAGATCACTCATAATTAATTTAGAGTTTTAATTATTATTTGATTAGATCACTCATAATTAATTTAGAGATTATATGAGATACAATTGTGATTGCATTTATATAAGTAGAATTAATAGGATTAATTAGATTATATCAAATAATACACTCTAAATAAAATCTTAAGTCATAATGCCATCAATAAATGAATACTTCTCAAAACCTAGATCACCCATTTGTATGTTCCACCAAAGTGGATGCATTTGAGTTATCTTGGCGAGACAAGAGTGAGTAATGGTGATACTCAGCATTCATTATTATCTTGACTTAATTGAGATTATGAAAATGGTTTTAGATCTCAAGGAATTAGATGGGATTAAACATGCCAGGTCATATGATGATCCAATCCCATAAAGATCTAAGAGTTACATGTGATGTAATTCGCAAAGGGTTGCCTACCTAAATAACTTGATTTTAAGCGTCCTACCAAAGCGGACTTAAATTTAAGCCAAATATGGATCTTAGTCCACTAATTATAATGAGGGTTGTTAATTTAGTGGGAGGTTAGTAATTAAACTTTACATATCTTTTAGTTGTAGAATCATGTAGACTAGCAATACTACAACACCATCAATGCGATCAGTCCTTAAGAAGGACGAACTCGATGAGACAAACTTTTTTGACATCTTTGGGAACTTGAGCGCTGAACCTAAGCATGAAAAAAAGGAGTATCTCATCGATCAACCTATTCCTGATGAGCCTGTAGCTACTGATCCAAGGGCTCAGACTGGTGCTTACATGAAGCATAAGGATGACTCTATGGATGTAGGATGCCTGAAGCCCGCCACTATGGTTCCAGACCTCAATAGAGATCTAGAACTAGTAGAGGTCTCTGAGATGATTGGTCATCTCATGGAAATGTTCCAGCAACAGGAAAAGCAAGAGAGGTATGAGACCACAAAGGTAATATTTTCTTGCAAGATGGCTCAAGATGCATCATTTAGCCCTCATATTTTGAAGATGAAAGGCTACATTGATCACCTTGAGAGGCTGAGATTTCCCATGAGTCCGGAGTTAGCTACAGATATGATCTTGAACTCACTCGCGGAAAGTTATGACCAGTTTGTCATGAACTACAATATGAACAACATGGAGGAATCAATTTCTGAACTGCATGGGACGCTCAAAACTGCTGAGCTGAGCCTTAAGAAGAGGTCCAGTACTGTTTTGTTCGTTCATAAAGGAAAGGGTATGAAACGGAAAGCCTCCAAGCAAAACCTCTGAAGGATGGGGTTTGCTTCTTCTGCAATGAAATCGCTCATTGGAAGAAGAATTGCAAACTCTACCTCGAAGATCTGAAAAGAACAAGAAGGACAGCGGCGCTATCACTTCAGGTATCTATGTCATAGATATTCACCTTTATACTTCCTCAACATGGGTATTAGATACTACATGTGGATCACACATTTGTATAAATGTACAAGGTCTCAAGGACAATAGAAAATTGAATGGACATATCAATGACATAAATTACCAAAAGGATCAAGTCAAATGATTTGAATCCAACCTACCTGTGGCATTGTCGTCTAGGCCATATAAATGAGAAACACATTTTGAAACTCCATAAAGATGGATTTCTTAACTCATTTGATTTTCAATCATTTGATACATGTGAGTCTTGTATATTGGGAAAGATGACAAAGGCACATTTTACTAGGCATAGTGAGAGGGCTACTGATTTATTGGGCCTCATACATACTGATGTGTGTGGACCAATGAATACTTCTGCTAGAGGAGGCCATTTGTACTTCATTACATTTATAGACGTTTTAGTAGATATGGATATACCTACCTAATGAAATATAAATCTTAATCTTTTGAAATGTTCAAAATATTCCAAAATGAAGTGCAAAACCAGCTTGGCAAAACAATTAAAGCACTTCGATCTGATTGGGGTGGTGAATATTTGAGCCAAGAGTTCATTGACCATCTTAAGAGTTGTGGGATCATCTCACAACTTACTCCTCCAGGAACACCTCAATGGAATGGTGTTTCTGAGCGAAGGAAACAAACTTTATTAGATATGGTTCGATCTATGATGAGTCAAATAGATCTTCCACCTTTCTTTTGGGGCCATGCCCTAGAAACAGCTGCGTTCATACCAAATCGTGTTCCATCAAAGGCAGTTGAAAAGACACCATATGAGATATGGATTGGGAAGAAACCCAGTTTGTCATTTCTTAAAATTTAGGGATGTGAGGTTTTTGTTAAATAACGAGTCTCTGATAAATTATCATCTAGATCCTCAAAATGCTTTTTTTTTTTGTGGGGTATCCTAAGGAAACTAAGGGATACTATGTCTACAATCCCATGGATCACAAAGTGTTTGTTATCTGCAATAGTATCTTTTGGAAAAAGAGTTTATCTCTAAAAGAACCAGTGGGAGCCTTTTAGATTAGAAAGTTCATTAATGAATTCGGGGTGGTTCCTACCATCTCAAATCCAATAGACTTATTCTGTGACAATAGCAGCGCTATTGCGCAGACCAAGGAGCCTAGGTCACATTAAAAGACCAAGCATGTACTTAGGCAATTTCATCTTATCAGAGAAATCAATGATAAAGGTGATATAAAAGTAAGCAAAGTACCAGGAGAAGATAATGTTGTTGATCCTCTTACTAAATCGCTTGCACAAGCAAAACATGAGCTTCATGTTAGGGCAATGGGAATTAGAGTAATTAATGATTGCACCTAATGCAAGTGGGAGTCTGTTGGAAATTATGCCCTAGGGGCAAGTCATTGTTCTCCATTTAATTATCATTTCATTCGCATGTTTATAGTGATAACTGTATCCTTAGATATATCTTATAGATTATCCTAAATGTCCCTGGTCGGTCCTTTACGCAGGAGTGAGATGAAATAAGACCAGTATGACTTTGATGAGTATGAAGATACGAATCAAAGTCATCGGCACTTGTAAGAGTACAAGGTGCTGGACCGACCCACTATGAGAAAGCTGCATGGATTAAGTCATAAGCTTTTCTCATGTATAACCGCGTCATAATGCCCTTTGACTTGAGATCATCATGGATTCCTACATGATGAGTCGCTGCTCTTTGACCTAGTCAAAAGTCACTTTTGACCAGGTGATGACAAAGGCTTGGATCAGGATCAATGGTTTTCATGCAGAGGAATGTAAATAGTCAAGATAGAATTTGTCTCTCACATTTGTAAAGAGATAATACTGGGCCCCTCGATGATGAGTCTGAGAAATGTATAGCTATACTACGATGGAAAGGAGTTTTCATATCAATTATTAGACTACTCGAGAATCGAGAAAGTAATGGTCAAGAACAAGAAGTTGACATTATTCATGCCTCATCCTTGACCAAATTATCGCATGACAAAAGAGACGTGACATGGTTGTATGATAGGTAGTATCGTATCATCGATCCCATATGAATTGGGTAGTCGCGATGTCTTGCTAGAGGGCGCTTGCGACTTGTGGGCTGGTACAATATTGGCCCATTGCCAATCTCATGTGGACTTGCAGGGTCGCACACAAGAATAGCCCAACATGAGCAATAGTGTCCAGATTCATTGAATCTTAGATATGTCTAAGATTTAATGAATACTGTATTTAATCTAAGATGAATATATATATATATATATATTAAATTCGAAAATGATATAATAATATTATTTAATAGAGATTATAATAGTATTATATAATATTTGTTTTGTATTTAATTTATTGGATAAATTAAATATCTAAAACAAATAGAGATATTATATCTCAAATTTAATTTTTGAATAAATGATATCATATATCGATTTAATTATAATTGAGATATAGTATCTTAGATTTAATTAAATCGATAGATATCATATCTCGATTTAATTTATAGAGATAAATTAAATCGGAAAGCTTTTAATTTGGATTAAATAAATAGATTAGATTAGATATATTAGATTTATTTAATATATTATTTTAATCCAAATTCATATTTCAAGATTAATAGGGATTAATTTTCAATATATAATACGCCTATTGGGTTTAGAAAAACCTATGGGACATTTTGTCAGACGTATTAGAAAAATCCACAAGAAATCCGAGAGAGAAAAGGAGAGACGCGAGAATATTGAAGGCGCTAGCACGCTGTCGTCCGTGTTCAAGGTTATTCGTGTGGATACCGGTAGAGGGAGGTGATTCACAGAGTCGGCTCCTAGTGATCGAGTAGGTAGCCCACGTGATCAAATTTGAAAGAGACGCTCATCAATTCGCATAGGTATGGTTTCTAAGGAACCTTGATTTAAACGTCATTGATGGATCCTCAGATGAGATTCATAAAAGTTTTTTTTTAAAAAATTCCGCTGCATGTATGGATCCCAACAGTGGTGTAAGTAAAATAATCTGAATTGTATATCTATTCATGTACAAATGTTACATATATATACAAGATAAAAGAGCCTCAATAGTAATGGCTCATAATGACTATTATAATAACTATTAATGAAAATTATCCCTAATCCTTACAAATCAAGGATTCCTATAAATCAGGGATTGGATTCCTAACAGTTACTAAAGAGGGCTGCCCTTTAGTCAACAGGGGCATGTGGAATATTTAAATATCCCACCCACCCATAGGGACACGTGGCCCCAAGCTGCGTGGGGGTGTTTAAATACCCCACACCCATTTAAATTTCTCATCCGCTACTTGTCGTGAGGGAGGAGGCTTAAGGCCTCGTTTGGATCAAAGAAATGGTAAGAATGGAAGGGAATTGAAACGAAAAGAATGGAAGGGAAGGGAAAATATTTTCCTTTTGTGCATTTGTTTAGCACAAGAAAAGAAAATAGGTTAATTGGAAAATTTGTGTTTGGTTGAAAGAAAATAAGGTAGGAAAATTAGACAAAATACCATTTTGCCCATAAAAATAAAACATTATTATAAACCACTCAAAACTCACGCAAGTGCACACTAGAGTGTAGATCGTAGTGTGATGTTATCACACTCCAATGTGTGATAACATTTTTTTAATTCTTCATTTTAATATTTTAATAAACATAAAACAAATTTAATAATAAAATATTCAAACTTGATAATAATAAAAAATAATAAATATTCAAAAACAGTCTCGCCTTTAGTTAAGACGATTGTTTTTTTTAAAAAAAAAAAGAGTCATCAAAAATTAAAAAAGGAAAAAAATAGTTAACATGACTGTTTTTAAAAAAAACGTCGTCAAAAATTAAAAAGGAAAAAAATAGTTAAAAAGACTATTTAAAAAAAAAAAAGCCGATCATCAAAAATTAAAAAAAAAAAGGGGGAAAACTGAGTGTGCAATTCATCTTCTCGATTCTCTCAACACACATAGAAAAATGTTCCTTCTCTCTTCCTCCTTCCTTCGTTAAAGCTCCAATGGTCGTCGACTCTCTAACGGATCCGCAGCGAAAGAGGCCACCGTCGATGACTTCTTCTTCCTCCTTCCACAATGTTTTTCACGGCGTCACTCTTGAAAGTGGAGCTATATACCCAAGAGGGGGTGAATTGGGTATTTTTAAAACTTTTGTAAGTTGCTGTTTTTAGACAACAAAAACGAGAGATGAACGAGTAAAGGGAAGAACAGTGGACACGAGAGATTTATTCTGGTTTGGTCTTAACAACTTGACCTACATCCAAATCCCCGGACTCTGCGGATTTTCCACTATCACAAAGATTACACACTCGTACTCAAAGAGTAATTCTCTCTCTAGAACTCACTCCCCCTTACAAGTTGTAATCAATGAACTCCCAAATCACCAAGTCCCCGACTTGTGATTCTTTACAATAAATGTTTTTCAAGTAGAAACTCTCTAAGAGTAGATAAGAATAATCGAAGTACAAAGTATCAAAAGATACAATACGGTTGAAAACCGAAAGAATAAATGCTAGACTTGAATGTATTTCGTTTTCGGTTGTTGTAGTTTTTGAGAAGACTTGAATGCATCTCTATTTATACTAAGAGAGCATTAATTGACCGTTGTAATCTTCATTATTATCGTTGCCTTGATTAGCCAAAGTTCTGGGCAAGGTAAGGTCTTCTTCTCTCTCTAATCTGCACTTAATCCAGCTGGGTAGAATATCAGAGTTGACTCTCTGCGAATTAGTCCGTTGGAATAGTAGCTACTAGAAGTAGAAATAATTCTTTAATCCCTTGTAGGCGTGTGCAGATAGATTACCCAAAAGTATGCAACTTTCTGGGTTTGCATTTAATGTCCCGACATCACTTTTGCTTTTGCTTTAAACCTTCAATGTACATTCTCTAATGCATGCAAAACTCAGCAATAAAGTGATTAAACATGTCTATGAACATTAGAGAATAATCATAGGAAGTATTAGGATCACTCAAGAAGGTATAGCAAAATCGTCAGGTTTGATTTTCAAACTTAGCGTTCAATACTCGAGTATGTGTATCAATACTCGAGTTTGTCACTGTGCACTTAAGTCAATACTTGAGTATTCTTTCTGATACTTGAGTATTCTTCTTATAGAGAAGAACCATCGAGATTTGACTTTGGATCTTAATATTGAAATAAGGTCAATACTCGAGTATTCAAATCCATACTCGAGTTTTGAACTTTTGATATGAAAATAAGTTTAAGTTCAAAACCTCAATACTTGAGTATTGTTTTCAATACTTGAGTGTTCAAATCATTGATAAAGAGCAAAGCTTTCTGTATGTCCAATACTCGAGTTTTTAGCTCAATACTTGAGTATGCATTCATTTTGAAAAACTTTGTGAAGACTCTCCCAAGTCAATACTTGAGTATTGAAATGAATACTTGAGTATTCAATGTATGCATAAAACTTGTAGTCTTTCTGTCAGTCCAATACTCGAGTATGTGTATCAATACT
This sequence comes from Acacia acuminata, assembly GCA_019022655.1. Lineage (NCBI taxonomy): Eukaryota > Viridiplantae > Streptophyta > Magnoliopsida > Fabales > Fabaceae > Acacia > Acacia acuminata. Next base: position 69,566 of record JAFJYI010000324.1, on the reverse strand, counting down.
CGAGTATTCAAGATGCTTGAAAACTTTGATAAATTGATGTCAAGTCAATACTTGAGTTTTCAAATGAATACTTGAGTTTTCATAAAAGAGTGTTAGCTATGAGAGCTTTGTGAAAAACCAATACTCGAGTATGAAGAATCAATACTCGAGTTTCCATACGATGGAAAAACTTGATGACTCTCTGTATGACCAATACTTGAGTATTCAGTTGAATACTTGAGTATTGAGATCTTAAGTCAATGTTGAAATTGTCTCTGTGTGTTCCATACTCGAGTATTCATATCCATACTCAAGTTTGGCTCTGGGTGAAAAATTTGGAGTGCTCTCTGTAATTCCAATACTCGAGTATTGTATCCAATACTTGAGTATTGCTTTGTATAATTGATTTGAGCAACTCTTTGTCAAGTCAATACTCGAGTATTGAGACCAATACTCAAGTTTTGTCGTGACGATAAAATTTCAACTTACCAAAGACAAAACCATATCTTGTGTTCACAAATGGCGGTTATCATCAAAACACAGTAGAAACTAACATTCTCCCCCTTTTTGATGATGACAATACTTGTACACCAAACTTCCAAGAATTTGAGGAATTGTTTATCTTGAAAAAAAAATCTCAGTGTTTTGAAAAACTCAGAAGAGTGATAGGAGTGTTCTTTTGCAAAAACACAACATGTAGGCAAATCAGAGATAAACTGCAGAAGCACTGATCAAGAAGAAAGTTTCATTCATAGATTGTAAGACTATACATCAGAACATGCAGAGACAGAGAAATGGACTACTGACAGCAAAATAAAATGCAAAGTTGTAGAATGCTAAACAACTAATCACAAGATACTAGATTGAAATCTAAAAAAGAAACTCAAATTCAATTTAACTAGTCCGCTTTCTCTCCCCCTTTGTCATCTTCAAAAGTGGATGGAGCTGAGATAGTGGGGGCAGAGAGAGGATCAAGGAGAGGAGTAGGAGGAGGGGATTGAGGGAGAACTTCAGTAGATGGAGTGAGATGAAGAATTTCTATGGATGGAGTGGGATGAAAAATTTCTGTGGATGGAGTGGGAACAGACATGGGGGAGGAGAGAATGGGAGTGGATGGCTCGGGGATGAAGCGGGAATCGAGGGCCGGGGAAGGTGAATGAGGGAGAGGAAGGAGAGGGCTTAGGGTCGGGCTTAGGTTGAGATTGTCTGGACCACTAGTGACCCCAAAAGGAGCGAGAGGAGCCAATGCCAAGATGTTGGATAATCTTTTCAACCTTGTCACGCACCTCAATGGAAGTGACCAAGGTGGTGGACGATCGGCATCTAGATCAATGAGCCGATCGAAATCTCATCTTATTTCTTTTCATTGATCCTTGAGCTTATCTATCTGGACCTTCATTTCTTCTTGTGCATCTACCATTTCATGATCACCACTTCTCACCTCGCAAGCAACCTCCCAATTTCGAATTCCAATCGATGGACAAAGAGGCAATGGCGGCATCCACAATTCCCTTGATTCTCGAGTCAAGGTCGGATGCGAAGATGACGAGGAGGTGGTGTAGAGTGAGCTTTACGAGCTTGTGGCGAGAAGCTCTTGCCTGAAATCAAGGTGCCTAAGATTGACCAGAGCCTTCTGCCTCAAAAGTAATCTTCATGAAATTGAGTTGAGTCTTGCCAAAGACGGGTGGATACTTCATGCTCTCAGGAGGACCAACATACCAAATTTTGTGATAAAAGAGAATGACAGATATGAGTGAAGGGAATGGTATGTGGGAAGGTCGTCTGGATGAAAATTTGAATCGTATCATTTCCTTGAAAATTTAGTGGCCGAGGTTCAATGGATGTTGTTTCACGAAAGCAGTGAAAAAACGATAATCTCTCTGGGAAAAGTGTGTAAAACTGCCTCGTTTTTGAACGAAGTTCCTGGAGTAGATATACCAGAGGACCCTATTGAGAGGTGACATAGACCCTGGTTTGAAGGAAAGTGTATGTCTTCGGTTTTCAGGAAACTCCTCATTGGGTCTAAGAGTGGTGAATATTTTGTTGGGATCCGTACAATGCAGCGGATTAAAAACTTACGAATCCGTCCAGGATCACTCGGGTGCGTTTAAACCTAGGCTAGTGAATCCAAAATTACCTTAGGAGAATTCGTATGCGGCTTGTTCTTCGTTGAACGGTGGGCTACCTCCTCGATCAGAAGACAACTCGTAAGATCGTCTTCCTCCACGGTATCCACACGAACAACTCTCGAACACGGCTACGACGGCGTGCTTGCGCCTCTTGTGCATCTCTCTTAATTTTCCACTCTAGGGTTTTTCTCGCGGCTTTACGAATCGTTCGACAAAATGTCCCGTGAGTTTTCTAAACCCGTTCGCATTATATAAAATTAATCCTCATTAATTTTGAAATTCAAATTTCAAATATGAATTAAAATACATTAATTACATCAATCAAATCGATGTAACGTATTTAATCCTCATTAAAGCGATTTGAAATTCGAATTTAGAATCGAATTAAAATCAATGTATTAATTAAATCCATCTAATAGATCTAATCAAATCCATTTATTTAATCCAAATTAAAAGCCTTGATTTAATTTATCTCTATAAATTAAATCCAATAAATAATATTTATCTATTTAATTTAAATTGGAGATACCATATCTCAATTTAATATTAAACGATATACGATATCTTTATTCGAAAATTAAATGAGATACAATATCTCAATTTGTTTTAGATATTTAATTTATCAAATAAATTAAATACAAAACAAATATGTTAATATTATAATCTCTATTAATAATATTAACATATATTAATTTTGAATTTAATATATATATACATATATATATATCATAGATTAAATTCGGTATTCATTAAATCTTAGGCGTATCTAAGATTCAATGAATCTGGACACATTCGCTCGTGTTGAGTTATTCTTATGTGCGACCTGCCAGGGCCATATGAGATTGGCGGTGGGCCAACAACTTTGTGTCGACCCACAAATCGCAAGCGGCCTCTAGCAAGGCATTGCGACTACCCAATTCACATGGGGATCGATGACACGATACAACCTATCGTACAACCATGTCACGTCCCTTTTGTCATGCGATAATTTGGTCAAGGATGAGGCATGGATAATGTCAACTTCCTTTTCTTGACCATTACTTTCTCGATTCTCGAGTAGTCTAATAAGTGAAATGGAAACTCCTTTCCATCACAGTATGGCCATACATTTCTTAAACTCTCTCATCGAGGGGCCCAGTATTATCTCTCTACAAATGTGAGGGACAAATTCCATCTTGACCATTCACATTCCTCACATGAAAATCAACGATCCCGATCCCGGCCTTTATCATCACCTGGTCAAAGGTGACTTTTGACTAGGTCAAAGACCGTGACTCATCATGTAGGAATCCATGATGATCTCGAGGTCATAGGGCGTCGTGACGCGGTTATACATGAGATAAGCTTATGACTAGATCCATGCATCTTTCTCATAGTGGGTCGGTCCAGCACCTTGTACTCTTACAAGTGCCCATGACTTTGATTCGTATCTTTATACCTCATCAAAGTCATACTGGTCTTAACTCATCTTCGCTCCCGTGTAGATGACTGACCAGGGACATTGAGGATATCATCTATAAGATATATCCAGGGATCAGTTATCAATACGAACATGCAAACAAAAATGATAACTTAAGAGAATACTTTAAATAACTTAAATATCCAAAGTACAATGAATTGCCCCTAGGGCATAATTTCCAACATATTTCTTGGTTGCTATAGGTAGGAGTGGAAGCAGGAGGAGGATTGGCAATTTTCAGAATATTATTGAGGATTGAAGCAGATAAGGTGAATTTGACACCTTTGACACTTGTAGTTACTCTTTCATCAACTAACTCATCATCAGAATTGAGAATATTATCAGATTGCATATTGAAGTAAAATAATTTCACTAAGTTGGGATTATAGGGGGATGAGATGGATGTGAAAGAATCATAAGGGGCAAGCCAAGGGGAAAGATTGACATTACATCCTTGATGAAGTGTGGCCAAGTTCACTGCTACGACAGCATAGAATTCTTTATTTGTATAGGAGTCTTTGAACTTGGTACTCTGATCCGGAGTGAGAGGCATGGAATCGATGGTAAAATCGCTTGGAGCAGAAAGATGACTGTAGATATCTGAAATTGCATTTTCCATGACAGGAGGAACATCCTTTTCTTATTCTTGGCCTCGTGAGGACTCGCCGGCTTGGGGAACATATGCCCTCTTTGTTCTTGCTTTTGTTGGTTGGAGATTTCGGGATCCTTGGCCTTCCCCTTTTTCTTTGGTTCAGGTTCCTTTCTCTTCTTAGAAGGTGACTTGGCAGGTTCTTCAGACACCTTCTTCTGCTGAGCAGCAGGTTCCTTGACGGGTTCCTTAAAAGAAACACCTTTACCTTGGGTTTTGGATTTCTTTTGCTTCTTCGAAGGAGACTGCTCATCAGAAATTTTGCCTATTACTCCTTTAATTGATTTGTCTATGACATAGCGAAGACAAGTTGAGCGTGTTTTAAGCCTTACTGGTCGATCAGAGGAGGATAGAGGTGGAACCTGTGGTTGACGAGGAGGAGGAGGAGGAGGTGGAGACCATGATTTTGTTCCTTCGTCGTTGGAATCAGATATAGAGACGGCTTGGGATTTCGATTTCGAGGCCATTGGAGAAATTAGAGTAAGGGATTTGGCGAAAATTGAGAGAATTAGAGAGGAAAGAGAGCGTCGGGGCACACTTGAGTTTTGGAGCGAGTATTGAAGAACATGAATAGTAACTATATATATAGACGCATCCATACTCGAGTATTGAACTCCCATATTGAAGAACAAATACTAACTTGGATATCAAAAGTGTAAGGTGAACTTTTGAAATTCCACGACCAATACTCGAGTATTGAACTTACACACTCGAATTTGTGCATTGGACCCCGATGTGTGTACTAAAAAAAAAGTTTTACATTATTACTTGCTAATTAGATTTTATATAACTATCATGGTTAAATTGTTGTTTGTGAGAAAGGGTCTTCTCAGGATTAGTAGGCACGGGCACCCTCATAAATAAGCATCAATCAAATGGAACTTACATGGGTACAAAAAAAGGCTTTTAAGACCGGACAAAAGAGGCATCGTAAGACCGAACCCATGACCGGTCTTATTTCAGGCGATATTAAAAGTCTAACTTTTAAGACCGACACACAAACCGGTCTTAAAGAAACTTTTTTAGACCGACATTTAAAATATTAGGTCTTAAAAGTCGTACTAAATAGACTTGAAATATTTTTTGTTCAGTCCTAAAACTCAACTTTTAAGACTAGACAAAAACTAGGCCGCTTTTAAAAGATCGGAATTTTAAGATCGGACAAAAATAAATCTAGAAAAAATAGCAGCTTTTAAGACCAGATGACTAATTATACACGGTCTTAAAAGACTAACTTTTAAGACTGGATGATAAATACATCCGGTCTTAAAAATTGAATTTTTAGATCGGACGTATAAATATACCAGTCTTAGACCAACTTTTAAGACCAGCCTAATATCACATATGTATACCTGACCTTTAAGATCGGACATATAAATACATCCGGTCTTAAAAGTTGAACATTTAAGACCGGAGTATTTATTTTTGGTTTAAATTTTTCTGAATTTTTTCCTTGTTCTGTTCTTCCTGATCATATATATACACAAATCCACCACCCAATCCAGCACATAAAATCGATACTTTAAGCTACAAGCTATGAACAATTGTGAATAAATTGAATTGGAAAAAATAATACAAATATTATTTATCATGAGTTATGTGACCTCTTAATTAATGATTATACTATGACTATAACACCTAAATTAATTTATACAATAAGATAACTTACTTACAAATACAATGAGTTACAAATACAACACGTAAATCAACATACATGCCCAATATAATATTCACCATGCCTTCATCTAATTCCCACCCAACAATGTAACATCTTCTTTTATAACATGCCCCTTTGGATTGGATCCTGCCACAAAAATAAAACAAGAACAAACTTCATAGTTAGTGACATTGTTTAAGAACATAGAAGGAATATAATATAGTTAAAACCTTAAAGTTTTCAAAGAATTCTGCATATGAATATTACCCTATGAATTGACTCTTTTATAAAGTGATATCCTCCCATATCCCGTCTTGATGATCATTTCTTATGCCGGGTTCATTATCCGCTTCATCTTCTTCATTCATGCTCAGTAGACCCCTTGAAAAAGGAGTACTCTCAGGAAGACCACAATTTGAATGACTTTCCTCATCAATATCAATGACCCTTTTTCCTTAGAGAGCTACAGACCATATTTTATTTTCTTGATCGGTGATATAGAAAGCTTGTTTCGGCTAGTCTGCCATAATAAAATGTTCATCTCCAAAACTTCCACTATTGAATCGACTAATGTAAATCGTAGCCGATCGATCTGAACACCATTATTGACATTAACCCACTTGCATTTGAAAATGGGAAATCTAATTTTGACATAGTCCACCTCCCAAATTTCTTCAATAACCCCATAATATGACATGACTGCCAATTTAGGCCTCTTGTCTTTCGAACTGGAGAAGTGCATAGATTCAGCCTCTAATATAACACCACTGTTCTGGACTGTGCTCTTATCATCTAGGGACTTTGTGTAAAATGTATAACCATTGATCACATACGAATTCCAACTTATGAAATCAACCTCAGGACCACTTGCTAACCATTTTATTGTATAAGAAACACATTCCTCTCCTTCGACCTTTTGTTTGAACCAGTTTGCAAAAGTTCTGTTATGCTCCCTAATCAACCTTTGTTTAGTCATTCGATGATTTTCTTTCCTTACAGCTTCTTTATGTGCAGCTATGTTGACTTGAACTTCATCAACATTATTCAAGATGTATAAGTGGACTTGTGACAATTCATCAGGATCCACACTCTTTACCGAAGCCCCTCGTCTACCCCCTTCGCATGCTTGATGTTTTTTGGAAGCCAATATGTCTTACTTTGGCCAAATAATTTTGACAAAATTCCATGGCTTCTTCAAACATATTTCTAACAATTGATGCTTCTGGCCGGTATGCGTTCTTCACATACCCTTTTAGAAATTTCATAGATCTTTCAATTGGGTACATCCACCGTAAATGGATAGGGCCATACAACTTTATCTCCCTCACTAGATGAACAATTAGATGAACCATGATGTCAAAAAATGTAGGAACAAAAAGCTTCTCAAGGTGGTTCAAGATAAGATATCCTTCATTCTCCAATTTATCCAACTTTTCAATCTCGAAAACTTTACTACAAACCGCATTGAAGAAGAAACAAAGTCTAGTCAAAACAACACAAAGATCATATCCGGCGATGTCTCGAATAGCTACTGGGAGTAGCTATTGCATCAAGACATGACAATTATGAGACTTTTGGCCTACTAACTTCAAGTCCTTCATCGATACAAGCCTCTTAAAATTTGAAGAATACCCTGAGGGAACTTTTGTGCCATGTAAACACTCACAAAAACCTTGTTCTCATCCTTAGACAAAGTATGAGAAGCCAGGAGACAATAAGTTCTCTTCCCATCTGACCTTGGATGTAAGTCTTCGCGTATTCCCATTCTTACAAATCCAATATTGCCTTCACACCATCCTTGGAACTACCTTGTATGTTGAGAAGCGTGCCAACAATACTATCAAATACGTTTTTCTCTACATGCATGACATCAATACAGTGTCTCACATCAAGATTACGCCAATATAGAAGATCAAAGAATACAGATCTCTTTTTCCATATATTTGTTTCTTTTCTACTCTTTGCAGTCTTAAGATGACACTTATATTTTTCATTTTTTCATACACTTGCTCCTCAGTCAATGCCACTGGAGCATCTTCATACTCTTGGCCACCAAAAAAGGCTTTCTTTAATCGATGATATGGGTGGCCCCATCTAAGAAATCTTCTATGTCCAAGATAAACCATCTTTCTTCCATGTTGAAGTTGATGGTAGCGTGTGCCTTTCTTCACAAACCGGTCATGCTTTATGGACTTTTAAACTAAACCCTGACAAGTTTCTATATGCTAGAAAGTCATTTATAGTATAAAATATCATGGCTCTCATTTTAAAGATCTCCTTCTTGAAAGAGTCAAAAGCATCGACACCTTCTTCCCACAACTTCTTCAAGTCTTCGATCAGGGCTAGAGGTAAACATCAATGTCATTTTCGAGTTTTTTGGTCCCGAAATCAACATAGACAATATGATGTACCTTCGTTTCATGCATAACATAGGAGATAAGTTGTAAATAATCAAGAGTACCCATGAACTATGTATGTTGCTAAGGCTACCATAGGGATTCATGCCATCCGTGTAAGGGCAAGCCTAAGGTTCCTAGGTTCTTCGTTGAAGTTAGAAATAATTGATTTTTTCTTCCATTGAGAAGAATCGGCCGGATGTCGAAGCTTTCCATCGAAATCCTCTCATCGCACGCCACCTCAAATTTTTTTTTGCATCATTTTCATTAGCAAACAACCGCTTGAACCTTGGTATTATTGGAAGATACCACAACATTTTTGCAGGCCCCTTATTTGACTTGTACCTTCGGGTTTCACATATCGGACAATTTTGCTTCTCTTCAAACTCTTTTCTATACAATATGCAATTATTCGGGATGCATGGATCTTTTTGTACTCCATCCCCAATGGACAAAGTATTTTCTTAGCATCATAGTATCGATGCGACAACACATTATCATCCGGAAGCATGTCCTTAAAAGCCTCAAGCATTTCGAAAAAACTCTTGTCGCTCCATCCATCCATGAATTTCAACAAACAATTGGTATTTTTTACACCCAAGGTATAGCGGGGTCTCGCATCACCGCACATATTACCATATGCATGTGATTGAGCAAAAGCCTCTTCTCCTACATCACGAATAATGTCCTCTATGCGATCATCCATATCCGTGTCATTATCATCAAAGGCCACTTCCCCATGTTGAGACCCACTTGGCATTTTTTCACCATGTCATACCCATACTATATAAGTCTTACAAAATCCTTCACAAATTAAATGTGTGTGTATAACTTCAGACTTAGTCACTTTCATTCAAACATTTTACACAAGGGCAATAAAACTTCCCACTATCATTATGGACATTTTGTTTAGAAAATTCTATAAATTCCCTCACCTCATTCTGATATTCAACACTCGTTCATAAAGCATGTATCCAACTGTAATCGATAGTTGAATTCCTATAAACGAAAAGATTTAACATACATAATCCAACAAAATTGAAACTTGCATATAATGTATCACAATGAATCCAAGAATAAAAATAAATGCATGACGAGGAAATTAAATGCATCTCATGAAGGTCTTGTCATTAAATGCATAACATTAAATGCATTTACCATACGTAAAGTATTTTTTATTTTTTTGTTTTACGGAGAAATTTTCCCATTAAATGCATAACAAAGAATCACTTTTGGTCATAAATGTATCACAGTGAATCCAAGAAGAAAAATAAATGCATGACGAGGAAATTAAATGCATCGCATGAAGGTCTTGTGGACTCACCATAGCATATAAATTTGAATGCGTTTGCTGAGTCTTTCTTCTCCCGCCACGAACGTTGATGTTGCAGACAGCAAGAGTAACCTAAAAACACTTGTTGGTCAGTTGGGTAGGTCTAAAGTGCAAATATAATCTTCAAAATACAATATTCATTAACAACGGAGAAACCCACAAGAACATTTTATCAATTTCATTCAACCCATGAAAAACCCAAAACGATAAGTAGGAAAATCATAAAGTTATATAACCAAAACACCTCTTATAGCTTGGTCTATAGACGTTTAGCTAAGGAACTAGAAAGTGATTGTCGAGAGAGCAATGCGAAGCAACAACGAAGCAACACACAAACACTAGAGACAGAACCTGAGTAATCACTTTCGACGCGACAAGAGAAGTTCAGAGAGGGAAATTTAATTTTCCGCGCGATAGAGATATGTTTTAGTATTTTGGATTTTATTAAGACCGGTTAATTATAAAGTATCCAGTCCTAAAGATAAGCATTTTATTAATTTAATTTTTAAGACCGGAGGTTTAGAAGACTCCGGTCCTAAATTTTTATTATTCATTTAATTTTAAGACCAAAGTTTTATAAAACATCCAGTCCTAAAAGTCAAATACTTTTTAGACCAGTTACTTATAAGGTATCCAGTCCTAATGGTCCTCATTTATTAACCAAACCAAAATAGAGAGGATTGGCTTTGGCCGGTAGTAAGCAAAAAGAATCGAATGAATAAAATAAAAGATATGGAGAATAAGCTTCTTTAATTACTGAAGAATATGAACAAAAAAAATACACAAGCTTAGTTCTTAATGCTTCATACATTACTAGAGAATATGCATGTACACAAGAAAAAAACAAAAGAAAAAAAGCTTAAAATTATCAAAAACAAGAATCGACTAACATCCTAAAGCTTATTATTATTCAATGCCTTAGTGATATCGGCGTGAACAACATTAATTTCCCGCCAGAGATCAGCAAGTTCCTATCTTTGTTGCATTAGCCACAATGCATCATTAGAGGAAAGAGGAGAGGGTCAGATGTAGGCGCGCTGGGGACAACAGGTTGGAGAGGGGGAGCAAGAACCTTTTCATGGTCTGAAGGATGGAGGGGGCTAGAAATCTCTTCACCATCAAGAATATGGAGGAACTCAGCATAGACAGGGTCGGCAGAAGGATGGAGGGGGTGCGACAATCTCTTCATCATCTGAAATAACAATAGATCCAATGACTGAGACTCTTCGGTCACAATAGAACGCACTCTCGCTGGAGGAGGCGCACTGAATAACGACCTAAGGATGGCACAAGCTTCAAGTCTAAGAGCACCCCTACGAGGAGTTCTCTTGTATCTAACCACGGTTTGAGGCTTTGAGCAGTTAGGGCAGAGAGCTAGGTAGTGAGGAGTTAGGAGGTAGTGAGGAGTTAATAAGGACAGAGAGGTAGTGTGAGGAGTTAATAAGGGCAGAGAGCAGGAGAGATACATAATTGATGATGAGAATTTGGATTCAATTAGTATAAATGAATTTAGTGTTTCTACTTTACGATCTACCTTTTATAATATATCTGGTCCTAAAAGTCTATTATTTATTTTTTCAATTCAATTACTTTTAAGATCTGCCTTTTATAATATATCCGGTCCTAAAAGTCTATTATTTATTTTTTCAATCAATTCAATTACTTTTAAGACCTACCTTTTTATCTTGTATCCGGTCCTAAAATTCATTTATTTTTTTCAATTCAATTTTTTTAAAGTAAGAATTTTTTCTTAAAAAATATTACTTTTAAGAACGGATCTTTTACAATATCTGATATTAAAATTTTATTCTTTTCAAAGTACTCGAGATAGCGTAGTCGTATCCTTACACTCTATTCAAATGAATGATTCAGAGTCTCTTCGGCTTCCAGATAAACTTCCCAACTAGGTGTCTCCTCGTATTACGAGGAACTATGCGTCTCCTCGTTAAAGTTTCCGACGTTTCACATTTTTCGGATGGGTTCTCTATTTAAACCCATTGTTACTTTGCTTTCTTCACATTCTTCTCCATCACTTCTACAACCTCCACCGTAATGGTTGCTCCACCACCACGAGGTCCTCCTTTTCCTCTTAATCCTCTTCCACCTCCATACCCTCCTCCGTTGCCTCCGAACCCGTCATTCTACCAGATGATGCAGCACCTTCTGGCCCGCAACTATTTCAGGTCTATCACGCCGTCAACAACAAGCTGAACGCAGTACTTGACACCCATGACTTTGAGTACCATCCTTACGATGACGACGCCTCCAGACCCCCTCCTCCTCCGACAATGATGGGGAGGAGTAGATGTTTTTTTTTTTTTTTGCTGTCTTCTTTGCCCCTCACCGGGTAGCATTAAAAAAATATAATAAATAAAATTTTTACTTTCCATATTCGATCGCCTTGTCCTTTTCATCATCTTTTTTTTTCCGACAAAAAGGAAACAAACAAAACATTGTCCTTGTGTGTGATCAACATTAAAAATTCACAGAATACAATTAAGACCATACAAAACAAAAAACATTGTTTACCTGCCCAATTGGTCCCCCTTTTTGCATATATTGTGGTAGACACTATGATCAAAATAAAATGATAAATGTTGTTGAATATATTAAACAAAAAAAGGGTACTGACATAATTAAAGGGTAAAAAAAACTTACAAGATTGTAAGTTGAAGCCACGTATATCTAAACAGTCCATATGCATAAACTGTCAAAATCTTTCTTGTCAACATTGATAGAATATGTCTTGTCTGCACCGACAATGCCCGGAAGCATCTGCAAGCCTATAGAGACGATGTCCGGGTAGAACTCTCGCAGCTGTGCTAAGTATAGAAATCAGCCCGTAGCTTGTTCATGCTATGAAAACATAATAAACAGATTATGAGTGGGTTAGCAATGAAAATCAATCTTAAACCCTACTCACCGTCAATCAGTAATGTATTTCCTAGCATTGGAGGTGTCGTCCCCATCTCAATAAGATGATGCAGCCAAAGGATGAACGATGTGGTGGCGGCGCCTAGCGTGGGAACCTCCTCCTCATCAATCGGGATGGCTGTCTTTTCTTCCCCCTCTCGCACTCTTTTCAGAGTCACCCTACGTTGGTCTTGTAGAATTTGCATATTGTGGTGTGTGGTTTGTTCTGGGTAAACAAGACCATCGGCAACAATACGCCGGTATGGGTCATCCAAATATAGAGTGCAGGGTTGTCCCCCTATGGAGTGTGAGAAGGCTCACCAATAAGTACATCTGGAGAGTGATGAGAAGGTTCGCCAATAGGTACATCTGGAGCGTGAAAACTTTCTTTGCTGCTTGGGAAGGCCGGGATTCCTGGTTTGTAGGTTGCGTATTTACCTTCTCTTGTATCATAACCCTCATTTCACCCCGTAGTTGTGTCATAACGTCATCTACGAGGGACGCTCGAATTTTGGCTACAAGCTGAGGACCCATTTTATTACCACCTACGACATTTCCAACAACAATCAAGTTCATATTTGACATGCTTTCTTTTAAAAAAATTTGGCAACATTTCCCCTTAAAAGTAAGACATCCCAAAATTTCAATAACAAGCAATTTCAGCATAATTCAACAAAACTTGTAACTAAAGCAATTCAGGACAATATCAACTATTAAATCCAACAATTTCATCAACTAAGAGAACATTGGAATTATTCCTACTGACACATACTTCAATCAATAATGGTAAACCATGAAGCCATAAAACAAAAGTGTTGTTCTCTCTTAGGAAGAAGGTATCATATAAGGACAACATATGTGTGTGTCAATAAAATAAAAGCAACTGACCTAATTTTCCATGTTTGAGTTGCTACCAGTAGGCACTAAGTCTTCTAGGAAAATTAAAACTCAGCAAAGACAAAAGAACCAATTCAGGCTGAATAGTTCAAGAATAAAGAAATGAGATGATCAACAATATGATAGGCTTTCCTCATAAAAACAGCCAATACAAAAATAAAACTACTAGTCAATGGCCTTCTGAGATGTTCAAGTCAAAGGCAAGCTTATAAGTAATCAAGGGCCAACAAAATAATGCAACCAAATTCCTTCACGAAACATCTTGTCCAAAGAGCTGCCTGCGGATCTGCAACAAGGAACCAAAAAATAAAATAACATTTAAGCAATATGAGAGATCATTAGTCACTTCATCATCCACCACATGCAGCTTAGCACATGGAGTGTCAAAATGAGATTACTGAAGAAAAATGGTCATAGCTAAAATTATCGAGAGCCCGTCATCAGAGCTAGTCCAGGTGGAAAAAATAAGATGTGGTGGGAACGATAATTTGAATCAAACCCTCCATACGTAAAATATAAAATAAAATAAAAGATGTCCTATTCATAATTTTAAAAAAATCAAGATAAAACAATTTACACATGATTTTTTTTTTGGGGTCCATTAGTCAAAAAAATCACTGGAGCAGTCTAGAAAATACATATAACACAGGCCCGGGATAATTATTTTGAGAAACAGTCTCGGAGATTTTCATACCTCCTCAAAATGTCAGTGGACCTGTATGACCCAAATAGTATTTAGTGCAAAATATTTAGGAATATTGAATATCCTTGCTATAGTCGGGCGTACTCGAAATATTTAAGACTCGAGCGCCCTTTATCCGCCCGGAAAAACCTTGATCATTAAGCCCCCGCTGTGCATTCGGATTCGGTTAATTCACATACGACGGGACTCTTAATCCATTCAAATGAAGCATGGCGTAAGATGCACTTTGCGGGTGAGTTTGTGCTATGTGCGGGAGGAAAGTGGAATGTGGGTTGAGCGTATTTTTCAGAAACTTAACTTCTTTATTTTAAATCGGGTACTCCATTAATCTCTTCTTTGTTTTTTCCATTCTTTGTCAATACGGACACACACGTAGACACGAGATGTGGAGATGTGCAAGACACTTGGCAATATATGTTAAAAGCTTTTGGTGTTAATATGGATTACGATAAATGAGAATGCTGCGTTATGAGTCAAAGCATTATAATTGAAAACATTATGAAATTAAGAAGACTTTCTAGGGACAAAGAAAACAATGTGGGCTAATAATTCTTTCTTACACTTTCTTACTCTGAATTTCTGAATGATGAGGGGAGAGGTTGAGTAATGAAGAGTCAATAAAGAAATCTCTAAAATTAAAAAATAATAGCAACAAAAAACGGAAAGCGGAAGAAGCGGCCGACCTTCAAGACAACTAACGGCGAACGACAACCCAAAGGCGACGAGGCGAAAAAGAATAAAAGGCTTGACCTAACCCTACGTGCGTCTGCAGTGCAGGTCGGTAGGGAGCATTCGAGCACGAGCGAGAGAACAATGAGCCGACGCGCGAAACGAGTTCGGGCAGGTCGATGGAAGCACGACGGCGAGTGAATCGGCGATGCCACGATGGACGATGGCGGCGCCGTGAGTGGAGGAGGTAGCGAGATGATTTGGGTTTTAGGGTTTGGGAAGTAGGAATTGAAGCGGCGCGAGTGAACGATCGATGGAACTTTGAAATTAATTAAAAGCGTCATTCTACTATTTAATTTTTAAGGCTCGATTTTAGGCGACTGAAAAAGACTTCGGGTTGTCTATTTTTGGATTTTAGGTGACCTGATTAAACTTCAGGTCACCCAAAATAGAATATAGGCGACCTGATTGTGTATCAGGTCGCTTATTTTTGAAAAAAGGTGACTGATTATTTTTCAGGTCTCCTATTTTTGAATAAAATGGGCGACCTGAAATATGTATCAGGTCGCCAATTTTTCCATTAAACATAACATGGTGTGCAAACAAAAACTTCTCCCGTATTTCCCTGCGGCGCCAAATTTTTTGGCGATTTTAGCGTCTTGAAACATTATCGGGTCGCGAAAAATTATTTTTATTCTAAGAAAAAGTAAGTGCCATGGTGCCAAACAAAAAATTCTCATATTTCTCATGGCGGGAAGCAATTAAAGCGTCCTAAAAAATTTAGAATGTCAAAAATTAATTTTACAAGTCCTAAACAATAATTCAGGACGTTGAAGGCTCATTTTCCTTGTATATAATTACAAGATTGCCATTGGCCTCATTTTTTACTACCTATTTCTTATTTAGGACGTATTTGAGGGTAGTAATATCAAATTTTTGTAGTAGTGAGACATGGAGGAAGAAGGCGTGTGGAGGAAGGAAGTTTGAGGGGAAAATGAAAAAAGAAATGAAAAGAAAAAGGGGGAGATAGTGAAATTAGAGAGAAGATAAGAGATTAATTAGGCCAAGTTATTGGCTATAATAAAATATTATATAATGTATAAATATATTTTAAAAAATTTAGAACGCTAGTTAGGGCCTTGATAAGAGATTAGTTGGGGCCAAATTAGTGGCCAAAATAAAATATTATATAATTAGTACATGTATTTTAAAAAAATTTAGAAGATTTTAGAAGGCCAAAAAGGGCCATCAAATAGTTTCGCCCTACCTCTAGTGATGATAGAACACGAACCGAAGAAATAGGACGAAAAAATTGGAGAAAGAAAACGCATGCAAAATGGAGGGGTGAAAAAAAAGGAATGCCTATAAAAGTTGCTCACCTCAACTGTACCTTCATTTCGCCAAAAGCATATTGTAATTTGAAAATTGCAAACTACCAAGGCAATTAGAAAATGGGGGTAAAGAAAAGTAAAGTCTCAAAAAAAGAGGGTCCAAGTGGAATTTCAAATATTGAAATTTCAAAATCACAAAGGAAAAGAAAAGAAGCTATTAGATGAAGCCAAATGCATTAGCTGACATAAAGCCAAATGCGGCGAAAAACGGCTTGCATATATTGCCGTCACTATTTTTAGTAACGGTAAAAGCGAGAGATAAAAATAAAGGGACTATTGGAACCTTTTCGGCGCATACCTCATTTAGACCGTTTAGATGGGATCCGGGCGGTTTAGATTTGATTTTTTTAAAATTGTGATTTTGTTGTAAAAGGATCATTTTTTGAAAACATATTTAGTTAAAAGATTAGCTTTATTTTAGATTCTTTACCTATTAAAATATTTTTAAAAAAAGTAAAAAAAAAATCAAATTTGAACGGTCCGGATGGGATAGGTGCTTGGTGCCAATCCTTTGAATAGGCACCAAAATGGTTCCGGACTATACTAGATAACTTATTCTCCCATTCCTCTTATAGATATATTGATGATGATGATTCTTAAAATTAGTCAATTAATGAAATAATGCATAAAAATATATTTAAGCTCAAAATTATCATTTAAATCTTAAATTAATGTGGGACAAATAATATAAAAAGTACATGTGAGGAGCTTCTTCTTAGAAACTCTTTTTCGGGTTAAAGCTCATCTTTGGAAACTCCTTCCCAAACGAGTTTGTATCATGGTGGAGGAGCTTATTTGGGAGGAAGTTTGTCTTTTCTATGAAGGGCATTTGAGGAATTTCATATTTTGTTTGTGTACATAAATTAAAAATAATGCCTCATTTCTATGGGCATACAAACGCACTTTGAATGTCTCTTCTAATTCTACATCAATTTCCACTTCGACTTCCATCCAAAACACTTCCGCGGCGGCCGGGAGACCTCGACAACAAAAATGGTGGTTATTGAAAGAGTGACCCCCTAACTTAGAGTTGGTCTAGTAGTGATATAAGTGTTAGTAAATAGGTGTCCTAGTAGTGATATAAGTGTTAGTAAATAGGTGTCCTAGAGACAATCGGTTTAGACAAAGGAACACCTTATCTATTTAGTATTTCATGATTAATAAAATCGAGCATCTTTTATCTTTATCATATTTGGGTCTCGCTTTTATTCAAAGAAAATATGCATTTAAAGATAAAAACCCTAGGAATAGAACATGTATTTACTTGAGGATCTATGATAGGGGTCATGATCATAAGGACTCGAGAACACTGAATGTCTGTTTTCTTGAAACTTGTTCCTAGTCTTGAATCACCATGATAGGTTATTGATGATCTAAATAAGACTAGTACGACATCATCTACTTGTATAGAGATACAAGGTAGGGACCTCATGAAATACAGGCATGTGATGCTTTAACTGACGTGGTAGGTGGATCTGTTGGAGAACAGATAGCACCGAACAGACCCGCCGAGAGACTCCACAAAGATTTGTAGAAAATATCATTGGATATAAAAGGTCTCTCAACGTTTGGTAGTATGGATTGTCTAGACTTGAGAATGTCATCAAACATTGTGTACTAGGGTCATACTTTGACTGTATAACTCTATCCACCTGAGAATGGGGAAAACAATATATTCTTGGTTATGACTAGAATGCATGAGTATAGATGGACATGCCGAAAGTACTCACAATCTCCTACAAGGGATTAGTCATGTTGGGATTCGAACACGCAGCGGAAGAAATTTATCAAAATAAATTTCAAATCCCAATGGACGATCTATCAATAGTGTTTAAATTAGAGTAATCAGAATTGTACCTTTCTTCCGTATGCATCTTGATCGATCACTAAGAGCCAACTGAACGAACCAGCTCCCTCTACCGGTTTCCACACGAACAGAACTCCAACACAGGCAGTGTGCTAATGCTTATAACTTTTTCTCCGTATCGTCTAGGGTTTCTCTCTTGTGACCAATCTAATACGACTTGCTCATTATCTTATAGGGTTTTTCAAACCCTAATGGGTAGTATTAAATATTCAAAATTAATCTTAATTAATTTTGAAATTTGAATTGGATTAAAATAATATTAATTAAATCTATCCAATATATCTAATCTAATCTAATCTATTTATTTAATCCAAATTAAAAGCGGTGATTTAATTTATCTTCATAAATGAAATCGAGATATGATATCTATCTTTAAAAATTAAATCGAGATCGATATCTCTATTAGTTTTAGTTATTTAATTTATCAAATAAAATAAATACAAAACAAATACTACATAATAATATTATTATCTACATAAATAATATTATTATTATTTTCAAATTTATATATATATCCATCCTCCCTAGATTAAACTTTTTATTCATTAAATCTTAGACATATCTTAGATTCATTGAATCTGGACATTATAGCTCGTTTGGGTTTTTGTTTTGTGCGACCCTGTAGGCCCATATGAAATTGGCAGCGGGCCAACACTGTACCAGCCCACAAGTCGCAAGTGGCCTCTAGTAAGACATTATGACTAGCCAATTCATATGAGGATCAGTGATACGATGCAACCTATCATACAACCATGCCACGTTCCTTTTGTCATGCGATAATTTGGTCAAGGATGAAGCATGGATAATGTCATCCTCCTGTTCTTGACCATTACTTTATCGATTCTTGAGTAGTCTAACAATTGGAATGGAAACTCCTTTCCATCGTAGTATGACCATACTTTTCTTAGATTTACTCATCGAGGGGCCCAGTAATATCTCTCTACAAATGTGAGGGACAAAACTCATCTTGACCATTCACATTCCTCTGCATGAAAATCACTAATCACAATCGAAGCCTTTATCATCATCTAGTCAAAGGTGACTTTTGACTAGATCAAAGATCAACAACTCTCATGTAGGAATCTATGATGATCTCAGGTCAAAGCGCATTGTGACGTGGTTATACATGAGATAAGCTTATGACTTAATCCATACAGCTTTCTCATATTGGGTCGGTCTAGCACCTTGTACTCTTACAAGTGCCTAAAACTTTGATTTATATCTCTATACCTCATCAAAGTCATATTGGTCTTATTTCATCTTCGCTCCCGCATAGATGACCGACCAGGGACATTTAGGACAATCTTTATGATACATCCAAGGATATAGTCATCATAATAAACATGCAAATGATATGATAACAAAATGGAAAAATATTTTAAATAACAATAATGTCTAAAGTACAATGATTGGCTCCTAAGGCATAATTTCCAATAGACTCCCACTTGTACTAGGTGCAATCATTAATTTGCCTAATTCCCATTGTCCTAATATGACGCTCATGTTTTACTTGCACAAGCGGCTCAGTAAGAGGATCAACAACATTTTCTTCTCCTGGTACTTTGAATATTTTTATATCACATCTATCATTGATTTCTCTTATAAGATGAAATCGCCTTAGTATATGCTTGGTCCTTTGATGTGACATAGGCTCCTTGGCTTACGCAATAACACCGCTATTGTTACAAAACAAATCTATTGGATTTGAGATGGTAAGCACCACCCCTAATTCAGTAATGAACTTTCTGATCCAAACAACTTCTTTAGCTGCATCCGATCTTTGCTATATACTCGGCCATTTGCGGAATTTGCTACGATTGCTGCGCTTAGAAACTCTTCCCGACTACCGCACCACCATTTAAAAGGAATATATATCCAGATTGTGATCTAAGATCATCTTGGTCAGTTTGAAAACTCGCATCTGTGTAACCAGTCACACAGAGCTCATCACCCAATCCACCATATACCAAGAACAAGTCCTTTGTCCTTCTTAAGTACTTTAGGATATTCTTGAAAACAGTCCAATGACCCTCATCGGGATCTTGTTGATATCTGCTGGTCATTCTTAAGGCAAATGAGACATCCAGTCGAGTACATAACATGGCATATATGATAGATCTAATGGCGGAGGCATATGGAATTAGGGGTGAACATGGGCAGTGGATGCCCATCCCAAAGAATGAACGAGCTGGAAAATGCCTGGCCCTGCCCGATAAAAGCCTTAATCATCTTTAGGCTGGGCAAGGATTGG
This sequence comes from Acacia acuminata, assembly GCA_019022655.1. Lineage (NCBI taxonomy): Eukaryota > Viridiplantae > Streptophyta > Magnoliopsida > Fabales > Fabaceae > Acacia > Acacia acuminata. The sequence goes on along the minus strand of JAFJYI010000324.1, from coordinate 49,273 downwards.
CAGGGTAGGGCGGGCTTCCCCTGCTTAAGTAGTGATGCCTTGCCCTGTTCCATGAAGAGTCTAGTTCACACTTCAAAGAATTTCAAAGCTTTAGAGATGTTTGAAGTATAATATAATATATTTATAATATATTTCGACATAGTAATATAATATATTTGAAATAAAATAATATATATAGAATAATATTTATTTAAATATATTTAATTTTTCGAGGCGGGGCCAAATGGGCGGGCGGGACCCCTTGCCGTGCTCGGCCCCCGGTTATTGGCCTAGCCTAAAATTGCCCAAATTTTTTCAGGTCATTTTTTTAAGGCTAGGCTAGGCAATTTTTTTTTACCGGGCTTGGGTAGGTGTACCGGACATCTGGGCACCATGCTCACCCCTATATGGAATCTTACTCATGCTATCTCTTTGATCAAGTTTACTAGGACACAGATCCTTACTGAGATGGATGCCATGAGACATGGGCATGTAACCCCTTTTTGAATCTTGCATACTGAATCTATGCAGTATCTTGTCTATATATATGCTCCGACTTAGGCTTATTAGCCTCTTGGATTTATCTCTATAGATCATGATCCCTAGGATGTAAGTGGCTTCGCCTAAATCTTTCATTGAGAAAGACTTTCCTAACCAAGACTTGACACTCTGCAAGGTAGGAATGTCATTCCCGATAAGTAGGATGTCATCTACATAAAGCACTAGAAATACAACTGTGCTCGCACTAACCTTCTTGCATCGATGTTTTGAATGAATCCAAACTCTTTGACTACTTCATCAAAACGATGATTCCAGCTCCAAGGTGCTTGCTTCAATCCATAAATAGATCTTTGAAGCTTGCATTCTTTACCAGAGTCCTCTGGACGCACAAAGCCTTCAGGTTTGTCATGTACACATCCTCTAAGAGCTTTCCATTAAGGAAGGCTGTTTTGACATCCATCTGCCATATTTCATAGTCATAATATACTGCAATGGAAAGAAGGATTCTGATTGATTTGACCATCGCAACTGGGGAAAATGTTTCATCATAGTCCATACCATGAGTTTGAGTGAATCCTTTTGCAACCAAACGTGCCTTGAAGACATTTACTTTGCCATCCATGTCAATTTTCTCCTTGAAAACCCACTTGCACCCAATAGTTTTTACACCTTTAAGTGGATCGACTAAGGTCCAGACCTTATTGTCGTACATGGATTGCATTTCATACTTCATGGTATTTAGTCATCTTTCAGAGTTTGGTCCCACTATGGCTTCTCGATAGGTAGTTGGGTCATTATACTTAATGAACAAAACATCACGACTTCTAGTAATCAGAAGTCCATATCTCTAAGGCTGTTGTCATGTTCTATTGGACCTTCGTGGGCCTTGTGTTACTTGAGTAGGCTCAACAACTTGTTGTGAGTCTTCACCGTTTTCCATCTGTGGTTTTATGTTGTCTTGAGACTCTCAAACTTCTTCGAGGTGTACCTCATTGCCACTGGTTCTTTTAGAGATAAACTCTTTTTCCAAAAAGACACCATTTCGGATAACAAACACTTTGTAATCTATAGGATTGTAGACATAGTATCCCTTAGTTTCCTTAGGATACCTTATGAAAAGGCATTTTGAGGATTTGTGTGACAATTTATCAAAGGCTTGCTATTTAACATAAACCTCACATCCTCAAATTTTGAGAAAAGACAAACTAGGTGTCTTCCCAATTCATATCTCATATGGTGTCTTTTCAACTTCCTTTGATGGAACACGATTTAGTGTGAACGTAGCTGTTTCAAAGGGCATTGTGACGTGGTTATACATGAGATAAACTTATGACTTAATCCATGCAACTTTCTCACAGTGGGTGGTCTATCACCTTGTACTTTTACAAATTCCTAAGACTTTGATTCGTATCTCCATATCTCATCAAAGTCATACTGGTCTTATTTCATCTTTGCTCCCGCATAGATGACCGACAGGGACATTTAGGACAATCTTTATGATACATCCAAGGATACAGTCATCTTAATAAACATACAAATGATATGATAACAAAATGGAGAAATACTTTAAATAAACAATAATGTTTAAAATACAATGATTGCCCCCAGGGCATAATTTCCAAAAAGTCGTTCACAGGATCGGTAGGGCTTAGATGACTTTTAGTTGACTAAAGATGTGGAACTCCTCCTTGAGAAGATTGGATAAATAAAGAATTAAATTCAAGAGATTAGATTATGAAAGATAATTTGGAATTATCTAATATAAATATACATCTAATAAAGATTGGATAAATAAAGAATTAATTAAAGATTTGGATAAGATCCATTATCTTGAATTATTAATTCAAGAATTAATTAAAGATTTGGATGAGATCCATTATCTTGAATTAATTAAAAATTTGGATAAGATCCATTATCTTGAATTATTAATTCAAAAATTAATTAAAGATTTGGATAAGATCCATTATCTTGAATTATTAATTCAAGAATTAATTAAAAATTTGGATGAGATCCATAATATTGATTAATTGGACAATACCAATTAATGGGCCATAATTCTTTTAACCCTAAATTAAGTTTTGATCGTGTAAATTATAAGATTATGAATCTCATGATTTTTGGTCATAACTAGAAAGAAATTAGGGAGTAAGCCGTGGAAAAGGATTTGAGATTTTATTAGTCTCATCTTTGGCGGCTAACTTGGTGGACCTAGGATTTTAACCATTAAAATAATAAGATATAATTATCTTATTATTTTCGGTTAGAAAAATAGGGATCTAGGTTTTGGTCGGAAGAAAACTATAACGCAGGGCGTGAGTCATATATATATATATATATATATATATATTTTTCACGGCATTCTTTGAAAAACCTAGAGAATTGGCCAAATAAGATAGCTCATAAGGAGCCATTGGAATTCTTGGCCAAAGCAACCAAGAAAAGCAAGAAAATGCACCATCCAAAGGGAAAGAAAACCCAAGAACGTTGAGTCCTCAACCTTACATCGCCTAGCAAGCATCCAAAGAAAGAGAGGAATCAAAGAGAAGGAGTTCTCAAGGCAATCGAGAGATAGTCATGTGGATCAGTGTTATAGGAAGTCATACACTTTGAAGTCTTCAGTAATCTAAGATAATCCTAAAACCCCTCATGTATTTTAATGAGTAGATCCTTCCTCGAAATATCTCATGATCTCATGTAAGAGTTACGGGAATCTCATGATCAATATTCATCGGAATACCCATAAGTATTGGGATAACTCGTGAGTACCATAAAAGTTATGGGTACTCATGAGCACCAATTTTAATCACATGATTAGAAGTCTGAAAATATTAAATGTACCATAAAAGTTATGGGTTCTTATGAGCACCAATTTTAATCACATAATTAGAAGTCTGAAAACATTAAATATACCATTTGTGATGGGTTCTTATGATAACCATATAGGAACCCATGAGTATTTACTTTAAATATGGGTTTTAACTCATGAGGACCATAAAAGTTATGGATTCTCATGAGTGCCTATTAAAACTCACAAATGTGTTCAGAGTTTGTAAGTCATGATAACCATAAAAGAGTTGCGGTTATTGATTATAGTTTCCGCTTCAAATTAAGAAAAGACAAAAAAAATTTGTTTTCCCTACTCATGAGGTCGCGCTTGAACGTCAAGCTGCACCCAAATTAACCAACAATAAGGCCCCGCTAGATCCTTTGAGTCTCGAGTTCGAGTTCAGCAGGGACACTTTATTTAAGGAGTGATACTAAGAGCAATTCCATGGGTGAACGAACTGGGAAAGGCTCTTCGCGGTAAATCTAAATTAGTTCGCCTCACTTGTACTTTGGATTCTATTGCTATTGTTTTGAATTAGGTTGGTCATGATATAGTTCCTCCAATATGAATTTCGGAACTGTAGCATGTTCTTGTTTTTGAAAATCTGGTATCCATGGTCCATGACATCTGTCAACAAAGTTTTCATTGAGGACTAGCTGGCAATATTTCATGCTTATAAGTAATGTAATTTGTTTAATAAATATGCACATGTCACACAGTAATGCTAATACTTATTCAGCCCTTCTCCTTTTTTAGTTGTATCATTCTGGCATCTCCGTTCAGATCGCCAGTGTTGCTGGTTTGGACCCTCATCCATCGTCCTCCTCTCGCTTAATCCACGCCTAAGTTTTCTTCCCTCTTGCTGCGCCGACAGATCAGTGAAACAGGTGATGCTGTTTTTTTTTAAAAATAAATTACATGGGTGCCATTTTTAAATAATTACATCGCATTTTTAATGTTACTTCTCAATGGGAAAACGTCCATTCACTTTTTGGGCCAAAATAATATTGGGTAGATCAGACTAGACTAGTCTTCTTGGGTTAGACTGGACTTTGGGCAAGGTCTCAAATCCCTTGGTTCAGTCTAAAGCGAACATATATATTTTTAATTTACACAATACACACATGACATCCCACACACTAGCTCATATCATACCTCAGAGGCTTAGAAGACTAGCGTCTTGCCACAAACTCACAAACTTTGTGACAGAGTCTTTCCCACTTGCGTCTCGAGTTTGGGCTGGTCCTAAACGAAATTGGACCTGAGGTTGTCTTGTATAACCCGAGGTACTATTCAAACCAAACCTTGGGTTAAGGCCAGACCTAATCTGGTCTTGTCCATGATCAGCCCTAGTAGTGGATGAGTGATATTATTTCTAAGCAATTCTTTTATTTTAATTTTTGGGGTTGCTTTGATTTTTGATTGGGAAAATAATCACTGTTTCTCAGGTTTTCAAGGAGATGTACATAGCTTCCAAGTAACAGTCTTTCTAATGACTCCATGAAAGTGCTTGAAGTTGATATCTAACATGCCAATACCGATCCTTTTTCTTTAAATTTGTTCTTCTTTCTTCTTCTTCTTCTTCTTCTTCCTTTTTTTTTTTTTTTTTTTCAAAAGGGCGCACAATCAATATTTAAATTAGGTGTTTCTTCACTCCTTGAAATATTTAAATTACATGGCTGGTAAATACAATCAATATTATCTTTTACTAGGAGTAGGTTTTTTCCTTTTCATATATGACTAGGCAGGTACATGTATCAATTAATTATTCTAGGTTCTGGTTGCTTTTCCCTCTACTTCATTATTGTATGAATATTTTACAGAATATGAAGTAAATGAAATGTGAGAATCCATACATGGGCATGAAATTTAAAAGTGAATATCATGCATATAAATTCTATAATGCATATGCTTTTTTTTTTTGGGTTGGATTTATCGTTAAGAAAGAGTGGATAAATAAATATAACACAGATCATTTAGACCAATTTACCTAAAAAATGTGTTTCAAAGAAGGGTTAAAAACAGTGAATGACCATGAAGTAAACAAAAGGCCTGTGAAGATTTTGAGAACTTGTTGTCTAGCTAAAATGATTATTAATCCATAAGCAAATGAAAAATATGCATTTACATCTCTTGAGAAACAGCATAATCATGCTTTCACAACTTCTATAAGTAAACATAAATTGTCATCTCAAACAAAGATCTCTATTCTCTAGTACTCAAGCAACTCAAATTGAGTATGCAGAATATTATGGTATACGACAAAAATTGATTTTTGAATTCTTGAATTGACAAGTTAGGGACTAGAGAATGTTGGGTAAACTCTAAATGATATTAACAATCATTTGATAACTAGTAAGAGGATGGTAAAAATGAAAGAAGGGAAAGCTTATACGTTACTTCATTATTTTGAATGAAAGCAATATGAAAATCCATCATCTTTTTATGGAATTCAACTTGATGTTGAAAATCAAATCACAAATAATTTTTTTTTTTGGAGTAATATGAAAATGGTTGTATATTATTTTCATTACGGCGATATGGTTCAAGGTAGTTAAAAGCGCGCTTTAAATCGGAAAAAACACGTTTTTACGTTTTAATCTCAGCCAAACGTGTAACGTTGCAGGAAAAAACGGAGCCAGAGTGAAATCGGTGAAAACGCTGAGTTACAACGTAAAATCGCAAAATCGCGTCGTTTTTTAATAAAGCGGAGTTTTTCATTTGCATCATATGATTCATTTCTACGAGGTGAAAAAGGAAACTTCAGATCCAGAGACAGAGACAAGAGGAAATAGGAACAATAAATCATATCTAAATTCAGAAACGTAAAGAAAATCACAGGAAAGAGGATGATTCAACTGAAGCACCGATTGAATCGCACCTCCACCCCGGTTCTTCGATGATCACCGCCATCGACCAGTGCCTCCCCCTTGTGTCTTTGAAGACGAAGCTTGCCGGCGGCTGTGGTGGTGAATAACGCCGCCGGTGAAAGAGGAAAAAGAAGGTCGAAGGTCTGGAGTCCCGCGGCGCAATCGTTCATTGCTCGTTCGTCGCGCACTCGCTCCTCACCGTGTGTTTCCAAAAGCCGCCTCCCATCTCTAATTTGTGGCTGGTTCTTTTCTTTATATTAGGTGTTTAGGTCTTTTTCCAATTCAATTTGTGGGCCCATTTCCATTCAGTTGAAACAATCTTCTTCCAATTCAATTTGTGGGCCCCTTCCATTCAATTCAATTGAAACAATCTGATTTTTAGTGCGTGGCTGTCTTTGTCATCTATAAGAATCAATATTATATAATAATAATATATCTATTCCCTAAACTCAAACTCTTATTTTAAATTGCATCTAGGTTGTTTGCCTTTATTTGAATATATTTGATGACAATGTTGGACATTTTAATTGATATTGCATTGATCAGTATATGTATGTATGAAGGCAGTTACCTTATATACATATACAGGTAAAAACTCCGTTTTATTTTACGATTTTACGTTTTACGTTTTTTCCTTCTCCTTCCGCTTTTACGTAAAAACTACGCTTTCACTACCATGATATGGTTCTCTGTTGATACTACTTTTCGCATAAACTATAGCTTGAGATCAATTGTACCTTTCACTAGATTCAGTTATCATAGGCAAGTAGTAACATTTGGTACTGCATTATTATATGATAAAACTAGTGAATCGTTTGAAGGGCTATTTCGAACTTTTTATACGGCGATGTTTGGAAAGAAACCTAGTACAGTATCTACATATATTAAAACATTAATGAAACAATTTAATTCAATTTAAATATATTAAATTAAATATATACATAATTTTTTTGTAGCTTACTATTATCTCCTCCGCCGCCTCCGAGATCGGCGTCCCGTCATGGTGCCTATGCGTGCGTGTGAACAGCCTGCCCATAGTCTATCGAAGGTTCTCCGCCGAGCCTTCTCTTGCTGAAACAATTAAAAGAATATAAACTTTGTTATTTCAAAAATAAAATAATCATCATTTAAACCAAAATTAATTTAACTTTCAACATACCATCTCACTATAGGTCACAAAAACGTCTCTGTTCCTACCGTGTGATTGACCCTCTCACTGTTACCCGCTTTTTGGTGTTCCTCTGCAATAGAGCCATAAGGAGGAGCAAACAAAATGTAAAGTTCAATTAATTATTATTTTGATATCTTGTAAACTATATTTAAAGTTTAAACTATATTTAAACTATATTTCATGTACATCTAAACTATAAATTAATTAAACCATTAATTAATTTAAATCAAATGTAAACTATGATTAATTAAAAAAAAGTACATGTCCCTCTGCACTCCTCCTATATTGCACAAAAGCCGCCCAGTCATTTGGCTCCACGCCCCGGAGGGCTCTCCATCAATTGCTTTGTAGAGGAATCATCCTATGTCCATTCTGCTGGGTGTAGAGATGACCCCTCTGGCTCTTCCACCCTTCCCCTATTTTCATCAATACGTACCTCTTCACGGCGCCTCGCACGTTAAACTTTTTTTATATAATAATTTAATTAGTAATTAATTAATAATTAATAAATAAACCACAAATTATAACTATTAACATGTACAATTTAATTAAGCACCATAGCTTACCTCGCACAATGTTAGCGAACGCTTTGTCCTTGTTATTCTTCGGAACCTTCTTCCAATCGTGGAAGTAAATCAAGAACCATGCCCAATTCCTGCCAAATTCCGACAAGAACCGGTTCGATAGGTGATCACTGTTGCCGATCGGCTGGTTCGTGTCCTAGTTAAAGGGGACTACGACACGATATCCTTCTAGATAAGTGACCCCGGAAACATCCAGTGTCCTCCTGCTGGTGTTCCCATGTGAATCTGCACAATTATAAAAACATGTTTGTGTTGTGTTTAAATAAAATTTAATTAAACGTAACGAATTTAAATTTAACTTTTGTCAAAAAACAAATTACATTTACCTTCTACCTCCACCTCAAATCCGGTAGAACGCAAAGACGACGGTTGGGGGTTCCCTTGATTCTGCTCGTTCTCCTCGTCCAAAAAGCGCTCCACATCGGCTATGAGAATGTCAATATGGATCTGCTCATTTTCGTCAATGTCGCTCAACGATAGGCTTGCGCCTCCTTCTCCCCCTATGGTCTCTATGCATGGGATTGGCTCATCGGCGAATAGTTCATCAAACTCGTTCCGCTCCTGACTGGGCGGTGGGATAGACAGAGCCCTACGCCCTTTCGTACGGCCCCGGCCTTTACTACTACTACCCCTTATAGGCCTTCTCTCCCGTTCAACAGCTTTCCCTTTTCTCTTATCCTTAGAAACCATGATGTTCAAAGGTACAAGTTGAAAGGTTAAAAGGTGAAAAATCAAAACCTTGCGCACGTTATTTTGAAAATGACGCGTGCCATTAAAAAAAAAAAAAAAAAAAACGCTACATTTTGTAGCGGTTTTCCTACTTAACCGCTACAAATTTAATAATTTTGTTGCGATTTCGTATAAACCGCTTCAAAAACCGCGACAAATATGCCTCGTTCTTCGTGAACTTTTGTAGCGGCTAGACAACCGTTACAAAATGACAGACCTTTGCGATTTTAGGTAGAACCGCTACAAATTGTTTGTCCTTTGAGATTCTGTAGTGGTTATTCTGAACAACCGCTACTAATTTAAACTTTTTCCAAAACAAATTCCGCAAACTTATTAGTTTGGTGAAAATAATTAGAATAAAAACTCTCAATTAATTAATTATTTTCTTTAATTTCCCCAAATTAGTCGAGAGTAATAAATTAGGAATAATAAGTTTATCGACAATAGTCTAACATACCCGTGAAGATTCGGATTTAGTATAGCCACCGATCTCCCACGAAAAACTCACTGACTCATTTTGATCAGAGATATTTTCCTAAGAGAAAGGTGGCTATATTGGACCCAATCTTCGGTCGCATGTTTGACAATATTCAGAAGAGTAGAAGTCTTCAAGTCAAAGGAATAATTAAATCTGGATTGTCACTGAAGGAACTTCCTCGGCTTCAACGATGAGAAGGGAGGCAAATATCTGCACCACTCATCTCCCGAGATCAGGACTACAGATATTTGCATGTCTTTGACTACGAAGCCGAGAATGTTCATTCAGTGACAATGCAGATTTAGTAATTTTTTGAATATTTATAAATGATGTACGGACTTAGATGCTATATATAGCGTAAATGTTCGTAGCGGTTTAGGTAAAAACCATGACAAAATTATATGATTTGACGTGGTTAAGACATCGCTTTTATTTGACTGCGACAAAATTGTGATGTTTGGCTTTTTTTATAGCGATTTTTTACATATAACCTCTACAACTTAACCAAGACAAAATTCACGCCATTATGCGCCAATGCATGCCAAATTTGTAGCGGTTATTCCAACAAAATTCACGCCATTATGCGCTAAGCTGGCGCCAAATTTGTAGCGATTTAATTTAGGGTAACTGCAACAAGTATCGCAGCAAAGATGCCCACCCTTTGGCGCCAATGCTTCCGCTACTAATTTGTCACGGTTTCATCAAAAACCGCTACAAGTTTATGATTTTGTAACAATTTTTTATCACCGCTACAAATTAACCGCGACAAATGATGGGTTTTTTTTTTTTTTTTTTTTTTTTGTAGTGTACACCCACTAAAGGATTAAAAAATGGATTAAATGAAATTGAACTTACACACTCTTATTTGAGACTTTACATATCTCAGAATGTCTAAGGTTGCTCACCTCAACAGCACCTTCATTTGGCCAAAAGCATATTGTAATTTGAAAATTACAAACTACCAGCAAGGCAATTAGAAAATGGAGGTAAAGAAAAGTAAAGCCTCAAATAAGAGGGTATAAGATCAATTTCAAATATTAAATGGTTACGCTGTAGAAATGCATATGTACTTTATTTTGAGGAGAACCCATTAAGTGTTTTTTAAGGTACAAAAGTGACTACATGGTTATAAATTAGATGTAAAAATACCGGTTGACCATTAAGTTTAATTTTTTTTGCAAACTAAACGATTAATGTGACTTTAAAAAATTCAAAAATATATAGGTGGTGGTGGTGGTCCCATCTATGGTCCAAACCTAAGTCTATGAGCTCTGAGATTGCCGAGCCAACCTCTCCTAAAGTCACTTGCGCCGGTCAGATCAAGGTCAGGCCTAAAACCTCTGCTCCCCGGAGCTGGCAATCTGTGATGGAGGAAATAGAGAAAATTCACAACAACAGAAAACAGAGGAAGCGATCCAGTTGGGCTGACTCTTTCGGTTTCAAGAAGGAGATAATGCAGTTCTCGACTTGTCTCCGAAGCATGAAGTTTGAACTTTGGATCATTCCCCGATACGGAAGCCACCTCTGAGGATGAAGAAGAAGATGAAGACGATGGGTAACAAGAAAATCAAGTGGGTGTGGATGAGAGCGACAACGAAGCTTCCAGAACCGTCTTTTCGAAATGGTTTATGGTGTTGCAGGAGAATCAAAACACTGGGTTTCACAAAGAAGACACGAAGCAGAAAGGTAAAGTGGAAGACGATGGATAAAAGGCGAAGCCCACTGTTCCTCCACCGAATGCTCTGTTACTGATGCGGTGCAGGTCGGCTCCGGCAAAAAGCTGGTTGCAAGAGAACAGAGAGGGAAAAAGTGCCCAAGAAGAAAAAGAAAAAGCCAGTGATTAAAAAGTTGATAAATAGAAAATAGAGCTGAAGAAAGGGAGGAGTCTGAAGTCGTTAATGGATGAAGAGAAGAAAAAGAGAGAGAATTTGGTGGTGATCAAATATGACTCTGATCCTGATTCTTACGAAATTTCATCGATATTGCCAAAGAGACATGGATTGCTGGGGAATAAGCGATCCGTTAACGTCCAAGAGCCGAAGTTGGAAAAGATGATGATTCACTTCTTACTCCGGATATACTCTTTTCTTTATTCTTTATTCTTTAGCTTTAGCTTTGATTTTCAAGGTCAACTATGACAAGGTTTGTAGCTTTCTCTTCCCTTTTTTTTTTTTTTGGGTCAATGTGCCTCTCTCTTCTCGAAACTAGGCTTGTGTGGCGACCGGGAAACCTAATAATTAGTTCCACGTTTTAGCGTTTTTTGTTATCCTTAATACTATTAGTTCATATAGTTTAATTTCATAAAACCTGTACAGCTTTTTAATCCCTTTTTCTGAGATTTTGCTGGCAAGTACCTGTATGAAGAAGTTGTGTACTCTGATTTGTAAGAGTTATGAATTAAAACGAATATGTGATTTTCTTTTCCTCGTTCTGTTTCTTTAAGAACGATTATTTATGGTATTATTGGGCCATTGGCTCCCTCGTAAGGTATTATTTCTGGTATTTTTGCATTTTTTAAAAAAATATTTAGTGTTGGACGCTTTTTTGGCCAAATCACATATGTATTTTTGTATCTTTGAAAGCTACGTAATCATCCAATCAGTAAAAAAGTCAAACTTAATGATCAAATGGTATTTTTGCACCTAATTTATAATCACGTAGTCACTTTTGTACTTAAAAGAAACACTTGATGTTGGATGCTCCTCAGGATAAAACACATGCGCATTTTTACATCTTAACCCAATTTTGAAATTTTAAAATCATGGAGGGAAGACAAGCATCAAACGACATGAAGCCAAATGCGGCGAAAACGGCTTGGTTTATTGCCATCATTGTTCTTAGTAACAATGGGCTTTTTGGGTTGGCGATGGGAATGGTGGCTTAAAAGATATCGACTTTTATAAAAGCCCGGTAGGAAAAAAGTCATGTCATAAATGTAATTTGTTTTTGGATTGCTTATTTGACTTTTGTAGAAGTAGTTTTTTTTAAAAAAAAATTATGAGCGTTTAAAATTTTTTAATTTTTTTTTAAGAAAAGCTGGAGGTAGTGGGAAGGTCAATCAAAAACATAAAGGGGCCTCGCGTTCAAACTTTTTTCCTTTTAGTGAACCTTAGTTTTGCTCCACAATGGGCCCCACATTCAGAAGTACATAACGCTGACACATAAAAAGCTCTATGCGGGAGAGTTTAGGTTAACGAGCTTTAAGGGGAAAAGTCTAGTATAAATAAAGCTGATCCAAACACTGTTTTCTGACTTATTTCTTACTGGACATCTTTTCCAACGCTGCGTTTAATATTTTTGTCTGAAACGCTCAGACAAACGTGTCTCCAAACAAGCCCAATAAAAGCAAAGACAAAAATGAGGGGACTCTACTAGATGCCTTATTCTCCTATTTCTCTTATAGAGATATATTGATGATTCTTAAACTTAGTCAATTAATGAAACAATGCATAAAAATCTATTTAAGCTCAAAATTATCATTTAAATCTTCAATTAATGTGGGACAAATAAGATAAAAATGACGCCTTTTCACTTAACCTAAGTTTTGTTTTTTCTTTCCAAAAACCAATTTTGTTATCAAATCGAAATCTAAATATCCAAAATCTAACCAACGAGTTGGTTAAGATAATAAGGGTTCTCAACTCTTAAAGATGAGAATACAAATTCGAATTTTGGAAAGCGCATTTATTAGGAGAGTTTTAATCTTAATGTTTCTGGCCTGACAAAAATTAGACTCAAGTTGAAAATATAATAAGGGTTCTCAACTCTTAAAGATGAGAATACAATTCGAATTTTGAAAGCGCATTTATTAGGAGAGTTTTAACCTTAATGTTTCTCGGCCGACAAAAATTAGACTCAAGTTGAAAATAACTTGGGACTCTGAGTTCACGTAAAAATAATAATAATAAATATCCAAAATTAAATCCTTTAGTATTGTTTTTCTATTGCAAGGACAAGGAATGGTATCGGTTTCCAATTCCATCCTCCGTAACATTTTTTTCTAAAACCTCCTAGTGACTGTTTGGTTTAGTGATGAAAATTTTATATAAGCTTGTCTGAGCCACAGACAAATATGATCATGAAACTCTTTTACACCACGAAGCTCCAAGCGGCATTTAAGCATAAGTAACAAAAGGCTTGTTTTGCGTTGGAAATATCAGTAAGAATAATTTCTTCCACTTACTCTTTAGCTCCATTTACTTCTTATTCAAACTTTTAAAATTTTTGCTTAAAATTTGTACTTCGAAAAAATGGTTCAGTTATTTTTAATAATGTTAATTTTTAAATAAAAAGTATATTTAAATATTCAGATCATTTATTAAATTACATTTATAAAGTTATTATTATTAATTAAATATAATTATAGAAATCTAGACAGTCTTATAAAACTCATCCCATTTTTTGTAATTATACATTTATAAGTGATTTTAATAAATGGAATCCTAATATAATTAAATTTCTAAAGTCACTTGGATAAAAGAAAAATTCATGCAGAAATCACAGTTACCCAACATTACTTTAACCAATGTCACTTCAAATCAATGTCACTTATAAAATCATGTTCATTTAAAAGCATATTTGTTCACTACTAATCAATGTCACTTCGTGACATGAAATGTTTATCCATATGAAAAATAAATACGCAACAGAGAAGCTACAAATTAGATCAAAAAAGAATAACCTATTTTAGTATTTCATATGGTGTGTTTGGTTTGAGGGGAGGGAATGAGATGAGATGAGAGGGACGGGAGATTAATGTTTTAGGCTAATATTAGTTTTAAACATTAATCTGTCATCTCCTCCTCAAACCAAACACACTCTTAGATTATCAGATGATCAATCAATATCATAGCAAAAATAAGCCGTGCATTCTTCATTATGACTCAATTTACGGTTCCTTTCAACAAAGGCTTAGGCTTCAAGCCCGCCTATTGTCCTTATTCTTTTCATTTGCTTGAGATTCTCCTCCTGGGTGAAATTTTAAACTTCAAAATGCCTCTCTTTTTTATCATCGACGATGCGACGATGATGCTTCCAACGTCGTCGTTGATCTCTACAAAGTAAGTCATCATTCGAAGGGACCTTGCAAATTAACGTTTTATCATATGCGATCTGGGGCGGGGAGCCTTTGCAAATCAACTTTTTTCAAGGTTTTTTCTCAAAATAGTGGGTGTCAATCGAAATAGTGTTGGGAGATATTGTTGAAGGGACAGAAGAGAGGAGAAAATCATCCAATCTCTCGTAAAACCCTTAACTACGACTCCTCCGTCAATCATTTTGGTCTTCTCTTTTATGATCTTTTTGTTTGTGGATGTTTCGATATCATTACTGAAGTTGCATTTAATTTCAGTTAATCTGTACAAATTAGTACATATTATGTTTTACACTCGTTTCAAACATTTTGTCATACATGCAGAGCAAAGAGGGGAAGAAGCAGACGCTAAGAGCTACGGAGCTTGAGAAGCAGGCGACTTACTCTAGATGCTCACTAAACATTGAAAACCAGCTTTGTGTATTTTTCTTTGGAGATTATCGGGTTCTATACATCGACGCGATTATCGGTATGCTCGATCGGCCACCCGGCGAGAAATTACCTTTGGGTAAGAAATTCATTAGCCTTTTAGTTTTCTGCATCATGGGTATGTGATTTTGTTTGTGGGGTTGTAAATTCTGAGATTTCTCATACGCTTAAGCAACTCTAGTATACTATAGTATCCTTCCCAGTTCCAAAGTTTGGTCCTTGGGATTCATATGGTGAGATTCTGGTGAACCACATGGGTTTGAGTGGACAGCCCTTCTAAATAAAGAAACATGGAATAGCAATAAGGTTCGTATTGCCACAGCAAATTCCGCTATTTAATATTTTTCACTTAAAACAAATTTCCACTGTTTAATATTACCACAATTGGGAGATTATAGGGTTTGTATTGCCACAACACGCTTCTACTTTTGGAATGGCATTGTTTGCTTTGTTACTGATTTGCTCTTTTATGCTTTGTTGTTAGGTTGACGAAATAGTTTTTGTTTCCTCTGCTACAAAATATGTGAGTTTGGTTCTTTTCTTACTAATATGTATCATGAATTAGATAGTATATTCAACCTCAAGGGAATGAAATTTGATGATTATATAGTTATTTACGATGATTAAGACCTTTTACTCTTTCCTTTTATGCACCAAGTATTAACAGATAAGGACACATGGCTTAGAACCATGGAGATGAAATAGATATGGCTCGATGATAATGAGATGGCCGAAGTAGAAAATGATTCATATATCCGTTGATAAAGGGGGGAGGTATTATGATTTCTCTACTTTGGATTGCAAACCTACGAGATAAAGGGGGAGGTATTATGATTTCTCTCTTTGGATTGCAAACCTACAGATAAAGGGGGGAGGTATTATGATTTCTAGCAAAACACCAGATCTATGAAATCAACGATACTTCATTTTCAAGTATGTCAATATGGTGATTTTCTACTTTTGATTTTTGTGTGCAGGCTTCACCCCTCCCCGTTTTAAGTAGTAATGATGGAATTCTCATGTATTGGGATTGATGTTTCTTGATTTATGAGGTTTTATTTTCATAGTTTGCCTTTTCTTTTTATGAGCTTAGTTTTGGCATTTCTTACTAATATAAGGAACATTAATGTGAAGCCCTTACCTTGGGCTTTGTAGTTGAGAAACTTGATCTGGTCAACTTCAAAGCATGATGTGTATCTTCTCTCACATTACTTCATTGTTCACTGGTCCTCACTAAGTTGCAAGGAAACTGAAATCTTGAACGTCTCAGGGCATGTAGCTCCATGTGAGGTAATCATTGTTGCACTGCTTTTTTGTTGAGAAAAGTGAAAATCACAACTCCTAGAAGGACTAGCCATCTAGATTAGGCATCGAACTTTTAAATTGTGGTGTCGATAGAAACATCCCGGAAGCCTTTTGGAAGGATTTACCGGACACAAATTAGTGGATTGGCTATATGAGATAAGTTGATGATTGCCGGAGGTTTTACAAGGTACTATTGTTGGACTTTTTTTTTCCTAAGCAATGCAGGACGTATAGGAGCTTAAAGGAAAACGAACAAATTTCATAAAACTCAAGATCAATTCAATTATTGATAAGCAAAGAGTAATACTTTAAAATGACCACGGTTGAACAAAAATAATTTTTTAATAAGAATTGGTATCCTAATTATTCTTAGTCCTACAACAATTGTAGATATGAGCTAGCATCATATTTGGCCTAAAATCCTCTGTCCAGGTCCCAAATAAAAAAAAATTAAATTGGTCTAAAGTATATATTTTGAAAACAGATGAGGTTTATGTAATTTAACAAATTCAAGAGGTTTGTGTAATCTATTATATTTAATTTTATGTTCATTTTGCAAAATAGTTCTGTTGCTGCATGGCTCCATCCGTTGGTGATGTTTATTGATATCGCTGGTGGGCAGGGTATTTTGCATAGATCATTCTCAATGTCTTCTTCTGCCATACGGGGAGTCTAAGGAACATCAAAAGTGAAAAGGATGTCGTGTCACAACTTACAATACATACATCTTAATTGTATTAATCTTGTTGATATGCTTTCATCCTGGAATAATTGAAAGTCTTAATGAGCTCATGCTTTAAGAGATTAGGAGAAGAATATTAGTTATTTTGTTGGCAAATTATCTGTTATTGACTAGGAAACTCCACTAAATTCCAAGAGAATGATCTAGGACCCTATATCAAGAGCAGATAAACCAATATTTTGAGCTGCTTTGGAAAGGGTAGTCTTTATTACTTTGGTTTGGTGCTTCGCTGATGGGTGTATTTGTTGATTTGGTTTTCTTTGGGAGATGCTAATGAGTTCATTTTTGGCTTTTTTTAGAGTCCTAGCTTTTCTTATTTTTTAATCCCTTCTAAACATATAGGTAACTTAAACCTCCATATTAATATGCCACTTGTCATGAGGATTTATTTGATTGCCTCTTTGAAATTGCTATGATTGTTTTACTATATTGTGTTTGTTGCTCAAATTGTGCAACAAATATTCTAGCTGCTTCATTCTATCAATCTTTATATCAAACTAGATAGGCAAAGAGATTTGAGAGCTTTGTTGTGTTTTGAGCCTTACTATTTTTCCTTCTTAGTAGGTCTTATTCTCCTTCCTACTATGCATTCCCTATTCTTTTTCCTATACAATTCCTTTTCTTTTCTGTAAATCAATTTGTTGGGGCTTCCTATATCTAAACAGGATCTTGTATCATCATAGGAGGAAGATGAAACTTCTGTTTTCATATAATTGCAAATTTTTAATGAAATATAATGGGTAAATATCTATTGTTTCCTAAATGATAACATACATTTTTGAATCAATTGATGCTATTGGGAATTTGTGATGAACTACCATGAATGATCTCTCGTTGTTTCCTAAATGCTGATATAATCTCATCAAATTTTCTAAATAGGGCTCTTTATGTGCAGCTTATGGAGAGGAAAGGGTATGAAGAAGAGTATGATTTGATGACAAGGTTGGTATGCCAGTGATTTTGTTCCAAATGGATCGGAATTACATGCGGGTGAGTTTGTTTATTCGCACTGTGCCTCCTAATTTAGTCGGTCAACTTGCAGTCGAGTTTGGGTATGTTTATTCCTTCATTTGTGTCCAATGCAGTACAACCTATAATATCTATCATTTTGGTGTACCTTCTTAGCATTATAGCTATGGAGGCTGTTGTCCTATAATATCTATCCTTTTTGTTGGTAAAGGATTGTTGTAAGTATTTAAAGGATGGAGGCTGTTGTCCTATCACTCAAGTAGTGAAGAGGCTATAGCAATTTCCTAATAAACCTAATTCTCTGGCTGAAGTTTGCCTCTATGTGTTTAGTCGTAGCATGGATTACCGTTTCCATAGGGATCACATAGCTACTTCCATAGGTACTTCTTCAGTTTTGGTAAGTCTAATCACCCCATGTAATTTAATGCCAAAACTATGGTTTTTTGTAATTTTGACTGTTTTTCATCTTCATATTGAATTTGTGTAGTATAGCTTTTATTCAATCTGTATCATTTCCACATGACAGGGGATCATTTTTCTGATTTGATTTGGAAACAATATAATGGGCTTAAAGAAGTTCTTTCTTTATATCTGAAAGGTTTTTCCCAGCTATTATATTCATTGTATAATGTATAATATATTAAATGATATTTTCAGAACACACTCGTGGACTTTTATGCCAATGCAATTCTATTTCTTGATTTGAGCAACAGAAGGCTAAAAGTATTGGTCAATTATGTTTGCCCTTGCGTATACCCTGGACATTTAAGGAAGTAGTGACAAGATCTTTATGAGAGTTTTTTTAATGTCTGCATAATTTATATAGGTGGATCAATGATCTTTTATAGACTTTGTCAAAAAAAGAATTGAAAATTATGTGATTTTTTTTGCTTCACTTTTGGTTAGTAATTATGTTGTCACATTAATGAAATGCTTTCACAATGTTAGAAGATAAGTTATTTCATATCAGTCATTGTCTTGCTTTTTAACCAGTGAAGTTGACGTGGCTTTATAGCTATTGTATGGGTTTTTTCACCTACCGCAATATCTCGTAGATTTATTCATTTATTTAGGAACTGCAATACATAGTGGAGTTGTTGAATACTTGGATTATGCATTTAGATATTGTCCTTGTTAAGAGTGGAGGCTGGATCAGCTTTGGGAACATAATTTCAGCTTTAGCAATCTTTTCTACTCCATTGGAAGTGGTTGAAGTTGATATGACTGAAAAATATTTTTACCTGCTCCCTATTTTTTTAGTCAGATTATATTTTTTTTATCTCGATTTCTACTTTGGTTAATCTATTTCAAAGTTTGGAACAATATTTTGCGATTGTTGCGTGGAAACAAAGAATGGGAAGGGAAATGAATGAACTAGCAGTTTGGGAGGGTTTTGTGTTGGATAAATTTTTATCCCTATTTTTCCTTAGTACATACATGGTCTTGCGTGAAAGTACTTTGACCGAAATGATGACTACTTTCCAAGCAATGTTTGTCCCATCTGGGTTCGTGCCATATAGTGAATTTTCATCTCCTCGCTCAATGCTTTCAAATTTCAATTTTGAAATTTGAATGTCCTCCTATTATAGCCATCCTTTCTCTCTCTCCCTCCAGTATTTTTCATAGTCAGCTTAAATGTTCAAAAGACCTCTACATTTCTTCTTCCTCATCCACAATTTCCTAATTGTTGAAAGTTTCTACTCTGATCCATGCGTCCTTCATTACTGTGTACCATCATCAAATTCGACCCCTCCTAAAAGGTGGATTTCTCCATACTCTATTTTTCTCATGCATTTTATTCCTTTCTTTATGGGCCCTAAGGCAAAATCGCCAAAGGGGTGTACTATATGATTCTGACAATAGGTTTGCCTTTGTGGATGACATATCTCCTTTCATCTCGTGGAAGACGAGGAGATTAATGGTAGATGAAATAGTGGCTAAAGGTCCTCTCCTATGTGGCTCAAGACATAATGCAGTGACTTCTCTTTCATTTCTTCTCCATGAGTGTCTTATCCCACTACTAGATTATTTGATGTGATATTAACATTGTTGTTAATAAAGAAATTTTTGTTTTATAGAGTGGTTGGTAGATATGTAGAAGCACAGAGATGATTTTTTTGCATCAAATCTTTGGATTATGTGCTCTTATCAATGGGTTAATTGTATATTCCCTGATTTTCTCCTCTTTTATGGGAAGAGTTTGTTGACGTTTTTATTTACGACTTGGCTAAAGAGTTTCTCATGAGTCATGACTAATGAATTTATAACTTTAGTTTTATGGAGAAGTAATTGCCATAATGGAGTTAACCATTGATTGTATATGACATCGTGTAGAAACGGTAAAAATCAATATCATAAATTATAAGAATTTAATTAACAAAGTAATGACTTGTCATGTGATAGTTATTGTAGGTTACTTTTCCCAGTTTTTTTTGTTAGATCTGGCTATCACCCAAGAGGGGGGGTGAATTGGGTGTCTAATAAAATGTTAGGAATTTTGAAAATCTTTTCGCAACTTCTAAATCAACAGTTAGATATTCAAATAATCATATACTGGAAATATAAGAGTTTAGGGAAGAGAATATGCAACCGTGATTTATCCCGGTTCGGCCCAATCCACGATGACCTACGTCCAAATCCCCAGCTCCTCCCGAGATTTCAATCCACTATCTCCTTGTTTAACCGGCACAAGAGAAAAGCCTTTACAACCTCACAAGTTTAATCGGGCACTTGTGCAGCCTTTACTATCTCTTACCGAGATACTCCCCTTACACACCGTAAGGATACACCGCTTGATCACACACTCGTACTCAAGTAATCCTCTCCCTAGGATTCACTCCCCTTACAAGCCGTAATCAACACAATGTGTTTCCCACTCAAGATCACCCAATCTTGAGTAACTCTCGATAAAATGTTTACGATAAATCTTCTCTCTCTCGAAGTGAATAAATAAACACCGAAGTACATAATCGATCATTTCACTCTCTACGGTAAACTATATAAGCATTGAGAACAGAGAGTAAATGAATATCAGAGTATTGGCATTTTGACGATGTAAGCTCGTGTCTCTGATGTCCCGTCTATCTTTGAATGCTTCTCTATTTATACACATTCGTCTCTCGGCCGTTGTGTAATATTACCGTTGTGAATAGTAATCATTTTGAATATCGGTCCGTTGAGAGCATTTAAACATCCACGCCTTCATTAAATGCGTTTGCCTAGTTTTGCAGAATATGAGTCAGAATAATAGCTGGAATGTCTTCATCTACTACACGCTTTAATTTTGTTTCCTTCTCAGCTTTGTTGAGTATCCGTTGTGAAGATTTGAATGTCCGCGCATTTTGCTAACCATGTTTGAATGTTTGCTTGGTTGAGTATCTTTACAAGGTTTCATTCACATGGTCTCGACGTAGGTAGCTGAAATTAATGATCCGGTGCTTTTGGCAGAGTGGGCTAGCCTTAATTGGGTTCTCGTCGTCGTCTCTTTTTCTCCATCGGTTTGGTGCTTGATGCTTTGAGTATTCAATCTTCATACTCAAGTAGCATTTGAGGCCGATGAACAAGTTGAGCATTTTACTTCATTGAAGAATATTAAAGTTGACTATTCAACTTCATTTCTTCAAGTTCCTCGTCTTCTCTGACATTTGTGAATGTCTGTAGCAAACTTCATCAAACTCTTCAATTTCAAAAGTGTTTCTGACAGATTTTGGCTTCTGTAGAGTTTGATGTTAATTCTTCATATAATCTTCTGAAACTCATTAGCAAACTGATTAAAAGCAATTAGGAATAATAATGAGTGAAGATATGAAGTAATGAAATCACAAGTATTGATCTTCGCTTCACGTGACGGTGATTTCGAAGACTTAACTTAATATCCGAAAGTTAACTTGATATAAAAAGTTAACTTGATATTTCATACTTCAAACTTTTCAATTTAGAGAAAGTTAACTTCTTATAAAGAGTTTGACCAGTTCGGCTTCACAAATTCTGGCCGCCTTGAGCTCAACATCTCAAGGATCTCCTTCTCTGGCTCCAAGTTTGACCTTTTCAAGGCATAACATGTGTGGTCTTTGACCGATTTAATAGTCAAATTTAATTTTTGGGGACAAGGGCAAAATTGCTCCTTAGTGAAAACTTCCGGGCAAAATTGCTCCCGAGTGAAAACTGGGACAAAATTGCTCCTTAGAGAAAACTTCCGTGGCATTTTTGGTTCAAAAAAAACTTTCGTCTTACCAGTGCTCCTGAGTGAAAACTTCCATGGCATTTAAGACCCTTATCCCTAATAAATAAAGGACGCCTTTATTAAGGCGTCCCGTGTTAATTGTAGGACGCCCTAATTTAGGGCGTCCTGTATTTAACATAGGACGCCCTAAAAAAGGCGTCCTGAATCAACCACAGGATGCCTCTTTTAGGTCAATTTGGACGTCCTGATTTCAAAAATCAAGACGCCTTATATTATTATTATTTTTTTAAAAAGTCCCCTGTTCGTGGGGCATTGATATACAACTGAAACCTACAACATGATAGAACAATGCAAATAAGACCAACAACAAAGAAAAAACCAACAACAATAACAAGGCACTTTGGCAACCAAGAAACACCAACAACAAGAACAAGGCACTTGGCAACCAGAACAATGCAAATAAGAGATGCAAAAAACCAACAACAGCAACAAGGCACTTTGGCAACCAGCAAGACCAACAACAACAACAAGGCACTTGGCAAACTGTAACAATGCAAATAAGAGATGCAAAAAACCAACAACAGCAACAAGCTAAGGCACTTGGCAACCAAAACAATGCAAATAAGAGATGCAAAAACCAACAACAGCAACAAGGCACTTGCCAACCAGCAAGACCAACAACAACAACAAACAAACAACAAAGAAGTGACCAAAACGCACTTGGCAACCAAAGAAGACCAACAACAAAGAACAATAGCAAGTGACCAACAACAACAACAACAAACTATTACTTAAACCGACCAAAAATTCAACTTTCAGCTCCGAGTTTCAATTCCAATACAGAACAAAGATCACAACAACAACAAAACTCTAAATGATTGATATGATTTAATTTTCAGGGCTATTTACAAATCTGAGTTACCAATTCCGCAGAAACCAAGAGTATATTAAAGGCGAACAAGGCAACACATGATGTACATATCTATATGCGTTGAAGAAAATTTGCAGCCAAAGCGCCTCAAATCAGATCAATCTCTTCCTCCGAGCACGGATCCGCAGACTATCAAAAAAGCTATAAATTGGAAAACAACGTATAAGTTAAACCAATGAAGCGATTGAAATAATTAACTCAAGTAGAACAAAACATATTATCATTTGAGAAACAGAGAGCAATCACGTACGTTTTGAAAACCTGTAGTACGTCCGCTCTGAACGATGGTATGCATATAAAACATAACGAAGTATCCGCACTCAGAGTTCCCTGGTTGTTTTGGGCACTATAAATCAAAAGCAAAATGTTAAAACGGATAAAGGCATATCGAAAGCTACCATTGTGTCAATGAAATAACTTGAATTGAAACTACTTGCTTTCGGATAAAACCACTTTGGTCCACCCCGCCTGGTGCTCCAAAGAATCGATCTAGCCGCCCGAATGCACTACATTAAAATGGAAATTAACAGACATGAAAACAGATCATATAAATGAAGAATCAATGATTTAGACAAAAATTTACTTACTTGGCAAACATGGATTTGATTTCATCATTAGGCCTGCCACCTCTTAAGGGATCAAACCAATAACATGCGTTCTTGGAGGGACAAACAACACACAGGGTCCAATGACCACTACAACATATACATTATAATATAATTAAGATAAGAAAGGAATTTATTCTTAAAAATCTTAAATATACAAAACTAAATTACGTACCCTTCAAGTATTGGGGCTAGATAACAACGATCATCTTCCCCGGCAATTGTAGCACCAACATAAAGCGTCCTTTGGGTTAACTTATTGCGAGTCGTGTTTATTGGACTTAAGAATCCATACAAACCCATTCGGCCTTTCTGGACGCATATGTCGTTGCAGACACTATGATCGAAATAAAATGATAAGCGTTGTTAAGTATAGAAAACAAAAAAGATCAATGCAATAATTAAAGGGGGAAAAAACTTACATTATCGCAACTTCAAGAACGACTAAATCTAAATCCTCCATATGTATAAATTCGACAAGATCCTTTTTGTCAATTGTAAACTCATATGTCTTCTCTATGCTAACAATGCCAGGTTGCATCTTGAAGGAGAGATAGCTAATGTCCTTGTACATGGATCACAGTAGTGCTAAGTGTGGAAATTTTCCCTCATCCACTTCATTCTATGAAAACATAAACAAACATATTAGTTGTGAGTTACCAATGAAAAGCAAGTTCTAGTAATGTATTTCCTACCATTGGAGGTGCCGCCATCTGAATAAGATGATTCGGCCAAAGGATGAACGATCCTATGGCCCGCCTAAATCGAACCTCGTCATCTTCAATCGGGATGTCTATTTTGTCTTCCCCTCTCGAACACATTTCACAGCACCCTACGTAGGTCTTTTGGAATGTCAATACTATGGTGGGTGGTGTGATCCGTGTAAATAAGAGCATCGGCAACAATACGCCAGAGTGGGACATCAAATAGAGAGTGCAAGGTTGTCCTCCCAGTGGAATGTGAGAAGGTTCACCGAGATCAACATCCGGAGGGATAAAACTCTCTTTACTGCTCGGAAAGGTGGGGATTCACGGGTTGTATGTTCCGTATTGTCCCTCGAATCCATCATAGTTTTCACTTCGGATCGTACTTGTTGCATGATTTCGTCAAATAGTCCTGCCCGAATTTTGGCAACAAGCTGAGGACTAGGGTAGTTATCGTCATAGAACCATGAACACCGTCCAAAATATTTTGCGGCAGTAACTCCCCTAGGCTCCCCTCGAATGTTGTCAGGGTAATCCGGCTTCCCAATCGCCGTTGACAAAAAGTCCATCCATGAACCCGGCGTAAATGAACCTTGGGAACTCTGCTCCTCAAGTGCATCCTGTATCATAAGATGTTTCATAAATAACAACTCAACCCTATAATATGAAACAACTGAGGCTATTTAAAATGTCTAATTTAACTACTTACAATCTTTGAGGCAACCTCAGCAACATCTGCATTTATGTACTTGTCACCCTTCATCCTCGCAGCTTTCCATTTCTTGTGACAAGGAGGACGCTCGAGGGCTGGACAAAGCCGGAAGGATCGGATTGGGAAGCTTCCTTCATTCTCTCTACCTCGCTCCTCCATCATTCTCCGTTCCGCTTTCGTACCCACCACGAGACATACAATGCGGATACTTATTTGCCGCTTACCTCTCTTTATTGGCTTGACTCATTTCCTATGACACGAAAACAATTAAAACTAAGGCTAAGTTGTGAAATAAAAGAAATGATATGAAGTGAAAGAAATTTTACAATAAACTCTGGATTTTTCCGTGACGCCACAAACTCCCTCCAGTCCTCGGGAAAAATATAAGGATATTTCTGACATGGATCCTCATTCCTCCTTTCCCCTCGAACAAACTTTTTAGTCAGCTTATTCTTGAAGTCTTTCCAACGTATACGGACTTCCCCCATCCAATGCTTTTCCATTGCCTTAGTGTTAGGGACGTCGTACGTTTGCTGCAAGGTAAAAGGAAAGATAATTAAATTTCAAGTAACAAGCCAAATGATACAAATGCAAATATATCGAAAGTGACGAACCAAAAGTTGTGCCCAAATCAATTGCTTCGTTTTCTCCGAACGAACTTCCAAGCGAGACCACAATGCGAACTTTGCTTCGAACCGATAGCCTACATAGCTAATGAAATTGTCTTCCTTCCGGGCCAATTGGATTCAACTTGTCATCAAAGTCCACATGCAGCCTCTTTTTTTTTACCTGTCACGACGGCCACTAGCGCACTCATCTCAGTGCAACCTCTGCCCCTTCTCACAACGGGCTCGTCAACTCTCTCACCTCCCGACTCATCAGAGCTAGAGCTAGACATGTTCCTATTCATCAAGGACAAATCAATGTTAGATAGGTTATTAAATAGTAAACAGATTAATAAAATGAACTAAAATGTTAAACCACCACAAAAATGACATATTACCATTTCATAACTTAAGATCTTACTTTATATGGTTTCCCATATTCCTTCACAATGATCTTTTCTTGCAAGATCTTCTTCATCATCTACCAATTCCACTTCACGCGTTGTAGGGGATTTGTTGTGAAAGGGGTGTATCTTCAAGGTCGAAGGATTCTTCACCATACTTCTTTTTTTACTTTGAAGTACAATGGACATTTTTTTATTTGCGTGGTCCGTAACATAAAACACTTGTTTCGCCCGGCTTGCTAGAATGAATGGCTCATCTCTATGACCAACTCTTTGAAGATCAACTGAGACAACTCCAAATTGTGGATCTATTACAACAGCATTATTGCTAATCCACTTACATTTCAATACAGCAACTTTGAACTTGTTGTAGCTCATCTCCCATATTTCTTCAATAACTCCATAATAAGCCATTGATGCTAATACCGGGTTGTTGTAGCTCATCACACGGAATGGGGCAAAGAAAAACCAATAATTTCTTGTTTTGCTCACTTAATCTTGCATTCAGTAACCTAAGCTGTACGTATCAAGGATTACAAGAAATCATTCATGCTAGTCAAAGGTTCTAAAATCGTTAACTAAACTCTCTCAAGTTAAGACTGATTTTTCATTTTCATTAAAATTATTTAATGTCCTGTTTATAATTAATGAAAACCATATTTCCAAAGCAATCCTTCAATATACTATGCTAGGTTGTTAGATATATTTCTATTCTAACAACAAACCATCCATTTAATCACTAACATGATTTTTCTTAATTTCTTCAATCAAAATGGCTCTCTCAAGCATCTTCCAATTAAACTACTCTAATCATGTGGTGATCAAGTACAACATAGCATTGAGCACAAAGAAAAATCAACTTATATACTCATCAACCGACAAAACCAAGATAATCTAGTAGTTTGAATTCATACAATGGAGAAAAGTAATCCTAAATGAGAGTTTTTAGCCACTCATGGTCTATACATGCCAAAATCCCAGCAAAAAAAAAAAAAAAAATCAACCATTTGATTTTCAATATCATGAAAGCAAGGGCCAATCTCATACAATGGAGAAAAGTAATCCTAAATGAGAGTTTTTAGCCACTCATGGTCTATACATGCCAAAATCCCAGCTAAAAAAATCAACCATTTGATTTTCATTTTCATATCTAGTAGTCTCAATTCATACAATGGAGAAAAGTAATCCTAAATGAGAGTTTTTAGCCACTCATGGTCTATACATGCCAAAATCCCAGGAAAAAAAATCAACCATTTGATTTTCAATATCATGAAAGCAAGGGCCAATCTCAAAAATTTGATTTTCAATATCAAAATATATGAATAACAAATTCCTATAATCCCTAACTAAAAAAGTGTCATCACATATGAAATTCCCAATGTTCTCAACGCCCAAATAATCAACATATCAAGACGTAGTTAGAAGAATCGGGTGGACCGATGGACTTACCCAATGAGAGCGCACAATGTGAGAACAACGGCCACCGCGAAGAGCTGACGGAGAAGACCGTCGGAGAGCAAGACAGAAAGAGATAACGAGAACCACGGACACCGACGGGACTGTCGCGATGGGAAGAGACGGCGGCGCACAAACGGCGCACAGATGAGAGGAAGGGTTGAGGGCTCAGATGAGAACGAGGTAGGAGAGTGCGGTCGACTATCGCGAAGGCCCAAAAGACACGGAGGAGGAAACGGCGTACAAATGAGAGAAGAAGGTAGGGTTGAGGGAATGAAGCAGAGAGAGGGATACGCGTGTGCAAAATAGCACTTATTTTGCAATAAAGGCGTCCTGAAATGATATTCAGGGCGCCTTAAAAGAATTAAACGCGTCCTGAAGTACAATCGTATGCGTCTTTAATTCATTAAAGGCGTCCCGAAGTTGAATCGGGCGCTTTAATAACATTAACTACGCGTCCCGAAGTTGACTTAGTGGCGCTTTAATGTTATTAAAGGCGTCCCGATGTTGAGTCAAGGCGCCTTTAATGCTTTTAAGGCGTCCCGATGTTGAATCGTGGCACCTTTAATGCTTTTAAAGCGTCCCGATCTTCTATCGACGCCTTAAAACTTATTAAACAAATAGAAAATTAATTCCTCATCATTCTTCCGATGCCGGCGCCAAAAAATTCGTGAAATGGCGCCCCGGTGCGCTAAAACATTAATTTTTGGCGGAAAAATTTTTAAATTAAGCGTCCCGAAATTATTTTAGACGCCTTTATTTATTTTAAACGATCTTAAACCGGTTTTAGGACGCAAAATTTGATAATATCAGTATTTATTTTACAAAAATGCCACTACGATCACTTTTAACTTCCTTTTAAAAATAAGGAAGTCTTTTAGGGAAGTAGTTACCCTTTTTGTAGTAGTGCGCACATCGAGCGGGGGAGTTTGTGCTTGTTGTTTCAGTAATCATACAAGCAACCTTCCAGGAAAGAGAAAACCAAAAGAATATGCTACTACTATAATGTATTGTGTTCATCAAACTAGGAAGTCAGCAGCAGAAACTTCAAGGATTTTGTGGACACCAATGGGGTTCACGCCAGGTTGGATTTGGAAGTGTTCTAAGAAAATTCTTTTTACTAATACCCAAGTCTCAAATAAAAAGTTTTAAATCATCTTTTGGTCTTTTAAGGGTATTGAATGACTTATAAGTAGTTATGAAATGACTAAATAATTCTGATAAGTGACTCTAGAATGAGTTTAAAATCTACTTTGTCAACACTACTTGAAAGCCGAAATGACTAAATAATTATAAGGCTAGATCATGTTATAAGTCTATAACAAATCTACTATATATATATATAAGCTTGAGGGTTTTCTTATTATACAAATACCTTCGAGGCACTTATTAAAATACTACCTTTAATCCTTAATATAAATTTTTGTTCGAAGTGTAAGAGGTGACCTAAGTTCAAAAAATGAATTGGGGGCTTGGGACTTGGAGAAAGTTTTCTCCCTATCTTTGTTGATTTTAATTGCATTCAAGTGGGCGATTGGGCGTCGCTGGAAGGAAGAAAGAAAGTTGAAGGTAATAAGCTTCACTTTTCGTCTTTACAGTGTCTGTCCTCTCCATTGTTTTTTTTTTTAAAAAAAAAAAATTAAAAATATCCAGGCAAAGCTGTGCAGGAAGCCATTTTTCCCATGTAGGAATGAGTTACATGTGGCAAGGATTATAATATATATATATATATATATATATATATATATATATATATATATGTATATATAAAGATAAGGAATTAAGTCATAACTAAGTCAAAAGTTCAGGGAATGAATTACAAGTGAATCAAAAATTAAACAACTAAAAAAATAATTTTCCAAAAAAAAAAAAAATTTACTGGACAAACATTGCTTAGGTGGTAGAACACTCAAATTAAATTATACATTAAGTTCTATTCCAAATTTTCTAAATTATACATTAAGCTTCACATCTACTTGTTCCATACAACTTGAAGGACTGAAAATATGGTTTGAACAATGGTGAGAAGGAGCATAATGCTACCAGTAGAGGCCCCAGCACGCCAACGTCTTAGAGCTACCATCATCTTGTGTCTAGGATCTTGACAATAGTCATTCAACCTTTTGTAGATATCAAGGTATTCACAATTGAAATTTCTTTGACTGACATTTTTTTGGAAGACCGTGAAACAAACTAACAACATCATCGGAATCTTCCAACATGCTCTTGACTATTTCCTTCTGAAGGAGGAGTTCCACATCTTTAGATGTGCCAATGAGGGTATCCAATACAATGGCATGGTCAGTAATGTAAGAAGTATAAGGATAATGACACTGTTCTAATGCTATTATGTTACGAAAAAAAATTTCAGTTTGACTATGCACATAAATTTGTGAAATTTCAAGATTATGTCCAGAAAATTTCTAGTCTAATAAGAATGACGACGTGTTGTCATTATGAATCTTCTTCAACTTTATGCCTGCTTCTTGTAAAGCTTTCACATTGTAGGATAGAATATCACTTATTGGGAGTGGATGCCTTGGAGGCATTCTTCCTTGCAAATGAAACATTCTAAGAAAATCTGTAAAATGCTCTATCTTAATGGCAGGGGTCGACTGTAAATTGTAAGGGACAACATACTTAAAACCCTCACCCATGAATGCAAGAAATGAAGGGAGGCAACAGCAACGGTTATGGGGAAAAGCTTTATTGAATATATCTTCAATAATAAAGAATGGGAGTTCATTCTCAAGTAAAATCAAATCTTCAAGTATAGAATCCACTAACCATGGCTGTGACAATTTAGCATCATTGTTGTCTTCCACATCATGCTTCTCAGCCAACATGAGGAATAATTCAATGATGAAGCCAACATCTATTAATGTCATTTCCACAAGTTCTTGTTCATTAAGTATAATAGTCTCTGAATAAGAAGCACGGACTTTCGGCTCGAAATGTCTTACAAAAACGAACCAAATCATCCAAGCTTGACTTAGCTTTTTGCATAAATCTTTTGAACACTTTGCTTATGCTTTTCCATATCTTGAAGCCTCTCATTGCCATAATGAAAAGGGCCAATTAAAACAATTTTTGGAGTGTAAGCCTCGTTTTTGGACTTGGCTTCTGTCCGATGCCACCTACCGTCCGCCGTCCCGTGATTCAAACGCTATCGTTTTATGTGCTGGATGATTGAAGAGGTAATCACAGCTTTTAAAAAACTAAATGCATATGGGTGAGGGACAGAGCTAGGCCCACGTGTGACGGAACAATGAAATAAATATCCAGCTTTCCTTTCTAAGTTCTTTTTCTTCTTTTTTTTTTTCCTGAGGTAATTTCCTTCCTAAATTTCTAAAACATGTATTCATAAGAGATTTGCATGTTACAGTGTTTTAGAACCTCTCATATTATTAAAATTATTTCAATTTCGTTTATTTCAATTTTGATTGTAATTTAACTAATAATTTTTAAAAAAAATTACTATTGAAATTATTTCTATACCAAATTTTAAATAAATATTGAATTACCAATAGCACAATTATTCACATAGTTTTCAATCTGCTCAATACCTAAGATTGGTTAAAAA
Organism: Acacia acuminata; assembly: GCA_019022655.1. Lineage (NCBI taxonomy): Eukaryota > Viridiplantae > Streptophyta > Magnoliopsida > Fabales > Fabaceae > Acacia > Acacia acuminata. The sequence goes on along the minus strand of JAFJYI010000324.1, from coordinate 18,415 downwards.
TTCCAGAATTTCTGAGCAAAAAAAAAAAAAAAAAAAAAAAAAAAAAATTCCAGCAAAATTTTTAATAGACATACACTGTAAATTTTCATCTAATCCTAACAAATGATTTGCCGCCGCATCTTCTTTATAGTTTATACATGTATTAGAAATTTAGGAAGGAAATTACCTCCGAAAAAAAAAAAAAGAAAAAGAAAAAGAAAGGAAAGCTGGATATTTATTTCATTGTTCCCGCCGCACAAAGGCCCAAATCCTATCCCTCACCTATATGCATTTTGTTTTTTTAAAAAACTGTGATTACCTTAATCCAAAAAAAAAAAAAAAAAAAAAAAAAAAAAAAAAAGCTATGATTACCTCTTCAATCATCCAGCACGTAAAACGATAGTGTTTGAATCACATGACGGCAGCAGATAGTAGGAGGCATCGGACAGAAGCCAAGTCCCTCTTTTTTAAGATCATGAAGTGTAAATGGCCCCCCTCGTAGATACAACAGTCCTTTGTCAAATCACCATCTCCGTAAATTTGAATCCTTTTTTTTTTTAATGTTTATAGTCACCTCATCTTCCACCTATTACACAAGCAACACACACATAAGACCTAGCTAACAAAGGAGCTGATCTTAATAATAAATATAAGACATATTTTTTATATTTATCTATCTTTTATTAATTTATTCCTATTAATACTCCCTCAATAACAATCAAGTAAGCGAGAGATGAGGTAATATGATTAAGGAAAATAGTTATGAGGGTCATTTAGAAAAAACATATCATATTAAATATATTAATTTAATCAAATTAAGTAAATAAATCTTAATAGTATGAATAGAATTGAACAAAGAGTACCAGAGGATGCATCCGTGTTGTTGTTGAGGAGTCTCTGAGGCCTCCCGGTCAATCCGAGTATGTATTGCTTCTAAAGCCATCAAAACTTTGCGAAGAAAGTCGGTTTGCAGCCCTGAAATGACAACACTAATTATTTTAATATTTTATGACGTTCTATGTAGTATATATGATGAAAAGTTCCTCCCCATACAAGCTAGAATTTCTTTTATTTTGTTCTGAATTTTTGGGGAAAAATTTGCCATGTGAGAAGGAAGTAATTAATATTCTTGAGAAAGAATGTTTAAAATATTCTTTCTCAAGGATATATTACTTCCTTGAAAACTAAATTGATTAAACTTTTAATAATATCTCTAATAATCTAAATAAATGACTTAAACAACATTTTAATCAGTAAAAATATCATATAAGACATAAATCTTAAATGTTTTAAATAGAAAATTAATTTTAAATCCTTACAACAACAAACTAACAAATATAAATCGATTAAAATTAGTTATTAATCATCATCTACATATATAAAATTATTTATTATCAAAACTCTACCAAAATTCTAATCCCTAAATTTTCACTAATTAACCCTATATTACATTAGAAAGATAAAATACATGGAACAATTTTCATACAGAAAGTTTGTTAAAAGAAGTTAATTTGATTACCTAAATAATCTTATAAACTTGCCTTAAATATGTAACCATGAAAAAATAGTACCGGAAACGCGTCTTAACGGTGAAACTCAATTTTACAAATGAGGATTGATCAAGTGGTATATAACACCCCAGAGCACATTAAGGGTCCATATGTGCCCCTAATTGATGATGGGTCGGCAGGGTATTCAATAACCCCACCCGATAGACTAAAGGGGCCTCGTGCCTCTTTAGTTATTATTATTATTTTTGGTTCTAATTATAAGATCTAGTTGATTTTTTTTAGAGATTAAGGAAGTTAAATAAGATATTTAATAATTTCATATGTTATATATCCTTAGATTATATATTAGTTTATTAGTCAAACTAATTAGTTTGAAGAAAAAAATAAAAATAAAAATACACTAAAGTAATTTAATTAGCTTTTTTAATCTCTAAAAAAAAGTAAACTAAGTCTTATAATTAGGACGAGAAAAAAGTACTATTTTTTATTTTTTATTTATCAATTATCCCTAATTAAAATTAAATTCTAAAAATAAAAAATGAAGATGTCACATAAATGAAGGAATCTCCAAAGTCAAAGAACGCAGAATCCTTGTCAGTGCAAAAATGTAACAATGTAGTTACAAGTTCAAAATTAATACACTTCTATAGGAAAAAAGTTGCCACCCCCGAATATCTAACTAAAATCCTCTAAGATACCAACACACAAATGAGACACGTGCTCCAGCTTAATGGTGGTTGGAAGTAATACCCCCACCCAATTTAATGATCGCCAACACGGGTCCAGATTCCCCCTTTTCTCTCTCCCTCATTTTCTCTCAAATTCTATCTCGGGTTGTCCTAAATCTTGATCCAACGATCCGCATTTTTTTAAAAAAAAAATGGAGTTTTTGTTTTTCGAAAAAAGATAAAAGTAAAAAAAATAAATCCTGGACTTGGATCAAGATTTGGACATCTGCATTTGAGATTCTAAGAGAAAATAAGGGAGAGAGAAAAGGAGGAAATCCGTTCCCTCACATGGTTGGAAGGAAGTTGTTGGGGGTCTTATCAATACCCCCGATCCAATTTAATACGTACGTGCTGCAGTGTGCTGCCCATTGTTAATTTTAATATTATATATTTTTTAAGAATTTAACTTCCTTTCTATTTTTTATAATTCAACAATTGGGTTAAGTTTATATATTTAGCCCAAATAAAATTTTCTTAATGTTTAACAAGTTATGAATTTTTTTAAAAAATAAAACTCTCTTCATAAAAAATAAGAAGTAGAACCAATAAAGATTTCTTTTTCGATTCATCCTTGGAGTAGAATACTTCATTCAAGAATTGGTTTTGATCCAATCCGGAGGAATCAATAGAAAAAGCAAATTCCTTATGATACATCCAGGGACGGACCCGGAATTTTAGTGACCCAGGGCGAAAATGAAAAAACTACCTCATAAATAAAAATACTTGAAATACTAAAGATCTAATATACAAAAAATTGAAAGAAATATATTAAAGAAATTAAGATTATTTCACTTCGACTCTTACACTACGTGTTTTCATATTGTTAAACTCATCTATAATTGAACCTGTGCTAAAATCTAAAACAAAACTTGTCATCATCTATATTCTCATAGCCATCTTTTAACAAAACTCAAAACTTATCCAAAATACTAACCCTAAAATATTCTTTAATCAATATAAAAGTAGTATCATTAGAAAAATAAAATCATGTATAATAAATTTTATACGAAACATTTAATAAAAAGAAATAATTTTAAGTACGATTCTCAAAATTTACTGAGCTGTCGAAAAGAAAAAAATGCTGGATAAGCCGCCAGGATGAAGTGACGAAGCCATTTTCCGAAAGTGCAAAAGAAGTGGGGTTGGGGATATATTGAAGGTGTGGGCCCCACCTCTTTAATTTATCTTTTTTTTAAAAAAACTATATGAAAGCAGACGAACAAATATGAGATATGTGACTAATGTTTATATCTGAGTTAATATCTATGAAAATCTTTTTTTCTTTTTCTTTTTTAATATTTTAGGGGGCGGGGCCACCCCTAGCCCCCCTTGTGTCCGTCACTGGATACATCGAATCCGGCTCGTTATTGATAGCGTGAGTTGGTCTGTCATTTCTTGAAATCTCTCCTCTCATTCGAAATCATGGTTAACTCTCACTTTAGAAAGTTTACTCTCATACTGAATAATTACATGTCTCCTAAAATATTACTTAGTTATAGAATTTTAAAAAAAGTGGGATGTTACAATATACATATCAAATTGTTGGAAAAATATCCAAACTAACAAAAGATTCCAAAATGATCTAAACATTGTTACCCACCTTCATTGACCTTCATTGATTTTAGTCATTCCCACCTTCACCTACATCAACACACTACAACAAAAAAGAAGGAATGCAACAGGTCCATATCCTACATGCATTGAAATCACCTCCATAAACACTGAAAGACAAACAAACTAAACATTATTACTTAGCATGTCCCATATTGCAACTAAACATCCACTACTACAAAAAAGGGCAACAACTTCCCTAAGACACGTCCTTATTTTTAAAAAGGGAGTTAAAAGTGAACGTAGTGGCATTTTTGTAAAATAAATGGTGATATTATCAAATTTGGCGTCATGAAACTTTTTTTCGTGGTGTCTAAAATAAATTAAGGCGTCCTAAAATAATTTTAGGACGCCTAATTTAATATTTTTCCGCCAAAAATAATAATGTTTTAGCGCTTTGGCGCCAGTTGGAATTTGTTTTTAATTGGCGTCCTGATAAGTGAATTAGTGCGCCAAAATGTAAATTAGGGCATCCTGATTTATTATCAAGACGCCTAATTTAATATTTTCCAGCCAAAATAAATGTTTTAGAGCTTTGGCGCCATTTAAAATTTTTTGGCGCTTGGTAGAAATTAGGGTGTCCCGATTTATTATCGGACGCCTAATTTACTACTTTTCACCAAAAATAAATGTTTTAGAGCTTTATTTGGCGCCATTTCTGAAATTTTTTGGCTCTAGGTGGAAATTAGGGCGTCCCGATTTATTATCGGGGCGCCTAATTTAATATTTTTCAGAAAAAATAAATGTTGTTGGAAATTTTTTTTATTGGCGTCCTTATAAGTGAATTAGGGCGCCAAAATAAATTAGGCGTCCTACTTTAATATCGACGCCCTAATTTATTATAAGGCATCCTGATATTAAATCAGGACGCCCTATATTCCTTTTTGACGCCCTGATTCACTTATCAGGACGCCGATAGTCCATTTTATTTTAATTAAGTCTACACCCGCGTCTTGTGTCGGCCCACTCAATTACTCTCAACCCTAGCGTATTCACCGGATACCTCACGGCCGTCTCCTCCCCCTCAACCTCTCTTCGCGGCTTCAATACGTTATTCGGTTCTACTTTTCCCAAGAACGACGCCATCGTCTCCTCTCGTCTCCGACGCCCCACCGAACATTGTGCGCCATCGATCTCCTCCGTCTTGTTCTCCTTCTCTCTTTCACGAAGCTCGATTTTTTTTGGGAGAAGCTCCTTCACCGTTTTTTCCTTCTTGCATCGCCGATCGAGTTCCGCTCCTCATCTTTTGGGTGTTGGTTCTTCTTTCTCCTCGTCGTCGTCCGTCCACTGCCACTTTGAGTGCACTAAAAATTGTTCTCTTCTCCTCCTTCGCTGCTATGCGTGAATTGGTATGAGGTATGTTCAAAGATCCTCTTATTCCTGTGTATTTAGGGTGCTATCATATTGAATACATGCAGACTATTATTCTTTTACTCTCTGTTCAATCGTTTGTTTGGATTGGGAAATTGTGGTTTCCGTTTTAATTGTCACTTGATTTTCGCTTTAGCTTGTCTGGTGATTACATGAAATTTAAATTTCAGTTTAAATGGAACCAAAAGAAACATGTCCTTATCAGTTTAGATTCTTTTTTATGCCTTTTAAAGATGTTATGTAAAGTAGAAAGATACATGCAGAACATAAGTTTTTGGCTTTATTTTGCCTATGTCTATAATACCCGATCATCCATTTTGCCTTTCAAAGATATCGATATGTTTCATGTTATTTAATTGCCTTTCCAAAATTTGTTTTGCTATAACTAGAGGTTATGTGATATCTGAATCCTGAATATTCTGACTCAACATTATATTTTTTTCCTGCAAAAATGTTTGGAGCATAATTACAAAAATGAATGGATGATGTTTTGGTTTCTTAAAGACCTATATGAGTTTTGCTAAGTGTGACAATTACACTTTCGGTGTGAAATATAGCATGCACTGTGTCTTGAAAAGATCATCCTTGATTTTGCACGATTTGTAGCCTTGATCCTCCTTTATATTTTGATATTATATTTTCATCCACTCAAACTATTAGTTGACTAATTTAACCAAAACGCCATTTCTTTAACATTGGAATTACACACACACACATACACATAGTGGTTATCTTTAACATTGGAATTCATCCACTCAAATTCATTGGATGTTGATTGAAAGTCATATCTTTTAGGTTCTTGATTGGTATTGGTTATTGGAGGTTTTCAACGGTCACATTTATTTTTTTGAGTGATTCTTTTTTTCGTATGAAAGTAGACATCCAAAAGAGTAATAATTTATAATTTTTGGTGGTGTGATAAGTTAGTGATGAATTTTTGAATTTTTCCTTTTTCCAAAACTATTAGTATGTGAAGGTTTTTTTGTTTATATGTCTAACTTTGGTTTCCTTTGTTCTTCTGCAAGTGAATGTGAGTTTGTATGTACTTCTTTTTTCCCGGAACCTTTCCTTCTACTCTTAATATTTCAATTATTTTCTTTGATAGGTTAATACAATCACTTTTTCGCCAATATCCAGAATTTAAGTAAAGGTTTACGAGTAGTTACTTTCCACAACTAGAGAGACTTCATATTCTTCCGACATCATCAGTATGTATCCACAAGACTTGAATAATTAATCCACATTTATATGTTTATGCATTTTCTTTCTTTCAATATTGCTATGCTCGGCTCTACTTTCCTGATGTTCTGTTGGTTTCTGATCTGTACTTGTAATTTTAATTTTTACTATTTCCCCATATTGGTAGGGTTGTTTGTATGTTATTTTGATTAGCATAATGCTAGAAGAGCATAGTTTATCAATTTCAGCCCTTTTTCCGAAATTGTGTGTTGTTGAAATTTTGGGATGTATTACTTTTAATGGGAAATGCTGCCGATTTTTTTTTAAAAGATAGAGAAAAAAGCACGTCATTTATGTTTTTTTGTTATAAACTTGAGTGTTGTTGGAAATGTCTTAGGTGGTATTAAAATGGGGCATAGTTGGATGAATGCTTTGAGAACTAGTAAAGAATATGAGGATGAGGTGGAAGAGTTTATTGAATTTGCTAGAAGGAATGTGGCTACAAAAAATGGGATGTATTATTGTCCATGTGTTAATTACTTAAAGGGGTTCGACGAGATATTCCATCACAAATAAGGGATCACCTAATTTGTGATGGAATAAACCTTCGATACACAACGTGGATATGGCATGGTGAGGAGGTAACTACCAGTGTGTCCCACGAAAATGAAGTTGAGGTAGATGACGATGGAATGGAGAGAATGATCCATGATGTTGAGGTCGAATCTTTTGCACAACCGCATGAATATGATAGCGTGCGGAGTGATGTAGAGACACCTTTGTTCTCTGGGTGTACTAAGTATACACGGTTGACTGGGACCTTACATTTGGTCAACTTAAAGGCAACTTGCGGGTGGACCGATAGTAGTTTCACGTCACTGCTTCAATTGTTGTGTGATATGTTGCCAGACGATAATGTACTTCCAAATCGTATGTATGAGGCCAAGAAAATCTTGTCTTCGATGGGTATGGAGTATAAAAAGATACACAGTTGCCCTAATGATTGCATATTGTACAGAATGAGTATGAAGGCCTGAGTAATTGTCCAAAGTGTAAAACTTCACGATACAAAGTGAAGAAAGGTGGTGGTTCTGGAGATGATGAGACAACAAAAAGGCAACATGTGAAGGCATTGTGGTATCTTCCAATAATACAGCGGTTTAAGCGTCTCTTTACTAGTGAAGCTACGAAGAAGAAGTTGAGATGGCATTCTGATGAGAGAATATTTGATGGAAAATATCTTTGGCACCCGGCTGACTCTCTGCAATGGAAGAAAATAGACAAAATGTTCCCTCAATTCGGCAGTGAGCCAAGAAACCTTCGTCTGGGGCTTTGTACAAATGGTTTCAATCCGTATCGAACTCTTAGCAGTACCCATAGTGCATGGCCGGTTCTCCTTATAATATACAACTTACCTCCCTGTCTATGTATGAAACACAAGTATGTGATGCTCTCTATGATGATTTCTGGACCAAAACAGCCCGAGAACAATATCGATGTGTACTTGGTGCCTTTGGTTGAGGATTTGAAGAAATTGTGGGAGGAAGGCGTAGATGTGTTTGATGCATATAAGAAGGAGTCCTTCAAGATGCGTGCAATGATTTTTACTACGATCAATGACTTTCCTGCATACGGAAATTTGTCAGGGTATAGTGTCAAGGGGCATAAAGCATGTCCAATATGTGAAGCAGACACAAACTTCCATCAACTAAAGCACGGGAAAAAAATGGTCTACCTTGGTCATAGAAGGTTTCTTGATCGGTTCCACCCATATCGTAAGTTAAGAAAGCGTTTTAACGTCTTACCGGAGCATAGAACGGCTCCAAAGCCATTAACCAGAGAGGATGTTTATAATCGGGTGAAACATATCAATGTCATATTGGGTAAGCAGCGAAAGATTGTGGGTGAGAAGAATATATGGAAGAAGAGATCAATTTTCTTTGATCTTCCATATTGGCGTAGTCTTGATGTGAGACACAGTCTTGATGTGATGCATGTGGAGAAAAACATTTGTGATAGCCTTGCCAGTATTCTTTTGCACATACCAGGAAAGACTAACGATGGAATTAGTGCGAGACTAGACCTGGTTGATATGGTAATAAGAGAACGGTTACATCCACAAGTAAAAGAAGATGGTACGAAGGCATACATGGAGCCAGCAGCTCATACACTACCAAAAGCAGAGAAAAAAAGTTTGTGTGGTTGTTTATATGACATATCGGTTCCACAAGGATATTCTTCTAATTTGAGAAGGTGTGTTTCAATGGACGATTTAAAGTTAATGGGAATGAAGTCACATGATTATCATGTGTTGATGCAACAACTATTACCAGTAGCTATTAGGGGCATTATGAAAGATGAAGTGCGAACCACTATAACCAAATTGTGTATTTTCTTTAATGCTATCTGTAACAAAGTCATTGACATTGAAAAGTTGGATGAATTGGAAAATGAGGGTTATATTATTTTGTCCCAACTAGAGATGTATTTTCCTCCCGCATTTTTTGATATAATGGTGCATCGATAGTGCACTTGGTCGAGAGGTAAGGCTCATGCGGTCCAGTTTACCTAAGGTGGATGTACCCTTTCGAGCGATACATGAAGATCTTAAAAGGGTATTCTAAAAATCCTTATCGCCCTAAGCCTCAATAGTTGAGAGAGATGTAGTTTAAGAGTATGGACTTTTGCAAATATTATCTATCAGGGACGACGATACGATCTCAGCATGACGAGGGGATAACCGAGGGAACTCGAGTAATCAAACTGAAGAATAAGCCTCGTGAAGAGGTGTTGCAAGCACACCTGTACATCTTGAATAATATGGAAGAAGTTCAACCATACACTGATAAACACAGAAAGAGTTTGAAGAATAAGAATCCAAGGAAGAATGACATGTAAATAGCTCATGAGCAAAAGAAAATGTTCATAAAGTGGTTCAAGGAGAAGGTATCACACGAGACCAGAGTGTCGGATACAATCGAGTGGTTGGCCTGACGCCCTTCTTTCCAGGTCATCACTTGGAGCGGTTATGAAATAAAAGAGCATACCTTCTACACAAAAGACCAAGATGACAGAAGTTCTGTGCAAAATAGTGGGGTGATGGTTGAAGCTGAATCCATGCACTTTGCGAGTACGAAAGACAAAAACCCTAGATTAGCATCAATGACTTATTATGGAGTTATTGAAGAAATATGCGAGATGAGCTACACCAAGTTCAAAGTTGCTCTATTGAAATGTAAGTGGGTTAGCAATAATGCTGTTGTAATAGATCCACAATTTGGAGTTGTCTCAGTTGATCTTCAAAGAGTTGGTCATAGAGATGAGCCATTCATTCTAGCAAGCCAGCGAAACAAGTGTTTTATGTTACGCACCCGCAAATAAAAAATGTCCATTGTACTTCAAAGTAAAAAACAGAAGTATGGTGAAGAATCCTTCGACCTTGACGATACACCCTTTCACAACAAATCCCCCTACAACACGTGAAGTGGAATTGGTAGATGATGAAGAAGATGCTGCAAGAAAAGATCATTGTGAAGGAATATGGGAAACCATATAAAGTAAGATCTTAAATTATAAAATATAATATGTTATTTTTGTGGTGGTTTAACATTTTAGTTCATTTTATTAATCTGTTTACTAGCTAATAACCTATCTAACATTGATTTGTCCTTGATGAACAGGAACATGTCTAGCTCTAGCTCGATGAGTCGGAGGTGATAGACTTGACGAGCTTGTTGTGAGAAGGGGTAGAGGTTGCACACAGATGAGTGCGCTAGTGGCCCGTCGTGACAGTAAAAAAAAGAGGCTGGATGTGGACTTTGATGACAAGTTGAATCCAATTGGCCCGAAGGAAGACAATTTCATTAGCTATGTAGGCTATCTGGCTCGAAGCAAAGTTTGCATTGTGATCTCTGCTTGGAAGTTCGTTCCGGAGAAAACAAAACAGTTGATTTGGGCACAACTTTTGGTTCGTCACTTTCGATATATTTGCATTTGTATCATTTGGCTTGTTACTTGAAATTTAATTATCTTTCCTTTTACCTTGCAGCAAACGTACGACGTCCCTAACACTAAGGCAATGGAAAAGCATTGGATGGGGGAAGTCCATATACGTTGGCAAGACTTCAAGAATAAGCTGACTAAAAAGTTTATTCGAGGATCCATGTCAGAAATATCCTTATATTTCTCCTGAGGACTGGAGGGAGTTTGTGGCGACGCGGCAAAATCCACAATTTATTGTAAAATTTCTTTCATATCATTTCTTTTATTTGACAACTTAGGCTCAGTTTTATTTGTTTTCGTGTCACAGGAAATAAGTCAAACCAATAAAGAGAGGCAAGCGGCAAATAAGTATCCGCATTGTATGTCTCGTGGTGGGTATAGAAAGGTGGAACGAAGAATGATGGAAGAGCAGTTAGAGAGAATAAAGGAAGCTGCCGAATCCAATCCTTCCACTATTGTCCAGCCCCCTGAACCTCCTCCTCGTCACAAGAAATGGAAAGCTGCGAGGATGAGGGGCGACACATACATAAATGCAGATGTTGCTAAGGTTGCCTTAAAGATTGTAAGTAGTTAAATTAGACATTTTAAATACCCTCAGTTGTTTCATATTATAGGGTTTAGTTGTTATTTATGAAACATCTTATGATACAGGATGCACTTGAGGAGTAGAGTTCCCAAGGTTCATTTACGCCGGGTTCACGGATGGACATTTTGTCAACGGCGATTGGGAAGCCGGATTACCCCGACAACATTCGAGGGAGCCTAGGGGAGTTACTACCGCAAAATATTTTGGACGGTGTTCACGGTTCTATGATGATGACAACCCTAGTCCTCGCCTTGTAGCCAAAATTCGGCGAGACTATTTGACGAAATCATGCAACAAGTACGATCCGAAGTGAAAACTATGATGGATTCGAGGGACAATACGGAACATACAACCCATGAATCCCCGGCCTTCCCCAGCAGTAAAGAGAGTTTTCACCCTCCGGATGTTGACCTCGGTGAACTTTCTCACATTCCACAGGGAGGACAACCTTGCACTCTCTGTTTGGATGTCCCATACCAGCGTATTGTTGCCGATGCTCTTATTTACACGGATCACATCACCCACCATAATATTGAAATTCTAAAAGACCTATGTAGGGTGACTGTGAAATGTGTTCGAGAGGGGGAAGACAAAACAGACATCCCGATTGAAGATGACGAGGTTCCTGATTTAGGCCGAGCCATAGGATCGTTCATCCTTTGGCCGAATCTTCTTATTCAGATGGCGGCGGCGACACCTCCAATGGTAGGAAATACATTAGTAGAACTTGCTTTTCATCGGTAATTCACTCATAATATGTTTGTTTACGTTTTCATAGAATGAACAAGATGCGGGCAAATTTCCACACTTAGCACTACTGCGAGACATGTACAAGGACATCAGCTATCTCTCCTTCAAGATGCAACCGGGCATTGTCGGCACAGACAAGACATATGAGTTTATAGTTGACAAAAAAGATCTTGTCGAATTTATGCATATGGAGTGTTTAGATTTAGTCGTTCTTGAAGCTGCGATAATGTAAGTTTTTCCCCCCTTTAATTATTGCATTGATCTTTTTTGTTTTCTATACTTAATAATGCTTATCATTTTATTTCGATCATAGTGTCTGCAATGACATATGCGTCCAGAAAGGCCAAACGGGTTTGTATGGGTTCTTAAGTCCAATAAACACAACCCAGGCTCGCAGTCCCTTACCGAAAAGGACGCTTTATGTTGGTGCTACAATTATCGAGAAAGATGATCGTTGCTATCTAGCCCCAATACTTGAAGGGTATGTATTTTAGTTTTGTCTATTTAAGATTTTTAAGAATAAATTCCTTTCTTATCTTAATTAATATTAAAATGTATATGTTGTAGTGGTCATTGGACCCTGTGTGTTGTTTGTCCCTCCAAGAACGCATGTTATTGGTTTGATCCCTTACGTGGTGGCAGGCCAAACGATGTAATCAAATCCATGTTTTCCAAGTAAGTAAATTTTCCTCTAAATCATTGATTCTTCATTTATATGATTTGTTTTCATGTCTGTTAATTTTTATTTTAATGATAGTGCATTCAGTATGGCGGTAGATCGATTCTTTGGAGCAAAGAGAGGTGGACCGAAGTGGTTTCATCCGAAAGTAAGTAGGTTAAATTCAAGTTATTTCATTGACACAATGGTAGCTTTCGATATGCCTTTATTCGTTTTAACAATTTGCTTTTGATTTATAGTGCCCTAAACAACCAGGGAACTCTGAGTGTGGATACTATGTTATGTTTTATATGCATACCATCGTTGAGAGCAGACGTACTACAGTTTTCAAAACGTACGTGATCGCTCTGACGTGTTTCTCAAATGATAATATTTTTTGTTCTACTTGAGTTAATTATTTCATTCACTTCATTGGTTTTACTTATACCTTGTTTTCCAATTTATAGCATTTTGATGGTCTGGATCCATGCTCGGAGGAAGAGATCGATACAGTTCGAGACGCTTTGGCTGCAAATTTTCTTCAACGCATATAGATATGTACATCATGTGTTGCCTTGTTCACCTTTAATACTCTTGGTTTCTACGGAATTGGTAACTTAGATTTGTTAATAGCCCTGAAAAGCATATCAATCATTTAGAGTTTTGTCATTGTTCCGTGATCTTTGCTCGTATTGGAATTGAAACTCGAGCTGAAAGTTGAATTTTTGGTCATTTTAAGATTAATAGTTTGTTGTTGCTGTTGTTGGTCACTTGTTGTTGTTGCTATTGTTGGTCACTTGCTATTGTTGGTCACTTGCTATTGTTGGTCTTGCTGGTTGCCAAGTGCGTTTTTTGATCTAAACTTGTACTGATCTATCTTATTGGGTCTTAAAAGTTTTGGTTACTTGCTGTTGTTTGTTTGTTGCTGTTGTTGGTCTTGCTGGTTGCCAATTGCCTTGTTGCTGTTGTTGGTTTTTGCATCTATCTTATTTGCATTGTTCTATCATCGTTTACAGGTTTCAGTTTATTCTTTGTAATCAAAACTCATGACATAGCAGGGCACATTTTTTTAAAAAAAAAAATTAATATAAGGCATCCTAAATTTAGGTCTAAGACGCCTTATGTAATCATTGGAGTCCCGATTTTTAATCGGATGCCCAAAATAACATAATGAAGCGTCCTATGTAAACTATAGGACGCCTTAAAGAAGGCGTCCCGTGGTTCATTCAGACGCCTTTTTTAGCGCTGAATTAAGTATAGACGCTTAAAAAGGCGTCCCGAATGAACCACAGACGCCTTATTTAAGGCGTCCTTTATTTTACATAGGACGCCTTATAGACCAATTTTACAACTACCCCCAGTCAGACGTCATTCTCAAAAAAGACGTTAATTGTCTCTAATTCAGGACGTTTTTGACATTTTTTTTGTAGTAGTGATCATTACTCAGCATGTCCTTTACTACGGTTGCCCTATAAAAGACCCTTGTTAAATCACAATAAGATGTAATTTCACTAGTGCAAAAAAGGCTTTTAAGACCGACAAAAAGGGGTCGTAAGACCGGATATGCGACCGGTCTTGTTGCAAAATTATTAAAAGTCTACCATTTAAGACCGGACTCAACCGGTCTTAAAGAAACTCTTTTAAGACCGGACATTTAAAAACTTGGGTCTTAAAAAGTTGTACTAAATGAAGCCGAAATATTTTTTGTTCGATCCTAATGCTCAACTTTTAAGACCGACAAAAAATAGGCCGCTCTTAAAAGATCGTAATTATAAGACCGACAAGATACATACGGTCTGAAAAATAGCGGCTTCTAAGACCACACGACTAATTACACACGGTCTTAAAGGACTGACTTTCAAGAGTGGATGATAAAAACATCCGGTCTTAAAGATTTTGATTTAAGACCGGACGTCTAAATAGACCGGTCTTAAAAGACCAACTTTTAAGACCGGGTTTAATATCAAAACTCAAAAGTCGTCTTGACCTTTAAGACCGTCATATAATTACATCAGTCTTAATAAGTGAACATTTAAGACCGGCTTATTATTTCCGGTCTAAATTTTCCCAATTTTTCCCTGCTGTTCTTCCTGATTATATATATACACACAAATCCACCACCCAATCCAGCACATAAAATTCGATACTTTAAGCTACAAGCTATGAACAATTATTTGAATAAATTGAATTGGAAAAAGAATATAAATATTATTCACCATGAGCTATTTGGCCTCTTAATTAATGATTACTATGACTACAACACCTAAATTAATTCATACAATAAGATAACTTACTTACAAATACAATAAGTTACAAGTACAACATACATGCGCCCAAAATAATATTCACCATGCCTTCATCTGATTCCCCCACCCAACAACGTAACATCCTCTTATATAACATGCCCCTTTGGATCGGATCCTGCCACAAAAATAAAACAAGAACAAAATTCATAGTCAAGTGACATTAACTATGAACATAGATAGAAGGAATATAATATATATAGTTAAAGCCTTAAAGTCTTCAAAGAAATCTGCATATGAATATTACCTTATGAATTGACTCTTTTATAAAGTGATATCTTCCCATATCCCTTCTTGATGATCACTTCTTATGCCGGGTTCATTATCCGCTTCATCTTCTTCGTTCATGTCCCAGGTAAACCCTTGAAAAAGGAGTACTCTCGAATACCATAATTTGAATTCATTTCCTCATCAATATCAATGACCCTCTTTCCTTGGAGGGCTATAGACCACATTTTATTTTCTTGATCGGTGATATAGAACACTTGTTTTGCCTGGGTCTCGCCATAATAAAAGGTTCATCTCCAAAACTTCTACCATTGACATCGACTAATGTAAATCCTAGCCGATCGATCCGAACACCATTATTGACATTAACCCACTTGCATTTGAAAATGGGAAATCTAATTATCACATAGTCCACCTCCCAAATCTCTTCAATAACCCCATAATATGGCATGACTGCCAATAAAGGGCTCTTGTCTTTCGAACCGGAGAAGTGCATAGATTCACCTCTAACATAACACCACCGTTCGACCGTGCTCGTATCATCTAGGGACTTCGTGTAAAATGTATAACCATTGATCACATACGAATTCCAACTTATGACATCAACCTCGGGACCACCTCGCTAACCATTTGATTGTATCGAAACACATTCCTCTCCCTCGACCTTTGTTTGAACCAGTTTGCAAAAGTTCTGTTATGCTCCCTAATCAACCTTTGTTCAATCATTCGATGATTTTCTTTCCTTACAACTGCTTTATGTGCAGCTATGCTGGCTTGAACTTCATCGACGTTATTCAAGATGTATAAGTGGACTTGTGACAATTCATCGTGATCCACACTCTTTACGGAAGCCCTCGTCTACCCCCATCGCATGCCGACGTTTTGAAGCCCAATATGTCTTACTTTGGCCAAATAATCTTGACAAAATTCCATGGCTTCTTCAAACATATTTCTGAACAATCGATGCTTCCGGCGGTATGCGTTCTTCACGCACCCTTTAGGAATTTCATAGATCTTTCAATTGGGTACATCCACCGTAAATGGATAGGGCCGCACATCTTTATCTCCCTCACTAGATGAACAATTAGATGAACCATGATGTCAAAAAATGTAGGAACAAAAAGCTTCTCAAGGTGGCACAAGATAAGATATCCTTCATTCTCCAATTCATCCAACTTTTCAATCTCAAAACTTTACCACAAAGCGCATTGAAGAAGACACAAAGTCTAGTCAAAACGACCCGAAGATCATATTCGGCGATGCCTCGAATAGCTATTGGGAGTAGCTGTTGCATCAAGACATGACAATCATGAGACTTTTGGCCTACTATTTTCAAGTCCTTCATCGATACAAGCCTCTTCAAATTTGAAGAATACCCCGTGGGAACTTTTGTGCCATGTAAACACTCACAAAACTTCGCTTTCTCATCCTTAGACAAAGTATGAGAAGCCGGGGACAATAAGTTCTCTTCGCATCTGGCCTTGGATGTAACTCTTCGCGTATTCCCATTCCTATCGATCCAATCTTGCCTTCACACCATCCTTGGAACTACCTTGTATGTTGAGAAGCGTGCGACAATACTATCACATACGTTTTTCTCCACATGCATGACATCAATATCGTGTCTCACATCAAGATTGCACCAATATGGAAGATCGAAGAATACAGATCTCTTTTTCCATATATTTGTTTCTTTTCTACTCTTTGCGCCTTACCGAATACGACATTGATATTTTTCACCTTTTCATAAACTTGCTCCCTCCAATGCCACCGAGCATCTTCATACTCTTGGCCACTAAAAAAGGCTTTCTTCAATCGACGATATGGGTGGCCCCGTCTAAGAAATCTCCTATGTCCAAGATAAACCGTCTTTCTTCCATGTTGAAGTTGATGGTAGCGTGTGCCTTCTTCACAAACCGGACATGCTTTATGGCCCTTTACACTATACCCGACAAGTTCCCATATGTTGGGAAGTCGCTTATAGTACAAAATATCATGGCTCGCATTTTAAACACCTCCTTCTTGAAAGAGTCAAAACATCAACACCTTCTCGCCCACAACTCCTTCAAGTCTTCGATCAAGGGCTCAAGGTAAACATCAATGTCATTTCCGGGTTGTTTCGGTCCCAAAATCAACATAGACAATGATGTACTTTCGCTTCATGCATAACATTGGAGATAAGTTGTAAATAATCGCAGTACAGCCATGAACTATGTATACGCTAAGGCTTCCATATGGATTCATGCCATCCGTGCTAAGGGCAAGCCTAAGGTTCCTAGGTTCTTCGCCAAAGTTCGGAAATAATTGATCGATTTTATTCCATTGAGAAGAATCGGCCGGATGTCGAAGCTTTCCATCAGAAATCCTCTCATCTCGCATGCCACCTCAAATTTTTTGCATCATTTTCATTCGCAAACAACCGCTTGAACCTTGGTATGATTGGAAGATACCACAACACTTTTGAGGCCCCTTATTTGACTTGTACCTTGGGGTTTCACATTTCGGACAATTCCGCTCCTCTTCAAACTCTTTTCTATACAACACGCAATCATTCGGGCATGCATGGATCTTTTTGTACTCCATCCCCTGGACAAAGTATTTTCTTAGCATCATAGTATCGATGCAGCAACACATTATCATCCGGAAGCATGTCCTTAAAAGCCTCAAGCATTTCTAAAAAACTCTTGTCGCTCCATCCATGACGTGCCTTCAAGCTTACCAATTTCAATACAACGTTCAACAATTGGTATTTTTTACACCCACGGTATAGAGGGTCTCGCATCACCGCACATATTACCATATGCATGTGATTGATGAAAAGCCTCTTCTCTCCGCATCACGGATAATGTCCTCTATGTGATCATCCATATCCGTGTCATTATCATCAAAGGCCACTTCCCCTATGTTGAGACCCACTTGGTATTTTTTCACCATGCCATACCCATACCGTATAAGTCTTACAAATTCCTTCACAAACTAAATGTGTGTGTATAACTTCGGAGACTTAGTCGCCCTCATTCAAACATTTTACACAAGGGCAATAAAACTTCCCACTCTCGCATGGGCATTTTGTTTAGCAAATTTTATAAAGTCCCTCACCCCATTCTGATATTCAACACTCGTCCGTTTAGCATTTATCCAACTATGATCCATAGTAGAATTCCTATATATATAGACGGAAAGATTTAACATACATATATATGCTCAAATGTCGGTTATGTCTTTTTTTCCTTTTTTTCGGATAAACTTGCTCATTAAATGCGAACGAAGAATCACTTTTGGTCATAAATGTATCGCAGCTGAATCCAAGAACCAAAATAAATGCATGACGAGGAAATTAAATGCATCGCGTGAAGGTCTTGTGGACTCACTGTATCATATAAATTCAAATGCGTTTGCTTAGTCTTTCTTCTCCCGCCACGAACGTTGATGTTGCCAAGGTAGAAAAGAGTACCCTAAAAACATTTATTGGTCACTTAGGTAGTCTAAAGTGCAATTATAATCTTCAA